>OY720464.1:10284341-10739341 GCA_963082715.1 Harpalus rubripes
ATTTGAAGCGGCTGCGAAAGCCCATAACTGGACTTCGACATCGACATCCTGTAAACGTTGAAGGAAGAAGAACAAGAGGACTACGACCAACTAGTCAAGAGTTTGGACATGCGGTATGGCAATGCGCACCTGGAGCAGGTGTACTAGACGCAAAAATGTAGGTGAAAGGAAAATAAAACTCTGAGAAAGACATTATTTAATAAGAAACAAAATTTTCAAATAAAGTAAATTTATTTTTTTAGTAAAAATGCATCCATAAATATTTCAAGTTGTACGAAATGCAGAGATATTATTTGCAAGTAATATTGTATCAGACGGCTCATAAATGACCCTGAATAGTCATCTCTCGTGAATAATAAATTTTTGGTTTATTTCATGATCAGAAACAGCACTTACAGGCTTATTCTGTAAAAATATCATTATATAACAACTATCGTTATTTATAAATGTAACGATGTGATTCTGAACGACATTTTGTAAAAATCATATACCGTTTGTTATAACGACTTTAGCCAATTTTTTTAGAAAAGTTAGTAGCTATTATTGAAAATTAAATTGTCATTGTAATGCCATTTGGCAAAAAATATGAACTTTATTATTTTAATTATTATTTCTTTATTGGATAAAGAATATTTATGAAAAACGATTATCAAATGGTCTTAAATAATTACTGAATTTGAAATGGTTAACCCCTTTGAGGTAGCAACAGTTTTTACATATTGGATAAGGCAGTTGTTAGTTCATAGAAGAGGGCAGCACAAACTTGATGTCCTATTATAATAATAACAATTTGGTTACAAGCCCAAGTGCGCGCGCAAACCCCTCTCCAAACACCACAAGCCGACTGCCGTATCGATCGGTGAGCGTCACAGCGTCAGTATCAGGGGGCTGACAGCTGATGGGAATTATTGTGATAGAAGTTATGTCGATCAAGGGGGCAAAGAGTGAGGGGAATAATACTTTTTCCACTCCCGATAGAGGCAGCACTTGCCGCGAAATAGTTTTACCGACGGCCGATAAGATGGCAGCACATGTTTAAAACAAAATCAAGAAGTTGTTTGTCAAATGGTGAAATCACTCATGTTTTCGCTTTCGAAGTGTTTGCATCAGTTTATCTGTTTCATTTTGTGTATTCCTGTTTCGTTGTTGTTAAGTTATTTTTGTTATTTCGCTGTTTGTTAAGTTATATTTGTAACTTGTTCTTGATAGACTTTCATCAACGCTAACGGTTTTTGCTAAGTTTTTGTTTGAAAAACACTTTTTTTTTAAATTTAAAAATAACGCTTTAACGTCAAGGTCATTAGCGCTTACAAGAAATTGTTTGTGATACAATACGTTATATTACATTACTAATTTAGTTAAATATCATTATAAATGTTTATAGATTTTATGTACTGTATGATGTTGTTGGTTTCTTGGTAAGATAGGGATTCTTTGAGAGTCGGTTTTATGTTGTGTCTCGTTCTTTCTTCTGTGTATTTTTGGCAGTCTATCAGGATGTGTTTTACGGTTTGGGGTTCATTGCATCTCTCGCAGAGTGGCTGTTGTTCTTTAGTGAGGATGTGGCTGTGAGTTATTCTGGTATGGCCAATCCGTAGCCTACTCAAAATTATTTGTTCTCTTCTGGTGTGTCCTGTTATGAATGGTTTTGTGTTTTCTTTTACTTCTCTTAGTTTGTTGTTTTGAGTTTGGTGCCATTGTTCTTCCCATTTTTGTTTTATTCGGGTTTTGTTGTAGGTTTTGATGTCTTCTGGAGGGATATGAATATCTGTGATTCCTATGGACGTGGCGGCTTTTGCTTCTTTGTCTACTTTTTTATTTCCAGGTATCTGTATATGTGATGGTATCCATGCAATAGTAATTTGGTATTTTTGTGTCTGTAGGTCGTGTATTATTTGTTTGATTTTTTGGATGATGGGGTGTTTAGGGTGTGGTTGTTTTATTGCATTTATGGAGGAGAGGGAGTCAGAGAAGATTATGTATGGTTTTGGTGAATTTAATGGTTGGATGTATTTTAAGCAGGATAGGATGCTAAAGGCTTCTGCGGAGAATATTGAGAGTGGATTGGGGAGGTGATGTTTTATTATTTTGTCTTGAATTAAGGCTGCTGTTCCGATTCCTTCTCTGTTTTTTGCTGCATCTGTGTAGATATGTATGTGTTCTTTTTGGCGTTCGCATATTTTTTTAAATTTTTTGATGTATAATTCTGTTGAAGTGCTATCTTTTCGGTAGTACGATAAATCTGTGATGATTATTGGATTGTTTGTGGTCCAGGGAGGGATGGTAGGAAGAGTATAAGGACTTGGTTTTGGGATGTGGATATTGAATGCATTTAAAGTATTTTGGAATCTGGCTGGTAGTACGGAGTGTTCTTTTAGTGTGGGTGTGGTTTTGTTCTGTTGGATAGGATGCTATAATTAGGGTGGTCTTTTTGTGTTGCGATTTGGGTGATATAGTTGCTGATAATTTGGGCCCTTCTGTGGGTTAGTGGGGGTTCTCCTGCTTCACTTAGTAGGCTTGGTATTGGGCTTGTTCTGAATGCCCCCGCGATTATTCTTAATGCCGTGTTGTGTATGGCATCTATTTTCTTTAGTAAAGAGGGTTTTGCATTTGCGTACGCTATACATCCATAGTCTATTTTCCTTCGTATGAGGGCTTTATATAATGTTGTGAGGGTTTTTTGGTCAGCACCCCAACTGTGGTGAGCTAGTGTTTTTAGCAAATTTAGTCTTTGGTTGCAATTTGTTCTTAATTTTTCGATGTGTTCTTTCCATGATAGTTTTTTGTCAAATGTGATGCCTAGAAATTTTAAGTTGTTATTGTACTGTATCGTAGTTTCATTTATTTTAAGTAGAGTTTCATTTTCATGGAATTTCCGTAGTTTTGTGAAATGAATGGCCTTAGTTTTTTGTATAGATAGTTTGAATCCATGCTGTTGTGTCCATTTTGATATATTGTCGATGGCTTTTTGTAGATTACATTTTGCTGATTTTAGAAATTTTCCTTTATAATAAATTAAGAGGTCGTCTGCAAATAGTGCTATTTTGACTGATTTTGGAATTGACTTTGTAATTTTATTTATGGCGATTAAAAATAGGGTGACACTTAATATTGCGCCTTGTGGTAGACCATTTTGTAGTATTTTTTGTTTTGAGAGATATCCATGGTTTTTGACCTTAAATGTTCTATTTGTTAAGAAGTTGTTGATGTAGTGGATTATGTTGCCATTTATTCCGTATTCTAGTAAAGATTTTATTGTATTGTGTCTCCAGGTTGTACCATAAGCTTTCTCGATGTCTAGGGAGATAGCTATTAGGTGTTCTTTATTTTTGAAGGTGTTCTCTATATCTGCGGTTAGTTTTATGATGTGGTCTATGGTAGATCTAGCCTTTCGGAAACCGTACTGTTCTTTTGTAATTATGTTTTTTGTTTCGAGATACCAAAGTAAGCGTTTATTAATAATTTTTTCTAGTATTTTACATAACGTGCATGAAAGTGTAATGGGTCTGTAATTTAGTGGATCTCTTTTGTCCTTTCCGCTTTTGTGGATTGGGATGATTAGAGTTTCCCTCCATTGGTCTGGGAATGTTTGTTTAGACCATATGTAGTTATATATGTCGAGAATGTATGTGATGGTGTTTTTTGGTAACTGTTTAATAAGCTCATATGGAATGTTATCGGGTCCTGGGCTACTTTTTAATTTTGTTTCTTCTAGTACGGTGAGCAATTCTTCCATTTTTATTGGGTTGTTTATGGGGTTATTTGAATCTTCTGTTATTTCCAGCGGCTCTGACTCCTTTTCTATTTTTAAATTAATAAATTCTTGATCATAGTTTTGGTCACTGGAGGTTATTTCGAAGGTGTTTGCTAGGATTTCAGTAATTTCTTGTTGGTTGTGTGTAAATGTGTTGTTATTTTTAAGGACGGTGATTTCCGGTACAGAATTTTTTCCTTTAATTTTCCTGATTTTATTCCATGTTTCTCGAAAGGGAGTATTTGTGCTTAGTGTGGATACATATTTTTGCCATTTTTTAGAGTTCTACGTGTTATAGCTTTTCTGCGTTTAAATTCTATAAGGTTGTCTTGTGTTCTAGTCTTTTTAAAGGCCTCCAGTGCTGTTCTTTGGTTTTCCATGGCGTTCTCGCAGTCATCATTCCACCAAGGAACTTGTTTCTTTTTGTGTCCTTTTTTGTATCCTATTGTGTTCTCTGCTGTTTTTGTTATGTAGTTTATTAGGTGTTGCACCATATCGTTACAATTTGTGAAATCTGTTATATTTGCATTCATATGTTTCATTTGTTCACTGTACGCTTCCCAGTTAGCTTGTTCTAATTTCCATTTTTTAATTATTGTGTGGGGATTATTACTGTGTTGATAATTTAAGGAAATATTAATAGGATAGTGGTCACTGTTATATAGGTGTGGTAGGACTTCCCACTGTATGCCAGAGGCTGAAACTGGATCTGATAGTGAGATGTCTATTGCTGAGAATGTACCTGATCTGGAGCAAAAATGTGTTGGAGATCCGTCATTGAGGAGGGCTAGCTCATTGATGATGATATCTTCTAGTTTTCTTCCATTGGGGTTGTAGTATTTGGATCCCCACAGTGGATTATGGGCGTTTAGATCTCCTAGGAGTAGGTATGGTTTTGGGAGCTGTTGGATTAAGGTTTTTATGTTGTTTGGATTTACTGGCTGATGTGGAGGGATGTATATGGAGCAGATCGTGATTGGTTCTGGGAATGAGGATCGGATGGCTACAGCTTCAAAGTGAGTATGTAAGTTAATTTCCTTTGCGTGTATCGAGTCTTTGATTAGGATTGCTACTCCGCCAGATGCATGTCCATTATATTCCCTGTCTTTTCTGAATATTTGGAAATCTTTTATGTTTAGAGAGTTTCTTTCATGTAAGTTAGTTTCTTGTAGGCATATTGTGTGTGGGTTATATTTGCTTATTATAACAGCTAGTTCTTCTCGATGTGTGTTAGTGCTGTTACAGTTCCACTGTATTACTGACATTTTTACTTTTATGAATGGTAGAAGCTTTAGGTGCGGTTATTTGTTGTAAAGTGTGGTAGTTACTGATCTCGGATATTGTTAGTTGAGGAGGAGTTTTCTCCGGGAGTCAATTGTAAGAGTAGGTTTTCTTGTGACATGGATATTTGGGAGAGGTTTTCTTGTGACATGGATATTTGGGACAAGTTTTCAATTGATGATGAGTGGGGAGGGTCATCCGTGTCTGACCATTTTGGTATGTTTAGACGTTTTATTGTTCTTGTTATTCTGTTTTTTATTCTGCTGTTGTCTATTGTAGTATGGATTTCGTTTAACATCTTAATACCCTTTTCTATATTGTCCGTGTACTATTCTAGGAGGTTTCGCGGGTGGTTTGAAGTTAATATATTTTCTAGAAATTCCTTGAGTTGTTCGTAACCCATTATAAAGTGTTCTGGTGTTGCTAACATTTTTTGTTTAATGTCTGGGAGTACTTTTCCTATTTCAGTGTCCATTGTGATTTGTGTTTGTTTGTTTTGTTTTTTTGTTGTTTTAGGTTTTTTGGTTTGGTTGATGCTATCCTTGTTTTTTATGGTTGTTGTGTCCGTTTCTGTGCTGGATTTGCGTGCACTTCTTTTAACAGCGGTTTTATTTTGGATTTCATTTGTTTTTGGGATGTCGGATGATGTTTGTATTGTGTTTTTTGTTATAGTACTTATTGGATTTATTTCCTTGGAAGATGCAGGTTTATTTATGTTCGGTAATGCAGGATATTCGTCAAGTATTGATAGTTCCTTAGGAGGTATTTTGTGTTGGTCATTGTTAGTGGGTGTTATTGATATATCTTCTAAGTTAGTATTTTTGCATTTTATTTCCGTATGCCCTTGTGCGTTGCATTTTTTGCATATAACTGTATCCGAGGATAGAAAAATTCGGTGTTCTGTGTTTTCATAATTAATTATGAAGCTCTCCGGTACATTCTGCTTTTGGGTTTCTGGAATATAGACCTGCCTTCTAAAACTTAATATATGTGAGTAAGATTGATCTGGTATACCGGCTTTTAAGTTGTGTATTGGTGATAGCGTTTTTATATTCAGATTGTGTAATACTTTTGTTATCTCTTCATGTGGTATGGAGGGGCATACATTTGATAAGATTATTCTAGTTGCCGGTGTAATGTATCGTCTAATTTCTGTTTGGTGGTTTTGTACTACTACTTTACTGTGGTTCGTGACTAAAGAGTCTACTATGGCTTTGTTTTTCAGGAAGATGCATATGCGTTGGTTTGATAATCGGGATACGTGAGTTATGTTTTCTGGTTTTACTAGATTTCCAATTGCTATGCAGTATTCTTTTAAGGATATCTCATTTAATGCATTAATGATAATTGCTTGGTCTTTCATTGGAAACGTATTTTGAGTTGTTTGTGTTTTTGTTTTGTTTTGTTTAGTAGCGTTAGAGTATGTTGAATTGTTCGTTGAGTTAAGGCTACCTCCGCCATCTCCCGGGTCAGTCATGTCGAAGCTTGAGGTACAAGACGCAAACCATCGATGTAGAGGTCTGCGGTTGTGTGACAGCTGTCTGGTGACAGATGGCAGGTCGCTGGTCCGATGTTCTACAGTATAGAACACTGACAGCGACGATGTTTCTTGGAGGTTATGATTGGGTGTATCGATATATCGGTTTTTGAGGTCAATTAGATTATATATATATATATATATATATATATATATATATATATATATATATATATATATATATATATATATAGAGCAGTTAGTATTGTGACTAGCCTAAGCTCGGCTTCGCCGAGTTTACCCTAGGGCTCCGCCGATAGTGTTTTATAATAGTTTATACGTACATCCAATCTGTCTACGCACAATTTAAAACCAAAGTGGTAACGCCAACAGTCTTGTCAGATACCCAAGTTCCCCGTTCTATCAAACGAATTAACTTTATGCATAAAACAAAAGCCAATCAACCTGTCATAAATTTCCACACTTGTATCTAAAAGTTCGTAACCAGACCTCTCATTTGATACCAAACACGACATATTTCTAGCACCTTTATACAGAAACAAAAGCCGACCGAGATGTCTATTTGTTGACACTTCTATATTATAGCCCTGCAGAAAAAAAAATCACTTGATCCTAATCACGACATGGTTCTGACAACTTTATGTGTAAAACAAAAGCCGGTCAAGTTGATGTCAAAATTTTGAAAGTTCTATTGTTTAGACATGCAGAAAACTTTTCATTTAATACTAAACAGGATATACAGGTGTTTCATATAAGAGTGCAAGGCGTAGGAGTATGAATTCTGATACCAAAAGGGGGAAAAATCCCAATAAACATTGGTGCTATAACGCTGACTAACAGAGATACCCAGGATTTTTTTTTTAAAAAAAAACAGGAAATGGGTTAGTTTTATTTATTTTGTATTGGGTCATAAATAATTATTTATAAAAAGAATCCCAGAGCAAGTGTTCAAAATGAAAGCCATTACATTCAATAAATAAATCAGTATTATTTAAAAATACTACGGTAAATTATTAAAATATTACATTTTTATTAAATACAGAGAGCTTGGCAATACTTTTTTGTATTAGAAATATTATCAAAATATTAAATAACAGGTGTAATAATTAAATAATTATCGGATTGAAATGAGTAGAATTTTTAATTAATTAAATCTCATTTAAATTTTAAATGAAT
The DNA here is from genome assembly GCA_963082715.1 of Harpalus rubripes. Classification (NCBI taxonomy): domain Eukaryota; kingdom Metazoa; phylum Arthropoda; class Insecta; order Coleoptera; family Carabidae; genus Harpalus; species Harpalus rubripes. The sequence continues at coordinate 10,292,051 of OY720464.1, forward strand.
TAAACAAATGCCATCAGCCAACTATTTTCTATTTCAGTATTACGCTTCATTTAAGATAAATCCTCGGTATCTCTGTTATGAAGCGTTCTAGCACCAATGTTTATTGGATTTTTTTTCATGTTTGTGTCTAGAATTTATACTTCGAAGCCTTACATAGTTAATTGAAACACCCTGTATTTCTGACAAATTTATACGAAAAACAATAAATGTTTTCTCAGGGACTGTCATAGAGAATTGTCAAAAATACGACAGCTCGATCGGCTATTGTTTTTTTTTTATAAAATTGTCAGTAATATTTCGGAAATGTAGTATCTATAGCTGAGTGCACGATGTATAATGTATTACAAAGAATGGCTAAATAACCGGGTTAGTTCATACAGTATGCTGCTAGATGTCAGGTTTTTTGCGACCCGGTTTTTACAAATATTTAAAATAGCAAATTATTCCTATATAACGCACAATATTTTATATTTTCAATACATTACCTTTTATCTTTTGTCAGTTCTATGTATGTATTTTGGACAAATTCCATACAGAAGGCTTCTATATTTTCAGTAAAATTATAAAATAAACATTATGTCATGTACTTGACACTGACATCTTTCAATCAGAATTTTCTTAATCGTAGTACCTGTTTCTTTGGTTATAACATGGCTGGCTGCTACAAAATCGCACATTTTGGCACCTTAAAAAGACTATGGCCCGTATTTTTACATCTTAAAGTAGCGCTACTTTCGAAAAATCGCTACTTCAACTGTTAAATGTCAACTTTAACATTAAAATTAGAGATATAAAAATAAATTAAATTGTAAAAAGCATTTATTTCAAATGTCATAGGTTTCATTTACAAAAATATGAAACCTATTCTTATCTATTCATAAAATAAAATAAATAAAAAATCGAAATAGCGCTACATCTGAAGTAACGTTACTTCAAGAGGTGAAAATTCGGGTCTATATCTCTTTATTTGATCCATACCCTGTTGGGCATCCTATAGCACAACATTTTCTATTTAAACGCGAACTTATTTTAACCGCAACCGGCACACCAACTGCCAAACGCCTGTCAAATGGTAACGGGTCGCGTTAGCGTCTTTTGTACCAGCTAGTTATGTCAACGCATCTCGTGCTCTCACCTATAGATACTACACCGTGGTAGGAACTGATTAAAACATATAATAAAATGTGCATTTTATGCGAGCAAACAGGGCAAAATGTCCCAATTACAGGATAAATATAAACATAATACAGAAATTCGTCCCATTAGAAGGGCCCTGATTACATTTATAGCGTACCATACGTCGTTTAATTCTCACATTCTTTTCTTCAATTTTAAAACGATTATTTTCTGTAGTTCAAATTTGTCATTAACATCAAATATGACAGAAGACAGTATTTATCTTTTTAATTTTACACATGTATTCTTCGTTCGATTGTGAAACTCTTCTAGTCTTTATCAACGTTTTCGTAGTTTTTAGTAGCTTCTGACATTTCATAAAATCTATTTATAAAATAAAATCTAAATTAACAATAAATATTGCTTAAATTCATTACGTATACCTACCTCGTTCAATTCATATTCTTTTCTTCAATTTTACACAATATATTTATTTATATTTAGCATTGAAATGGTCTACAACCCATACGACATTCATAATTTGTCATTATTGACATTGACATCATGCCAAATGTAACACATGACAGCATTTTTATCTTCTAAATTTTTACATGTATTCTACGATCCACTGTTTCATTTTACGTTTAATATTTTTTTACACGAAAACTATGCATCCTACAGAAATTCGTCCCATTAGAAGGGCCCTGAAGCCAATCATTTCCTACAGTTTGTTACAACTTTCATGAAAATCGGTCGTACCGTTTAAGCTGTAGCCTTGTCTAAAGTTGGGCGATCGTCGTGATTAAAGAAAATATATATAGATAGTGAATCTAATCGTTTAGTATTATAGATGTGTTAGTGTATTTTTCCCAATGTGTAGTTTGGTAATACCTTAGATTTTTAATCTATTCCGTAGATTACTATGGAGCGTTTCATAAGTTGAAAAGTCCCTAGTATACTCCAAAAACTTTTTTTACTTTGTTATTATTCTTATTTTAATTTATTATAAATGTAATTTCTATTAATATTGTGTAAAATATTTGATTTACAAAATAAAGAACATAAAATATTTAATTATTACTTGTAAAATTAAATACCATTTTAAATTTTACAATTATTTTTACTATTTATAAGAATGTGAACAATAAAATATAATTTAATGATTAAATTTTGATTAACAGTAAAAATAATTGTAATATTTAAATTAAAATTTCTAATTTTCATATTAGAAAAAATAATAAAATTATTCGTTTTATATAATTGAGGTAGAATGCTGCCCGCATCACAGCTTACTTTTTCCACCGCCGCTAGATGTCGCTATGTTCGATATCCCCACTATTTCTCCCACTTCTATCTTTTCAAATAACACGTAGCTGTCGCGTCTCTCTACGTTAGTAGATTATTTGTCCCTGGTCAGTATCTTGTTGGCTGTCGTGGAGAACATACGCTTGCCTTGCACGACAAGTAGTTTATTTGTTGTTAGAATTATCAATCATTTTGTCAGTTACGTCAAATAAACCGAGCTTTATTTAATTTTGTTCTTGTTGTTGGGTCGTGAAACTTATTGCGTCGCCATTTTATACAGCCAACAGTTGCTAAGGGATCAGTTGTAAAACCGTGTTACGCAACTTGATTTCAAACGGAAACCCGCGTTGTTAAGGTTTGATTCATATTCTTGTTTTTAATAATAGTATTTCGCTGTACAGTGGGTTTGCATATGTTTCTTTCGAGTGAAATCATCAGATTGCATCTATTGTTGTGGCGTCGTAGTATAAATATATTTCTTCATTCTTGTATTTTGGTTTGGTCGTTATTAGGTTCATTTAGGGTTCGTGATATTACTTTAGCTAGATTTATTTGTTCATAATAATATACTTATTAATTGACTTGGATAATTTCTACCATATAGTACATGGTTGTATATTTAGTTGATTGTAGTTTAGATCGCTTGTGTTCAATACGCTATATCATATATCTTAAAATTGATTTTCATTAGTTGTTGTTATTTTTGTTTCAATTAAGTTTAGTACGTTGTTAGTTCGTAAAACTGACTGGTCCTTCGATCGTTTGTATTCGTTCGTTTCGTTTGTGTTCTTTCGTTCGCTCCTTCGTTTGGTTCACAACATAACATTGTCTTGGTTATATTGGCCAAGTCCAGTGGTATGAACCAGCTATCGAATCTTGTTCATTCAATACGATTTAAACATATTTAGTTTGCATATAGTTTTATTTTCCCATACATTAACACCAAACATTTATTACACAGAGCTTTCTATATATATATATATATATATATATATATATATATATATATATATATATATATATATATATATATATATATATATATATATTTAGATCATTTCTTACCTTTTTTACTGCAGGTATTAAAGATTAAAAATACGTTTTATTTCGCTGGAAAAGAACAAGGATGCAAAGAAATGTAGAAATAAATACAGTAAAGTTCTGATTTTTATTATAGAATATTCGTATCGTATATACAGTAATTGGTCACATCGCTTGTACATTGAAATTTTCGCAAATGGTATTTACACGACATATTGGAATACATTATGAACACTCGTCACGTTTTCGAAACATGTTATGTCAGAATCTGATTTACATTTATTTAAATCTACGTTCCGGAGTATTTACAGTAAGTCCGACCTAAAATATCTTCAAACGGAATTTGATTCTCTAAAGGCTGAACACCTTCGGCGGTCATCTTGTCTCTCACCTAACACACACAGAATAACAAAATATGGATCAACTGTATGCTATAATCTAAATGGAATGGAGTATGGTGTAGGTACATCAAGCTTTTATTAAAATAAAGAACGAAATATGTACCTTTAAGGCTATCTTATATATTACAAATAGTGGCGTAACTAAGAGTTCGGGGGCCCACCCGCAAAACGTTTTTGGGACCCGTTTTTAATTGTAGCGTTTATCATGAAGAACTGCATACCACAAGAACTTGTGGAAATTGTGGCTAAGCTCACTTTCATCTGAGTTGACATGTTAAGAAACAAAATAACCAAGATTGGAGGCCTGAAAATCCAAGATTATGCACTTTTACATCCCACCAAAGTCATTATATGTTGTGGCAATTTACTATGAAAATGTTCGTATTTTTTTTTTTTTTTTTGAAAATGAAATTGATGGCATAGTTCACTGGTGAAAGATACAGGGAATTGATTCATACATTTTTGGTATCCCAAATGAATGAACTTGGTTGCGATAAAATATGATGTTAGTTAGGTGGATCAGTATCATACAGTCTAAATAATAGCAATTTTGCGAAAATCATTCTCTTATCGTTATTTAATCCCAAGTTTTGGTAATACACATTGACCACCAGGTGTCTTGATTTAACAGCCCCAAACTTCTTTTTATGGGGTTATTTTAAAGGAAAGCTCTGGGTCAGTTGAAGGAAAATATTTGCCAAGAAATCGAAATTCTACCGGCCGAAATGTGATGGAAAATAAAGAGCTTGATTTTAAATAGCGGATAAGGGGCCCCTTAGCCAATATTATTTTTGGAAATTGACATTTAAAAAATAAAGGGCTAAATAAATTTGTATATTGCTACAAAAAAATGTTTAGTAATGTAGTAACAAAATTATAAATCATGTAAATTGGGGCCCCTTTAGAGCCGGGTGCCCGCCACAATGCGGGCCCGTTTAGTTACGCCACTGATTACAAATACATTTAAGTACAGGGTGTAAATCGAAAAGTGGAATATAGGCGTTTAACATGGGAAATCACTTTTTCCTTGCGCAAACGTGACCTAATTATTTTACGTAAAACTACTTCAAATAAAAGTTATAGAGATTTAAATTCTGCATCTATATCATGTGAAACGATTAATTTAGCCCTTTATATAATCGAAAAAAATAATTATAAAATTTCTGTTTTTACGATGTTTTAGTCTAAACAACCATGGATTATGACATAAAAATAAATAATTGCGTTTTTTAACTGCCATATTAGAATTCGTTGTGATACGTGTTTTTTATTAAAGCTTAATATAAAATTAATTAATTCTCTAGAGAAACACAGGTAACAGAAAATTGAAATTCGGAATGACTGACTAAAGAAAAAAAAAGTTCTGTTAACTGAATAAAATTTTCTGATTAACTAGTGTATACAGGGAAACAAACAATATTATTATTTTTGGCTTCGAAAAAGCCGATTTATGAATAGAATAGCATTTTAATACTACATCTTTTATAGTTTGAAGACACACTGTACACTGAAATACTTAATTCTTTCATTATGTTTATACAAATTTAGTTTGATTATGTAGAAATAAACACTTGGGCTTCAATGCTTTTGATTTAAATGATATAAATCTATTACAAACGTACCGTATGTATATTGAAAATAGTTTTATAATAAAAGAAGTTTGTAATATGATTCGATAAATTATTTTTAGACAAAAATGCATGATGTAAAAAATTTAAAAAATGAGGAATACATATATTTACACAATAAAAATGAAAATAAATTGAAACATCATGGAAATGTAAATGAAATTCTGTTGTGAATGCATTATATTTTTGTAAAAAAATATTATTTTACCTTGTGCTGTAGGAATTGAATTATATTTTGATATATAACATAATTTGTATAATTACAGAGTTGTTATAAAAATGTATACATAGGAAATAGGTATTTAATTTTCCTGAATACACAAACGCTATTATTTATGTACGTATTGCAAGGTAAAATGAACTGTTTAATACAAATACAAGTTACTGTTATATATTTTATTGCAAATTATTATATACAGCTTTTTATTAAAAGATAATTTGCCAAGCTTCAAAATTATGTAAAATTAAATAAACTGTTGGTCAAGTCAAATGTAGAGTTTTGTCTAAATCTTTCAAAGTTGTATCATACTATATTAAAACTTTGTCAAAAAATAGTCAAATAATACTAATTTTATTAATTATTGTTTCCTATATTAGTTTAAAATCGAGAAAGTATATTATTATACAAAAAAATTATGTAAAAATTGTGAAAGTTATTGATATTGATGAAAAGTTTAATTATTCTACTACTACATGTAGGTATGGTCACAAAAGTAGAGATTTTCTATATAAACTAAGTTATAATATCTTTTGCAAAGATAATTTAACCGTCTAAAAAAAATTATAACAAAATACCTACAAGACAAGTATTATTTTATTAAGAATAATGCGAAATATTCTAAAATTGGTTGGGAGCTTTTAAGAATTGGAAGGAAAGAATGCTGCAGTGTACTGTTGTTGAAGACATATATTTTGAACATATTTAAAATAAAATTCTAAACAATCTGAAACATGCGTCAAGCGTGACCTTCATCGTAATTAATAATGAGTAATTAAATTCAATATTTTATTCAAATAACAATAAAAAACTACCTACCCACTTTTATTATTCACAATGTACTAAAAAAATGTACCTACTGCGAGTGATCTCGTAATACCTCATTTGTCACTTTAGCTAAAGTTTACGGAAGACTTTTAAATTATAATTAAAAATTCTGATGTGGCCAGCACATTACCTTCCGGCAGTTGCATGTATTTTATGTAAATTCCATACAGAAAATTTATAGCAAAAGATCCTATATTTCTAGTAAAATTATAAGAAAAACACACTATGTCAATTTCACTTGACACTGACATCTTTCAATCAAAATTTTTTCTTAATATAGTAGCTGTTCCCATAGCTATGGCTACTTTATGAAATTTAATTTCTTTATAATTTTTTAACTCTATATCCATTTAATATTAAGTATAAAATGTAGTCAAATCGTATAGAGAATAAAATATTCTTTAATATTTATAATAACATTAAATGTGAAAAAATGATATTTAACATAGCTTTTTCAAGAAAAACTATTAAAATCTTCACATGAAGGTACTTCCGGTTGCCCAATTCTAACCAAAATCTAATCAGCTCTTCACATGGATGTAACGAAGAGAAATACGAAAGAATTATAAATTTTAGAATTGTAGTATAGAAGTTATCGTAGACGAAAATTTTGTTACATACACACACACACACACACACACACACACACACACGGACACATACATACATACATACACACACACACACACATACATACAAACACGCACACACGCACGCACACACACACACGCACACACACACACACACACACACACACACACACACACACACACACACACACACACACACACACACACACACACACACACACACACACACACACACACACACACACACACACACACACATACACACACCGAATTTTTAGGTAAGGAAGATATTGTCTTTGGTCAAAAAATTGGCTGTGTATAGCTAGCAGTCCCCTATTAGCAGACCCTAACGAAAACTATTGCATATTTTTTTGCTATTTATTTGCCAATTAATTACCACAATGCCAATTTAATTGCCACTTATTTTTTAAAAAATACCGGGGAACTGCTAGCTTGACAGTCAAGTTAGCAGTCCCCTGGGCTGTAATGCTTTACATTCGAAAATATTACTGTGTAGGAATTAATTGCCATTTAATTGCCAATTAATTAATGAAGATTTAAATAAAACCAGGCAAAAGAAAAATAAAATATATTAATTACCACTATCATTAACATTAGAATTATATTTTTTGTATTCATTTGAATTTTAAATTCTATGCGTACCCTATTTATTAGTGCGCACATGTCAATAACTATATGGATCCATTCAGTTTCCATGTAGGATCAATATGGGTGTGCATAGGTTCCATTTGGATCATAAATGATGCACATGAATCCATCTAATATTTACTCAACAATTCCAAATCTCCAGCAGAAACATATAAAATGTATTGTAACATAAAGCATAAACATTTAAGCTTTTTGATCTCGCCGACCTGCCAGCGCTTTTAACCCATTAAGGACCAAGCATTGAAATAAAATTAATCCCTCCAGCAGAACCCAATAAACTGTACTCTACCATAATGTTAGAAAATAATTAATAATCAAATAGCTTTATAAATTAATTGCTTTGGCAGAAGCTTACAAACTACACTCTAACATTATACTTAGACTGTAATAAATCAGTATAAACAATATTTGATTTAATTAATAATAATGTTTATTTTCTGTAGACACAAATACAGTGTGTAGAAAACGTCAATACAATATAAAAGATATTACAAAGTAAAATAGTCATTTAGACTGTAAAAAGAATGTTGCTTTAAGAAAAATATTAAATCTTTTCTGAAAATCTTAAAATTTTTGCTATTTTTTAAATTGTTCGGCAGATTATTATATATTTGTAAACCCATTCTATATGGAGAATTTTTCACAACATTTAATTTTGAATTAGGTACATAAAAATCGTTTTTGTTCCTGGTATTGTGGCTATGCAAGTCACTGATCACGGGAAAAGCTTTTTTATTCTTGTAAATTAAAACACAAGATTCATAAATAAAAATACTTGCAAGAGTGAGAATATTATATTTTTCAAATAAATTTTTACACGACGTGTAAGCTGGAACACCCGCTATTGTGCGTAAAACTCTTTTCTGTGCTATGAAAACACGTTGACTAATGTTGGAAGAGCCCCAGAAACAAATACTATATCTCAAGCGAGATTCCACACAAGCATAGCAAAACATTAATAACTGGTTTAAATTTAAATATTCTTTTAGGTGTCGAATTTGGAAACATAATTTATTAAGTGTTGAGACAAGCTCTTCACAGAGAGGCTTCCAATTGAGATTGTCAGTGATAAGCATACCTAAAATTCTTGCGGCGTCATTACCTTTTTTATAATTATTTTCGAATTTAACAAGTATGTCAGAATTGTTAGAATGATGCATATGAAAACGTAGAATGTTAGTTTTACTATCATTCAAGAATAATTTATTTTCATGACACCAAGATATCAAAGACTGAACGCTATGATTGCATTTATTAATTAAAGCATCTATGTTAGAATCAGAAATAACCAGAGTAGTGTCGTCCGCGTACATGATAGGTGTACAATTATCACCTAGGACTTTACTCAAATCATTCATATAAAGAATAAATAAAACCGGAGCTAATACTGTGCCCTGTGGCAAACCAACATTGATTTCAAGTAAATCAGATTTTATAGTATGAGTATTTGAATCTTTTTCAGTATGATTAAGAGTCACAAACTGGTGTCTGTTACTTAAAAAAGTGTTAATCCATTGTAAAGCAACCCCGCGTATCCCAATGTACTCAAGCTTATTTAATAGTCTACGATGATCCACACAGTCGAATGCTTTACTCAAATCGCAGAATATTCCAACGGGATATTCTCCCTTGTTTAGCTTTTCAATAATTTCATTGTAAAAATAGAGTAAAGCATCCTTAGTTGAACTGTTCGGCCTGAAACCAAACTGCTTATCAGTAATAATATTATTTAAATTTAAGAAACTCTGAAGTCTACTTAAAAAGCAATATTCAAAAATTTTTGAAAAACCTGATGTCAAAGCAACTGGTCTGTAATTGTCAACACTATGTTTTTCCCCTTTCTTAAAAACAGGAATTATTTTATTAATTTTTAGTTCTTCTGGAAAAGTTCCATTCTGGAAAGAAAGATTAATAATATGAGACAATGGTGCAGCAATATTATGTGCTACTGAACGAATAATAGAGTTTGGAATTTCATCCGATCCAGATGACTTCTTATTTTTAAGTTTATTTAAAATAATGTCAACTAATTCTGATTCACAGACAGGATTTAAAAATATATTAAATGAAATATTATTTAAATGTGACTGACCCATAATATCACAATTAGGAATTTTGTTTAAAATGTTTAATGGGGCATCTTTAAAATGATTATTAAAAATATTGGCAATTCTAAAGGGATCCTCTATTTTTTCGTAGTTATGACGCAATTGCAAGTTGTTGTTAACTTCAGTTTTGGTACTCTTTTTAATAATATTCCAAGAGGTCTTTACCATATTATCGGATTCAATTATTTTGTTTTGAAAATAATTTTTTTTCGTTTCAGATACCAAGCGCATATGCTCTTGTTTTGCTTTTTTATACAATGGTGAGAATTCTGGATAATTCTGTTTTAAATTAAAAATAGATTTCAAATTAGCGCTAGAAGTTATAATATTTGAATCAACCCAGCATTTTTTATTTTGATTGTGTGGACGAATTTTCTGTAAAGGAAATTTTTATTAAAATTATAAAGAAAAGTACTCAAGAAATAATTAAAAGCTTCTTCCGTATCTGACTGAGCATAAACTTCGTACCAGGATTCGTTTGCTAAATCATCACAGAAAATTTTAATATTTAATTCATTAAAAACTCTTTTATATGTAATTGGTTTAGATGGCTTGATAAACCCAATATTGCTCTTATATAGTATTGTTTTGTGATCAGAAATAATATTGTTCTCAACAACAGCAACACCATTTTCAATATTTGTATACAGATGGTCCAAAATATTATGTCCTCTTGTTGGAACGTCAATTTTATTGAACATATTATAGGTTGTTAAATTATCTGAAAGAGATTTGTATTCATTACAATCCCGATCTGGATCTATGTTTAAATCACCGCAAATTAATACTTTGTAATTTATCTTAAAAAGTTTTTCTAAAACTAAAACAATGCTGTCACATAATATTTTGGAATCTGCGGAAGGTGACCTGTAAACATTTACAATTAATATAGGCTGGCAGAAATCTGGTTCCCATAAAACCAATTACCACTTAGTAACCGATTAAAACAATACTATTTGGGAATGAATCAATATACCTTACTTTTCATCAAAAATTAAGCTTTATAAATTAATTGCTTTAGCAGAACCCTACAAACTACACTCTAACATTATATTTAGACTGCAGTAAATCAGTATAAACAATATTTAATTTATTTACCACTTAGTAACCGATTAAAACAATATTATTTGGGAATAAATCAATATACCTTACTTTTCATCAAAAAATAAGCTTTATAAATTAATTGCTTTAGCAGAACCCTATAAACTACACTCTAACATTATACTTAGACTGTAATAAATCAGTATAAACAATATTTAATTTATTTACCACTTAGTAACCAATTAAAACAATATTATTTTGGAATGAATCAATATACCTTACTTTTAATCAAAAATTAAGCTTTATAAATTAATTGCTTTAGCAGAACCCTACAAACTACACTCTAACATTATACTTAGACTGTAATAAATCAGTATAAACAATATTTGATTTAATTACCACTTAGTAACCGATTAAAACAATATTATTTGGGAATGAATCAATATACCTTTCTTTTCATAAAAATTAAGCTTTATAAATTAATTGCTTTAGCCGAACCCTACAAACTACACTCTAACATTATACTTAGATTGTAATAAAGCAGTATACACAATATTTAATTTATTTACCACTTAGTAACCGATTAAAACAATATTATTTGGGAATGAATCAATATACCTTAGTTTTCATCAAAAATTAAGCTTAATAAATGAATTGCTTTAGCAGAACGCTACAAACTACACTCTAACATTATACATAGACTGTAATCATTCAGTATAAACAATATTTGATTTAATTACCACTTAGTAACCGATTAAAACAATATTATTTGGGAATGAATCAATATACCTTACTTTTCATCAAAAATTAAGCTTTATAAATTAATTGCTTTAGCAGAACCCTACAAACTACACTCTAACATTATACCTAGACTGTAATAAATCAGTATAAACAATATTTGATATAAGTACCACTTAGTAACCGATTAAAACAATATTATTTGGGAATGATTCAATATACCTTACTTTTCATCAAAAATTAAGCTTTATAAATTAATTGCTTTAGCAGAACCATACAAACTACACTCTAGTATTATACTTAGACAGTAATAAATCAGTATAAACAATATTTGATTTAATTACCATTTAGTAACCGATTAAAACAATATTATTTGGGAATGATTCAATATACCTTACTTTTCATAAAAATTAAGCTTTATAAATTAATTGCTTTAGCAGAACCCTACAAACTACACTCTAACATTATACTTAGACTGTAATAAATCAGTATAAACAATATTTGATATAAGTACCACTTAGTAACCGATTAAAACAATATTATTTGGGAATGATTCAATATACCTTACTTTTCATCAAAAATTAAGCTTTATAAATTAATTGCTTTAGCAGAACCCTACAAACTACATTCTAACATTATACTTAGACTGTAATAAATCAGTATAAACAATATTTGACTTAATTACCACTTAGTAACCGATTAAAACAATATTATTTGGGAATGAATCAATATACCTTACTTTTCATAAAAATTAAGCTTTATAAATTAATTGCTTTAGCAGAGCCCTACAAACTACACTCTAACATTATACTCAGACTGTAATAAATCAGTATAAACAATATTTGATTTAATTACCGCTTAGTAACCGATTAAAACAATATTATTTGGGAACGAATCAATATACCTTACTTTTCATAAAAATCATGCTTTATAAATTAATTGCTTTAGCAGAACCCTACAAACTACACTCTAACATTATACTTAGACTGTAATAAACCTGTATAAACAATATTTGATTTAATTACCACTTAGTAACCGATTAAAACAATATTATTTGGGAATGATTCAATATACCTTACTTTTCATCAAAAATTAAGCTTTATAAATTAATTTCTTTAGCAGAAACCTACAAGCTATACTCTATCATTATACTTAGACAGTAATAAATCAGTACAAACAATATTTGATTTAATTACCACTTAGTAACCGATTAAAATAATATTATTTAGGAATGAATCAATATACCTTACTTTTCATCAAAAATTAAGCTTTATAAATTAATTGCTTTAGCAGGACCCTACAAACTACACTCTAACATTATACATATTATATTGACAGCCTGGCTGTGTAGACGTATATTTTTCAGTCTTCAATTATCTACATATTTTGCTAGTTTTTTCTGTGTTATAATTTTGATTTTGTTACCATTGTGTTACGCATTTTGTGATCTCTGCTTGTGTGTATTCTGTTTCTTCACTTGGTTTCTCAGGGGTGAGTTTCTTTGAATTCTTTTATATTTATGTGTTATTTTTTCTATTTCTGAGCGTGGTTGAGCAGTTTGTCTGTTCCTGTTTAGTTAAGTTGCAGGTTCAGTCTTATTTATTTAAGTCATATACTGGGTGCTTGGTAACTTTTTATACTGGGTGTTTTTTGTTCTTTTTGTCATTTATTTATTTATTGCGCACAACTTAATATTCTTCTCCCAGTATTCTTGTCGCTTTTACTTACTGCAATGGATATTATGTGTTTCTGTTGTGGTAAGAAAACTGCCGAACATCGACTCATAACTTGCTCAGTATGCTTAAAGTCTCATTGTATAGCTTGTGTTGATGACATATCTGCTGATGATGCAAGGAAAATACGTTTAGGAACCTCTGGGCTAAAATGGACTTGTCTAGGTTGTAGAAATCTATCTAATGATATTGACAGCCTCAGAGCAGCTCTGAAAAGCTTACAGGATGATATTGCAGAGCTCAAAAATTCTCTTACAAGTGATACTGCATCTCAGTCTCCCATAGTTTTTGAGGAAATTATTCAAGAGGTAGTTGAACGTGAAAAACGTTCACGTAATATTATGATCTTTGGTGTAATTGAGAACAAGTCATTTTCAAAACAACAACAATTGGAAAGTGATAATGAAACTGCTAAGAATCTGTTGAAAGACTTAGGTGTAAATACCAATATAGCTCGGCTCACCCGTATGGGTCGCTTTGATGCTTCTACAACTACCTCTCGTCCACTTAAATTGTTTCTTCCTTCGTCCACTGAAGTCACTAATTCCATAAAAAATGTTAACAAATTAAAGACTATTAATAAATGGAATAATATTTCTATCTCTAGAGACAGAACGCCGAGGCAAATTCAATTTTATAAATCAGTCAAGATGGAGCTAAACAAAAGATTGACTGATGGTGAAACTAATCTTCGTATTAAATATGTAAATGGAACACCTAAGATAGTAAATTCGGAAAACTAAAATTGCCCAACAATAATCCAGTTTCTTATTTATCTTTATATTATCAAAATGCACGGGGACTTAATTCTAAATGTCATTTGTTCTATGTAAACTGTTGTTCATTCTCTGCGGACATAATTTTATTGTCTGAAACGTGGCTTAATGTATCTGTCAATAATGCTGAATTGTTTACATCTAATTATAATATCATTCGTTGTGATAGAGACTTTTCTCTCGTTGAACGTCAAAGTGGTGGTGGAGTTCTCATAGCATTGGCTGATCATATTCAGTTTAATACCCTTGATACGTCTCAATTAAAAGCCCTTACACCACTAATCGACATTGCTATATGTAAATGTTTTGTAGGTAGTTGTAATTTTCTTCTTTGTCTTATCTATATCCCGCCTGATATAACTGCTACTATTCTTGAAACCTTTATTGATGCTCTAGAAGTTTTCTTGATTAATGAAAATGTTATATTAGTAGGTGATTTCAATGTACCGAATCTCGACAATACATCAGTCAATTGTAATAAATCTACTATTATTCGCAACTTTTGTAATACTTTAGATCTCAAACAATGGAATAATATTTTAAACGCAAAAGGTAATAAACTAGATCTCATTCTCTCTAATTTGCCTGGTGATATTGATATTATTAGATCTCATGCTCCAATAGTTCCTGAAGATGTTTATCATCCTGCACTAACAGTAAACTTACCTATCTTGTCATCGGTGAAGCCAGCAAAATTTCCATCTGCAAACAATGTTCGCTACAATTTTAGGAGAGCCAATTTTTACGAGCTCTATGATAATATATGTTCCGTAGATTGGTCAGTTTTAAATTCTTATGAAAATGTTAATGATGCTCTTGTAATGTTTTATAACATACTTAATTCTACGCTGGATATTTCCGTACCGAAATTTAAATATTGTGAAAATAAATATCCGCCGTGGTTTACAGCAGAAATAAAATACAATATTAAAACTAAAGAATATCATAGGAAGAAATGGGGAAAATATAAGAAGCAATACCATCTTAATCAATTTCAAAGACTAAGACATTTAATCAAGCTTCAAATTCAAAAAGCATATAATTCTTATCAACGTACTGCTGAGGCCAATATTAAATCTAACCCAGCTGATTTCTGGAAATATGTTCACCTAAAGCAAGGTACTACACGTATTCCAGGGAAACTACGTGATGACATGAACGAATTTGATTCTCCTCAAAAAATCGTTGATGCATTCGCCATGTATTTTTCCAGTTTTTTTTCAGCCAATTCTGCACAAGCCTCTCCCAATAAAATTAGCTTTCATCCTTCTTTTAATATTGACAGAATTAGTGAAGAGGAACTTATTTCACTTATGGCATCATTTTCCAATAAATTCACTGCTGGTGATGACCAGATACCAAGCTTTCTGGTCAAAGATATGAGGTTTATCCTGGCTAAACCTCTCTCAATTATTATTAACTTAGCAATCCAAACCTGTACTTATCCTACACTTTGGAAAAGGACGAGAATTATACCTGTTTTCAAAAAAAATGACAAATTTATTATTAAAAATTACCGCCCCATATCGTTACTAAGTAATTTTGGGAAGCTTCTGGAAATGATAATTTACAAATCCATATATAGTAATACGAGATCTCTAATTTCTCCAGTCCAGCATGGCTTCATGAAAGGGCGATCGACTACTACAAATCTTGCTTCCTTTTCACAGTATGTATCAGAAGTCATAGATGCTCGTGGACAGGTGGATGTTATATATACAGATTTTTCCCGTGCCTTTGATTCCATAGATCATTGGCTCTTGTTGGATAAAATTAGTGCCTTTGGTGCTTCTCCATCTCTTTTGAAAATTTTAGGTTCGTACCTTGATGGTCGTGTGTGTTACGTCTATTATAATGGCTTTACGTCCTCGGAATTTTTGGCAACGTCAGGTGTCCCACAAGGATCCAATCTAGGCCCTCTTCTATTTTTATTATTCATCAATGATCTTCTTGAATCTTTCACCTGTCCTTCACTGGCATATGCTGATGATATTAAGTTGTACTCTAAAATATCCACTGTCCAAGACGCTCAACTTCTTCAGTTCAATATCGATATTTTAGCACTATGGTGCGATACTAATAAGCTATTCCTAAATGTTGACAAATGTTGTTCTGTGTCATACACACGCCGGATCAATCGGTTTGATTATATATACACAATTTCAGGAACTTTACTCGAGCGCAAATCCACCTTCAAGGATTTGGGAGTTATATTTAGTCCTAATTTCACTTTCTCAGAGCATATAAAAAGTGTATGTATCTCTGCTAGCAAAACATTAGGTTTTTTAATGCGTATATCGAGAATGTTCACTGATCCTGCTGTTTTAAAATCATTATATTTCGCATATATCGTCAGCAAACTTGAATATGCCATTTTAGTTTGGTATCCTTATTACGCCTTTCATAATATAGCTCTAGATAGAATTCAACGCAGATTCTTGAAATTTCTATCCTATAAGCAGGATGGAATCTATCCGGTTAGAGGCGTTGACCAAGATTCTCTGATTCAACGTCATAAAATAACACAACTATCTACAAGAAGAGATATGATTTGTGCTAAATTTTTATGGATGCTGTTGCACAATAAAATTGATGACTCTTTTTTATTATCACGTGTGCCGATTCATGTTCCTAGGTTAGAATCCAGGTATTCCCGGACTTTCCACTTACCATCAGCGCGCACTGATGTACTGTTGCGGTCGCCAATCCACATCATGTGCAACATTGCGGAGACCAAGTATGAGGATATATTCCTGTAATGTTCTTTGATTTATTTTATTTGTCTGTGAACTTCTACACAGTATATATTTTCTATTTTTTTTGTTTTGTACCCTACATTTAGATTTCTTTATTCATATTATTTGTTTGTATGTTACATTAAATGTATTTATATATTATATTTTAGCCCTGTAACTGGATTCTGTTGGGCAATAAAGTTTATTATTATTATTATTATTATTATTATTATTATTACATAGACTGTAATAAATCAGTATAAACAATATTTGATATAAGTACCACTTAGTAACCGATTTAAACAATATTATTTGTGAATGAATCAATATACCTTACTTTTCATCAAAAATTGAGCTTTATAAATTAATTGCTTTAGCAGAACCCTACAAACTACACACTAACATTATACTTAGACAGTAATAAATCAGGATAAACAATATTTGATTTAATTACCACTTAGTAACCGATTAAAACAATATTATTTGGGAATGAATCAATATACCTTACTTTTCATAAAAAATTAAGCTTTATAAATTAATTGCTTTAGCAGAACCCTACAAACTACACTCTAGCATTATACTTAGACAGTAATAAATCAGTATAAACAATATTTGATTTAACTACCACTTAGTAACCGATTAAAACAATATTATTTGGGAATGAATCAATATACCTTACTTTTCATCAAAAATTAAGCTTTATAAATTAATTGCTTTAGCAGAACCCTACAAACTACACTCTAACATTATACCTAGACTGTAATAAATCAGTATAAACAATATTTGATATAAGTACCACTTAGTAACCGATTAAAACAATATTATTTGGGAATGATTCAATATACCTTACTTTTCATCAAAAATTAAGCTTTATAAATTAATTGCTTTAGCAGAACCATACAAACTACACTCTAGCATTATACTTAGACAGTAATAAATCAGTATAAACAATATTTGATTTAATTACCACTTAGTAACCGATTAAAACAATATTATTTGGGAATGATTCAATATACCTTACTTTTCATCAAAAATTAAGCTTTATAAATTAATTGCTTTAGCAGAGCCCTACAAACTACACTCTAACATTATACTCAGACTGTAATAAATCAGTATAAACAATATTTGATTTAATTACCGCTTAGTAACCGATTAAAACAATATTATTTGGGAACGAATCAATATACCTTACTTTTCATAAAAATCATGCTTTATAAATTAATTGCTTTAGCAGAACCCTACAAACTACACTCTAACATTATACTTAGACTGTAATAAACCTGTATAAACAATATTTGATTTAATTACCACTTAGTAACCGATTAAAACAATATTATTTGGGAATGATTCAATATACCTTACTTTTCATCAAAAATTAAGCTTTATAAATTAATTGCTTTAGCAGAACCCTACAAACTACATTCTAACATTATACTTAGACTGTAATAAATCAATCAATCAAACAATATTTGATTTAATTACCACTTAGTAACCGATTAAAACAATATTATTTAGGAATGAATCAATATACCTTACTTTTCATCAAAAATTAAGCTTTATAAATTATTTGCTTTAGCAGGACCCTACAAACTACAATCTAACATTATACATAGACTGTAGTAAATCAGTATAAACAATATTTGATATAAGTACCACTTAGTAACCGATTTAAACAATATTATTTGTGAATGAATCAATATACCTTACTTTTCATCAAAAATTGAGCTTTATAAATTAATTGCTTTAGCAGAACCCTACAAACTACACACTAACATTATACTTAGACAGTAATAAATCAGGATAAACAATATTTGATTTAATTACCACTTAATAACCGATTAAAACAATATTATTTGGGAATGAATCAATATACCTTACTTTTCATAAAAAATTAAGCTTTATAAATTAATTGCTTTAGCAGAACCCTACAAACTACACTCTAGCATTATACTTAGACAGTAATAAATCAGTATAAACAATATTTGATTTAACTACCACTTAGTAACCGATTAAAACAATATTATTTGGGAATGAATCAATATACCTTACTTTTCATCAAAAATTAAGCTTTATAAATTAATTGCTTTAGCAGAACCCTACAAACTACACTCTAACATTATACCTAGACTGTAATAAATCAGTATAAACAATATTTGATATAAGTACCACTTAGTAACCGATTAAAACAATATTATTTGGGAAAGATTCAATATACCTTACTTTTCATCAAAAATTAAGCTTTATAAATTAATTGCTTTAGCAGAACCATACAAACTACACTCTAGCATTATACTTAGACAGTAATAAATCAGTATAAACAATATTTGATTTAATTACCACTTAGTAACCGATTAAAACAATATTATTTGGGAATGATTAAATATACCTTACTTTTCATCAAAAATTAAGCTTTATAAATTAATTGCTTTAGCAGAACCCTACAAACTACACTCTAACATTATACTTAGACTGTAATAAATCAGTATAAACAATATTTGATATAAGTACCACTTAGTAACCGATTAAAACAATATTATTTGGGAATGATTCAATATACCTTACTTTTCATCAAAAATTAAGCTTTATAAATTAATTGCTTTAGCAGAACCCTACAAACTACATTCTAACATTATACTTAGACTGTAATAAATCAGTATAAACAATATTTGACTTAATTACCACTTAGTAACCGATTAAAACAATATTATTTGGGAATGAATCAATATACCTTACTTTTCATAAAAATTAAGCTTTATAAATTAATTGCTTTAGCAGAGCCCTACAAACTACACTCTAACATTATACTCAGACTGTAATAAATCAGTATAAACAATATTTGATTTAATTACCGCTTAGTAACCGATTAAAACAATATTATTTGGGAACGAATCAATATACCTTACTTTTCATAAAAATCATGCTTTATAAATTAATTGCTTTAGCAGAACCCTACAAACTACACTCTAACATTATACTTAGACTGTAATAAACCTGTATAAACAATATTTGATTTAATTACCACTTAGTAACCGATTAAAACAATATTATTTGGGAATGATTCAATATACCTTACTTTTCATCAAAAATTAAGCTTTATAAATTAATTTCTTTAGCAGAAACCTACAAGCTATACTCTATCATTATACTTAGACAGTAATAAATCAGTACAAACAATATTTGATTTAATTACCACTTAGTAACCGATTAAAACAATATTATTTGGGAATGAATCAATATACCTTACTTTTCATCAAAAATTAAGCTTTATAAATTAATTGCTTTAGCAGGACCCTACAAACTACACTCTAACATTATACATAGACTGTAATAAATCAGTATAAACAATATTTGATATAAGTACCACTTAGTAACCGATTTAAACAATATTATTTGTGAATGAATCAATATACCTTACTTTTCATCAAAAATTGAGCTTTATAAATTAATTGCTTTAGCATAACATTTTCTTTCATGTTTATTGTTCATTCTATTTTCATTAATTTTGTATTAGTTACGTGTAGGTTTAAAATGATCTTAATGCAAATTTTTTCTGTATTAATCATGTTAAGCCTATTTATTAGACTGCTGAGCATACAATGGATACTAAGCTCCTCTACACCTTAAAAGTATAGTTCAAATGCATACTCGTGCTGCATACACGATACGCGAATCAAGCTACATTGTACCTGCGTATAAGTCAACACAGGAGGCTGCCTTCCCTTGGTCTTCGTGAATCCTCGGCATGATTCGTGACCGCAGCTGCTAAACCACATCATCCATCTAAACTTAAACGATAGGCAACTGCGGCGGCGGCTACGGCGTGCGGCACAGTAGGTTACTTTTACTTTTTAAGGGTACTTTTGAACAATTTCAACAACACCAAGCCCCCCCCGCGGAATTTACCAGGCGTCACCTCACTGGCATTCATAGCTGGCGTGGAGAATGCACCACAGGGGTCAATTTTGTGTCATTTAAAATTTGAAATATTTGGCGTCGGTTAGGACAGAATCCGGTTCCCCACATTTGCGACTAGACAATGAGGCGCGCGGCCACGAGACAACAACACACAAATCCACAAATGTAACATGCGGATGAGCATGTAGCTCAACAAGTACCTAACACTGATATCTAACGTCACCTTATGCACTTAGCGTTGCCGCGCAGTTTAAATTCAAATTACTTGTATATCGTGAACATATCGGATATATTCGTGTATTATCGTAAACAAAAAAGAAATATTTCCTTCGTAATTCCCAAATATTTCCTAAGAATACCCGTATTTCCCAGATATTTCCTGGTATTTCCCAGATATTTCCTGGTAGTTCCTGTATTTCCCTAGTAATTCCTCTATTTCCCTAGTAATTCCTGTATTTCCCTAGTAATTCCTGTATTTCCCTAGTAATTCCTTCTTGTGTACACCATATTTCCTTCGTGACTAACCCCTCGGTATAAAGCTTAATTTTTCATGAAAACTAAGGTATATTGATTCATTCCCAAATAATATTGTTTTAATCGGTTACTAAGTGGTAAATAAATCAAATATTGTTTATACCAATTTATTACAGTCTATTTATAATGTCAGAGTGCAGTTTGTAGGGTTCTGCTAAAGCAATTAATTTATAAAGCTTAATTTTTTATGAAAAGTAAGGTATATTGATTCATTCCCAGATAATATTGTTTTAATCGGTTACTAAGTGGTAATTAAATCAAATATTGTTTATACTGATTTATTACTGTCTAAGTATAATGTTAGAGTGTAGTTTGTAGGGTTCTGCTAAAGAAATTAATTTATAAAGCTTAATTTTTGATGAAAAATAAGGTATATTGATTCATTCCCAAATAATATTGTTTTAATCGGTTACTAAGTGGTAATTAAATCAAATATTGTTTATACTGATATATTACCGTCTAAGTATAATGTTAGAG
This sequence comes from Harpalus rubripes, assembly GCA_963082715.1. Classification (NCBI taxonomy): domain Eukaryota; kingdom Metazoa; phylum Arthropoda; class Insecta; order Coleoptera; family Carabidae; genus Harpalus; species Harpalus rubripes. Next base: position 10,313,903 of record OY720464.1, read on the forward strand.
CGTAGTTTGTAGGGTTCTGCTAAAGCAATTAATTTATAAAGCTTAATTTTTGATGAAAAGTAAGGTATATTGATTCATTCCCAAATAATATTGTTTTAATCGGTTACTATGTGGTAATGAAATCAAATATTGTTTATACTGATTTATTACTGTCTAAGTATTATGTTAGAGTGTAGTTTGTAGGGTTCTGCTAAAGCAATTAATTTATAAAGCTTAATTTTTGATGAAAAGTAAGGTATATTGATTCATTCCCAAATAATATTGTTTTAATCGGTTACTAAGTGGTAGTTAAATCAAATATTGTTTATACTGATTTATTACTGTCTAAGTATAATGTTAGAGTGTAGTTTGATAGGTTCTGCTAAAGCAATTAATGTATAAAGCTTAATTTTTCATGAAAAGTAACCCAGCTGATTTCTGGAAATATGTTCACCTAAAGCAAGGTACTACACGTATTCCAGGGAAACTACGTGATGACATGAACGAATTTGATTCTCCTCAAAAAATCGTTGATGCATTCGCCATGTATTTTTCCAGTTTTTTTTCAGCCAATTCTGCACAAGCCTCTCCCAATAAAATTAGCTTTCATCCTTCTTTTAATATTGACAGAATTAGTGAAGAGGAACTTATTTCACTTATGGCATCATTTTCCAATAAATTCACTGCTGGTGATGACCAGATACCAAGCTTTCTGGTCAAAGATATGAGGTTTATCCTGGCTAAACCTCTCTCAATTATTATTAACTTAGCAATCCAAACCTGTACTTATCCTACACTTTGGAAAAGGACGAGAATTATACCTGTTTTCAAAAAAAATGACAAATTTATTATTAAAAATTACCGCCCCATATCGTTACTAAGTAATTTTGGGAAGCTTCTGGAAATGATAATTTACAAATCCATATATAGTAATACGAGATCTCTAATTTCTCCAGTCCAGCATGGCTTCATGAAAGGGCGATCGACTACTACAAATCTTGCTTCCTTTTCACAGTATGTATCAGAAGTCATAGATGCTCGTGGACAGGTGGATGTTATATATACAGATTTTTCCCGTGCCTTTGATTCCATAGATCATTGGCTCTTGTTGGATAAAATTAGTGCCTTTGGTGCTTCTCCATCTCTTTTGAAAATTTTAGGTTCGTACCTTGATGGTCGTGTGTGTTACGTCTATTATAATGGCTTTACGTCCTCGGAATTTTTGGCAACGTCAGGTGTCCCACAAGGATCCAATCTAGGCCCTCTTCTATTTTTATTATTCATCAATGATCTTCTTGAATCTTTCACCTGTCCTTCACTGGCATATGCTGATGATATTAAGTTGTACTCTAAAATATCCACTGTCCAAGACGCTCAACTTCTTCAGTTCAATATCGATATTTTAGCACTATGGTGCGATACTAATAAGCTATTCCTAAATGTTGACAAATGTTGTTCTGTGTCATACACACGCCGGATCAATCGGTTTGATTATATATACACAATTTCAGGAACTTTACTCGAGCGCAAATCCACCTTCAAGGATTTGGGAGTTATATTTAGTCCTAATTTCACTTTCTCAGAGCATATAAAAAGTGTATGTATCTCTGCTAGCAAAACATTAGGTTTTTTAATGCGTATATCGAGAATGTTCACTGATCCTGCTGTTTTAAAATCATTATATTTCGCATATATCGTCAGCAAACTTGAATATGCCATTTTAGTTTGGTATCCTTATTACGCCTTTCATAATATAGCTCTAGATAGAATTCAACGCAGATTCTTGAAATTTCTATCCTATAAGCAGGATGGAATCTATCCGGTTAGAGGCGTTGACCAAGATTCTCTGATTCAACGTCATAAAATAACACAACTATCTACAAGAAGAGATATGATTTGTGCTAAATTTTTATGGATGCTGTTGCACAATAAAATTGATGACTCTTTTTTATTATCACGTGTGCCGATTCATGTTCCTAGGTTAGAATCCAGGTATTCCCGGACTTTCCACTTACCATCAGCGCGCACTGATGTACTGTTGCGGTCGCCAATCCACATCATGTGCAACATTGCGGAGACCAAGTATGAGGATATATTCCTGTAATGTTCTTTGATTTATTTTATTTGTCTGTGAACTTCTACACAGTATATATTTTCTATTTTTTTTGTTTTGTACCCTACATTTAGATTTCTTTATTCATATTATTTGTTTGTATGTTACATTAAATGTATTTATATATTATATTTTAGCCCTGTAACTGGATTCTGTTGGGCAATAAAGTTTATTATTATTATTATTATTATTATTATTATTATTATTACATAGACTGTAATAAATCAGTATAAACAATATTTGATATAAGTACCACTTAGTAACCGATTTAAACAATATTATTTGTGAATGAATCAATATACCTTACTTTTCATCAAAAATTGAGCTTTATAAATTAATTGCTTTAGCAGAACCCTACAAACTACACACTAACATTATACTTAGACAGTAATAAATCAGGATAAACAATATTTGATTTAATTACCACTTAGTAACCGATTAAAACAATATTATTTGGGAATGAATCAATATACCTTACTTTTCATAAAAAATTAAGCTTTATAAATTAATTGCTTTAGCAGAACCCTACAAACTACACTCTAGCATTATACTTAGACAGTAATAAATCAGTATAAACAATATTTGATTTAACTACCACTTAGTAACCGATTAAAACAATATTATTTGGGAATGAATCAATATACCTTACTTTTCATCAAAAATTAAGCTTTATAAATTAATTGCTTTAGCAGAACCCTACAAACTACACTCTAACATTATACCTAGACTGTAATAAATCAGTATAAACAATATTTGATATAAGTACCACTTAGTAACCGATTAAAACAATATTATTTGGGAATGATTCAATATACCTTACTTTTCATCAAAAATTAAGCTTTATAAATTAATTGCTTTAGCAGAACCATACAAACTACACTCTAGCATTATACTTAGACAGTAATAAATCAGTATAAACAATATTTGATTTAATTACCACTTAGTAACCGATTAAAACAATATTATTTGGGAATGATTCAATATACCTTACTTTTCATCAAAAATTAAGCTTTATAAATTAATTGCTTTAGCAGAACCCTACAAACTACACTCTAACATTATACTTAGACTGTAATAAATCAGTATAAACAATATTTGATATAAGTACCACTTAGTAACCGATTAAAACAATATTATTTGGGAATGATTCAATATACCTTACTTTTCATCAAAAATTAAGCTTTATAAATTAATTGCTTTAGCAGAACCCTACAAACTACATTCTAACATTATACTTAGACTGTAATAAATCAGTATAAACAATATTTGACTTAATTACCACTTAGTAACCGATTAAAACAATATTATTTGGGAATGAATCAATATACCTTACTTTTCATAAAAATTAAGCTTTATAAATTAATTGCTTTAGCAGAGCCCTACAAACTACACTCTAACATTATACTCAGACTGTAATAAATCAGTATAAACAATATTTGATTTAGTTACCGCTTAGTAACCGATTAAAACAATATTATTTGGGAACGAATCAATATACCTTACTTTTCATAAAAATCATGCTTTATAAATTAATTGCTTTAGCAGAACCCTACAAACTACACTCTAACATTATACTTAGACTGTAATAAACCTGTATAAACAATATTTGATTTAATTACCACTTAGTAACCGATTAAAACAATATTATTTGGGAATGATTCAATATACCTTACTTTTCATCAAAAATTAAGCTTTATAAATTAATTGCTTTAGCAGAACCCTACAAACTACATTCTAACATTATACTTAGACTGTAATAAATCAATCAATCAAACAATATTTGATTTAATTACCACTTAGTAACCGATTAAAACAATATTATTTAGGAATGAATCAATATACCTTACTTTTCATCAAAAATTAAGCTTTATAAATTATTTGCTTTAGCAGGACCCTACAAACTACAATCTAACATTATACATAGACTGTAGTAAATCAGTATAAACAATATTTGATATAAGTACCACTTAGTAACCGATTTAAACAATATTATTTGTGAATGAATCAATATACCTTACTTTTCATCAAAAATTGAGCTTTATAAATTAATTGCTTTAGCAGAACCCTACAAACTACACACTAACATTATACTTAGACAGTAATAAATCAGGATAAACAATATTTGATTTAATTACCACTTAATAACCGATTAAAACAATATTATTTGGGAATGAATCAATATACCTTACTTTTCATAAAAAATTAAGCTTTATAAATTAATTGCTTTAGCAGAACCCTACAAACTACACTCTAGCATTATACTTAGACAGTAATAAATCAGTATAAACAATATTTGATTTAACTACCACTTAGTAACCGATTAAAACAATATTATTTGGGAATGAATCAATATACCTTACTTTTCATCAAAAATTAAGCTTTATAAATTAATTGCTTTAGCAGAACCCTACAAACTACACTCTAACATTATACCTAGACTGTAATAAATCAGTATAAACAATATTTGATATAAGTACCACTTAGTAACCGATTAAAACAATATTATTTGGGAAAGATTCAATATACCTTACTTTTCATCAAAAATTAAGCTTTATAAATTAATTGCTTTAGCAGAACCATACAAACTACACTCTAGCATTATACTTAGACAGTAATAAATCAGTATAAACAATATTTGATTTAATTACCACTTAGTAACCGATTAAAACAATATTATTTGGGAATGATTAAATATACCTTACTTTTCATCAAAAATTAAGCTTTATAAATTAATTGCTTTAGCAGAACCCTACAAACTACACTCTAACATTATACTTAGACTGTAATAAATCAGTATAAACAATATTTGATATAAGTACCACTTAGTAACCGATTAAAACAATATTATTTGGGAATGATTCAATATACCTTACTTTTCATCAAAAATTAAGCTTTATAAATTAATTGCTTTAGCAGAACCCTACAAACTACATTCTAACATTATACTTAGACTGTAATAAATCAGTATAAACAATATTTGACTTAATTACCACTTAGTAACCGATTAAAACAATATTATTTGGGAATGAATCAATATACCTTACTTTTCATAAAAATTAAGCTTTATAAATTAATTGCTTTAGCAGAGCCCTACAAACTACACTCTAACATTATACTCAGACTGTAATAAATCAGTATAAACAATATTTGATTTAATTACCGCTTAGTAACCGATTAAAACAATATTATTTGGGAACGAATCAATATACCTTACTTTTCATAAAAATCATGCTTTATAAATTAATTGCTTTAGCAGAACCCTACAAACTACACTCTAACATTATACTTAGACTGTAATAAACCTGTATAAACAATATTTGATTTAATTACCACTTAGTAACCGATTAAAACAATATTATTTGGGAATGATTCAATATACCTTACTTTTCATCAAAAATTAAGCTTTATAAATTAATTTCTTTAGCAGAAACCTACAAGCTATACTCTATCATTATACTTAGACAGTAATAAATCAGTACAAACAATATTTGATTTAATTACCACTTAGTAACCGATTAAAACAATATTATTTGGGAATGAATCAATATACCTTACTTTTCATCAAAAATTAAGCTTTATAAATTAATTGCTTTAGCAGGACCCTACAAACTACACTCTAACATTATACATAGACTGTAATAAATCAGTATAAACAATATTTGATATAAGTACCACTTAGTAACCGATTTAAACAATATTATTTGTGAATGAATCAATATACCTTACTTTTCATCAAAAATTGAGCTTTATAAATTAATTGCTTTAGCAGAACCCTACAAACTACACACTAACATTATACTTAGACAGTAATAAATCAGGATAAACAATATTTGATTTAATTACCACTTAGTAACCGATTAAAACAATATTATTTGGGAATGAATCAATATACCTTACTTTTCATCAAAAATTAAGCTTTATAAATTAATTGCTTTAGCAGAACCCTACAAACTACACTCTACCATTATACTTAGACAGTAATAAATCAGTATAAACAATATTTGATTTAATTACCACTTAGTAACTGATTAAAACAATATTATTTGAGAATGATTCAATATACCTTACTTTTCATCAAAAATTAAACTTTATAAATTAATTGCTTTAGTGTAGTTTGTAGGGTTCTGCCGAGGTTTCTGCTAAAGCCATTAATGTATAAAGCGAGGGGTTAGTCGCGCTCCCAAATTTTGTACACCGTAATTCCCACAACGAGTATTTCCCAGATATTTCCCGTACTTCCCTGGTATTTCCCTGATATTTCCCGTATTTCCCTGGTATTTCCTGTATTTCCCTGATATTTCCCGTATTTCCCTGATATTTCCCGTATTTCCCTGATATTTCCCGTACTTCCTCGCATTTTTACTTCAAAAACTCATCAAATCATCACAAATCCTTGCTTCCGAGCCCTAATTTTGGTTTATTGGTCTTTCCATCTGAAGAGACACCTGGCCTGCGTGTAGAGGCGGTGCTTATATGTAATACTACACAACCTGCCAAAGCGGTGCGAAAACAGAAGAACCTATATGGCAATCCACCAGTTAAATACACTGTCTATACGCTATTTCACTCATAAATGAACAGTTTTTAGTTTATTATTTTCCAAATGTGAACGTTATTAAAATATTAATAAATTATAATTTAAATTATGTTATTGACAGTATTATTTAAATATTCATGAAAATGCAAAAAAGTTGAAATATATTTTATTAAATCGATAAATTACATATTGCAAACAAACAAGAAACAAAAACAAATATACCGCGAAAACAAACAAAAAACAATAACAATGTGAATATACCACGAAAACATACAAACAAGTAACAAAACGAGTATGTCAAATGTCAAAATGCAGAACTGAGCGCGATGTGAATCCAAGCGATGTCAACATCAGAATGAGGAAAATTGAAACTGATGTTACGCAGAACAGAGAGTAGCGTAGTATTCCTTGTTACTCATATTTGCCTCTCTTTTTAAGACGCAAATGCGTACTTCGCGCAGGTGTCTCTTCAGATGGAAAGACCTATATTTTATTGAATGAAAGACTATTGCATCGATATATAGTCTAGTCACTATAGTAATTTAACTCATTTTAAAACATTTACCTAGTCTAAATTCCGCCTAATATAGAATAATTAGGACATTTTCCATCACAATCTTTATAAACAAAACTTTTGTGCGTTTTTTTTTTTAGATATTTTCAAGCTAATTACGTCCAAAAATCTTGTTGAAAACTAATACGCATTTCATGAAATGACGTATCGGTGGCGGCTCGTCAGGGGAGGTAAAGCCTCCTCATAACTTACCAGGATAAAAAACTTTTTCATAACATTTTCTTTCATGTTTATTGTTCATTCTATTTTCATTAATTTTGTATTAGTTACGTGTAGGTTTAAAATGATCTTAATGCAAATTTTTTCTGTATTAATCATGTTAAGCCTATTTATTAGACTGCTGAGCATACAATGGATACTAAGCTCCTCTACACCTTAAAAGTATAGTTCAAATGCATACTCGTGCTGCATACACGATACGCGAATCAAGCTACATTGTACCTGCGTATAAGTCAACACAGGAGGCTGCCTTCCCTTGGTCTTCGTGAATCCTCGGCATGATTCGTGACCGCAGCTGCTAAACCACATCATCCATCTAAACTTAAACGATAGGCAACTGCGGCGGCGGCTACGGCGTGCGGCACAGTAGGTTACTTTTACTTTTTAAGGGTACTTTTGAACAATTTCAACAACACCAAGCCCCCCCCGCGGAATTTACCAGGCGTCACCTCACTGGCATTCATAGCTGGCGTGGAGAATGCACCACAGGGGTCAATTTTGTGTCATTTAAAATTTGAAATATTTGGCGTCGGTTAGGACAGAATCCGGTTCCCCACATTTGCGACTAGACAATGAGGCGCGCGGCCACGAGACAACAACACACAAATCCACAAATGTAACATGCGGATGAGCATGTAGCTCAACAAGTACCTAACACTGATATCTAACGTCACCTTATGCACTTAGCGTTGCCGCGCAGTTTAAATTCAAATTACTTGTATATCGTGAACATATCGGATATATTCGTGTATTATCGTAAACAAAAAAGAAATATTTCCTTCGTAATTCCCAAATATTTCCTAAGAATACCCGTATTTCCCAGATATTTCCTGGTATTTCCCAGATATTTCCTGGTAGTTCCTGTATTTCCCTAGTAATTCCTCTATTTCCCTAGTAATTCCTGTATTTCCCTAGTAATTCCTGTATTTCCCTAGTAATTCCTTCTTGTGTACACCATATTTCCTTCGTGACTAACCCCTCGGTATAAAGCTTAATTTTTCATGAAAACTAAGGTATATTGATTCATTCCCAAATAATATTGTTTTAATCGGTTACTAAGTGGTAAATAAATCAAATATTGTTTATACCAATTTATTACAGTCTATTTATAATGTCAGAGTGCAGTTTGTAGGGTTCTGCTAAAGCAATTAATTTATAAAGCTTAATTTTTTATGAAAAGTAAGGTATATTGATTCATTCCCAGATAATATTGTTTTAATCGGTTACTAAGTGGTAATTAAATCAAATATTGTTTATACTGATTTATTACTGTCTAAGTATAATGTTAGAGTGTAGTTTGTAGGGTTCTGCTAAAGAAATTAATTTATAAAGCTTAATTTTTGATGAAAAATAAGGTATATTGATTCATTCCCAAATAATATTGTTTTAATCGGTTACTAAGTGGTAATTAAATCAAATATTGTTTATACTGATATATTACCGTCTAAGTATAATGTTAGAGCGTAGTTTGTAGGGTTCTGCTAAAGCAATTAATTTATAAAGCTTAATTTTTGATGAAAAGTAAGGTATATTGATTCATTCCCAAATAATATTGTTTTAATCGGTTACTATGTGGTAATGAAATCAAATATTGTTTATACTGATTTATTACTGTCTAAGTATTATGTTAGAGTGTAGTTTGTAGGGTTCTGCTAAAGCAATTAATTTATAAAGCTTAATTTTTGATGAAAAGTAAGGTATATTGATTCATTCCCAAATAATATTGTTTTAATCGGTTACTAAGTGGTAGTTAAATCAAATATTGTTTATACTGATTTATTACTGTCTAAGTATAATGTTAGAGTGTAGTTTGATAGGTTCTGCTAAAGCAATTAATGTATAAAGCTTAATTTTTCATGAAAAGTAAGGAATATTGATTCATTCCCAAATAATATTGTTTTAATCGGTTACTAAGTGGTAAATAAATCAAATATTGTTTATACCGATTTATTACAGTCTAAGTATACTGTTAGAGTGTAGTTTGTAGAGTTCTGCTAAAGCTTTTAATTTAATGAAAAGTAAGGTATATTGATTCATTTCCAAATAATATTGTTTTAATCGGTTACTAAGTGGTAATTAAACCAAATATTGGTTATACTGATTTATTACTGTCTAAGTATAATGTTAGAGTGTAGTTTGTAGGGCTCTGCTAAAGCAATTAATTTACAAAGCTTAATTTTTGATGAAAAATAAGGTGTATTGATTCATTAACAAATAATATTGTTTTAATCGGTTACTGAATGGTAAATAAATCAAATATTGTTTATACCGATTTATTACAGTCTAAGTATACTGTTAGAGTGTAGTTTGTAGAGTTCTGCTAAAGCTTTTAATTTAATGAAAAGTAAGGTATATTGATTCATTCCCAAATAATATTGTTTTAATCGGTTACTAAGTGGTAATTAAACCAAATATTGGTTATACTGATTTATTACTGTCTAAGTATAATGTTAGAGTGTAGTTTGTAGGGCTCTGCTAAAGCAATTAATTTACAAAGCTTAATTTTTGATGAAAAATAAGGTGTATTGATTCATTCCCAAATAATATTGTTTTAATCGGTTACTGAATGGTAAACAAATCAAATATTGTTTATACCGATTTATTACAGTCTAAGTATACTGTTAGAGTGTAGTTTGTAGGGTTCTGCTAAAGCTTTTAATTTAATGAAAAGTAAGGTATATTGATTCATTCCCAAATAATATTGTTTTAATCGGTTACTAAGTGGTAATTAAATCAAATATTGTTTATACTGATTTATTACTGTCTAAGTATAATGTTAGAGTGTAGTTTGTAGGGTTCTGCTAAAGCAATTAATTAATAAAGCTTAATTTTTGATAAAAAGTAAGGTATATTGATTTATTCCCAAATAATATTGTTTTAATCGGTCACTAAGTGGTAATTAAATCAAATATTGTTTATTCTGATTTATTACAATCAAATATTGTTTATTCTGATTTATTACAGGCTAAGTATAATGTTAGAGTGTAGTTTGTAGAGTTCTGCTAAAACAATTAATTTATAAAGCTTAATTTTTTATGAAAAGTAAGGTATATTGATTCATTCCCAAATAATATTGTTTTAATCGGTTACTAAGTGGTAATTAAATCAAATACAGTGGACCCCCGGTAATCCGACAAACGTTTTGCAGGGCAGTGTCGGACTATCGAATTTGTCGGATTATAGAGTACTGCCTAAGACCCACTATAGTCCGGAATTTTTTACAAACGAGTACCTTGTAATCCGACAAATTACAGATCCAGTGATAAGATTCTATATGTTATACTCTGAAGTACAAATCATACTTCATTATGTATGTCAAATTTAGTAAATTAAACAACACAATAGAGAGCTTACGTTTTATTATGAAATTAACGTCATTAATGCTATAGAACTTACAAACAATAATAACTTTACATTCGGAAATATGTAATTGTGTACAAAGATTCATTACGATTTAGGCGGTCAAAAATATTACATTTTTCGTTAACTGTCAGCGTTTTGTGCTTTCGCTTTTGGGCTGACTGTCAAAAAATATTCAATAATAATAGTCATGTCGGATTACAGGGGGTGCCGGATTAGACAGGGGCCGGATTACCGGGGGTCCACTGTATTGTTTATACTGAGTTATTACTGTCTAAGTATAATGTTAGAGTGTAGTTTGTAGGGTTCTGCCAAAGCAATTAGTTTATAAAGTTATTTGAATATTAATTATTGTCTAACATTATGGTAGAGTACAGTTTGTTGGGTTCTGCTGGTGGAATTAATTAATTATTATTTCAATGCTTGGTCCTTAATGGGCTAAAAGCGCTGGCAGGTCGGCGAGATCAAAAAGCTTAAATGTTTATGCTTTATGTTACAATACATTTTATATGTTTCTGCTGAGATAGTTTTGGAATTGTTGAGTAAATATTAAATGGATTCATGTGCATCATTTATGATCCAAATGGAACCTATGCACACCCATATTGATCCTACATGGAAACTGAATGGATCCATATAGTTATTGACATGTGCGCACTAATAAATAGGGTACGCATAGAATTTAAAATTCAAATGAATACAAAAAATATAATTCTAATGTTAATGATAGTGGTAATTAATATATTTTATTTTTCTTTTGCCTGGTTTTATTTAAATCTTCAATAATTAATTGGCAATTAAATGGCAATTAATTCCTACACAGTAATCTTTTCGAATGTAATGCATTACAGCCCAGGGGACTGCTAACTTGACTGTCAAGCTAGCAGTCCCCCCGTATTTTTTAAAAAATAAGTGGCAATTAAATTGGCATTGTGATAATTAATTGGCAAATAAATAGCAAAAAAATATGCAATAGTTTTCGTTAGGGTCTGCTAATAGGGGACTGCTAGCTATACGCAGCCAATTTTTTGACCAAAGACAATACCTTCCTTACCTAAAGGTGACGGAAGGTAAAAAGACGCGCAGAATCCATATATACTAATAACTTATTTTCACTAAAAATGGAAGGTAGGACATATATCTAGTATAGGTCACTTTACTACATATAATTTAAATCTACTTATAATTTCTTGAACATGACAGATACACCGCATTGGTCACCTTCGATATTGAATAGTGAATCGAGCTTTATGAATATGTTTAGGATGTATTTAAGGAAACTATTACAAATTAAATACTTTGTTGGAAAATTTATGCGAAAATACTAACACGTTTACTTACCTGCTCGACTTGCTGAAACACTCTGATGAGATTCTTTCCCGCGATTTTTTGAAGATCATCTTCTGACCAACGGCCCGTGCCTAATAACTCTGCAAGTAAATACGGGTATCGGGAAACGTCCTCTAAGCCTAATGGTGTTCTAAAACATTAAATACACAAAAAATGTAAGTTTGAGGTACATGCATATGATTGGCTCGTTGGCCGATAAGCTTTTAAATATATTATAATTCGATTCTGTTGAGAGCAGAGAGCTATCTTTTAAAGTGTTATATTTTCTAAAATTTGGAATAAATTTAATTTCAGTGTAATCTTACTTGCTTACACTTCATTCCACCAAAATTAACAATTTTTATTTTACTTGAAACTTATACGTTAATAAATAAACCTGAGTAGTCTATGAATTCTTATTTTCAATAAATATTGAAGACATAGTTATTTTAATAATTATCATTACCATACAAAAAAATACATCGCAATACATTACAATGTTAACCAAATTTTAACGAAGAAGTACGTCATTTGGAATATTTAGTTTGGGGTTATGAAACGAAATTATAAGAAAAATGTATGTAATACATTAGTCGTAGATAAAGTATAGTATACAACTCGGTATAAGGGCTATTATTACCTCGGATGATTAATTAGAGCATCCATTATGGAGTCGTTGTATAATACACTATTCTTTTTGCCATACAGGAATACAGGCTATAAAATGTGTTCATAAAGAGACATGTCATAATACTGTTTAGAAAATAATTTGGCCTTGTCAACATAGTTCATATTCATTGGCGTGTATAGCATTTTTGTGTCCCATATTGATTTACGGTCTTTATGCAAAAAAAGTAACTATCGAAAAGGGTTATAATAACGGACTTGTCTGCATGTGCGTTTTTTATGCAGAAAAATATAGGTAGTTTCTTAGTATGTATCAGCACAAAATATAGAACGAAATAAAATATTTCTCAATTACTCGTATACATCCATAAACGAAATATTATTGCCCAATGTCATTGTTACGTGGAGAATACTATAGTACAGGGTTATTCAGGACTAATTTTACAAACTGTAAAAGCTTATTCCTGAGGTCATTTTAAGCGAAAAATACTATGTGAACATAGATCCTATCTCTCTAGTTACCAAAATACAAGAGATTAAAGTTTTATATAAAAAAATAATAGACACGATAAATTACATTACGATTGTTACGAATGGCAGCAGATTCATTCATTATTCGCTAAAGTAACTGGTCACGCGTGTTTATTTCTACCCTAAAAACTTCCTCTTTTAAGAATCCCTACAGATAATAATCCAGAGGATTTAAATCTGGAGATCGTGGAGGCCAATAGTTAGGACTACCATGTCTAATCCACCGATTTGGAAATTTTTGGTTTAACCACTCAGTCACACGTCTAATACTCACAAATTTATTCCGTCGTATCCTGCCCCAATACCCACGTGGTCTACTCCTGCTACGTCCCTGATATGGTTGATATGAGCTGTAATCAAAACCGAAAAAAAATCAATATTTCAAGTTCAATTAAAATTCCTCTCCAACGTTAAATTTGTATTTAAACACCCACAATATATCAACGTGATAATCATTATTTTATCATACAAGCATGTATAGCATGTCTCAATTTCGATGTTTTTATAAGGTATCTCGGGTAATATTAATGACAGAGCAAAACCTTCCAGGGTCAACTTTTCGAGAAAAGTTTAATAGTCACCACAGGAATTTTCGATCTTCTTTTGTTTTTGAGCTACAGGCAAAAACTCGTTTTTCGCTCATTTCGAAAATATATCATATCTTATTTATTATGACATAGTTAGAGAAACATTTTTACCGTTTCTTAGATAGAATAACATGGAGTAATTAGATTTTTTGAAAACTTAATAATTCTCAAGATATAACACAAACTTATGATTTTTTAAATGGGAACCTATGTTGAAAATAGTCTCGCCTTTTTGCTTATTTTATAAGATTTTCATATATATCATAAGTGGTAAATTTTTGCCGGAAAAATTTTCAGATTGTTACGAGAGCTAGTTGCCTAGCAATTTATTGAGTGGCATAGACAAAAAAATCACGAGTTGTCAAACGAGTGATTTTTGATCAATGTCACGAGATAAATTGGCAACAGGCTCGAGTAAAGCAATCGGAAAATTTTTCCAGGATAAAATTTAACCACGAATGGTATTCGGGTGACTTTTTCCAAAATAAAAATCAGGTAATCATTTATATAATTTTTTTCTTGACAAAAATCATGTAATATTTATTGTGTTTAGAGGTATTATGTTTTAGTTTGCTTTTTCAACGTTTTAAATAGATTACTGTCCGAATCGACTCGTTTTTAATAAAAACTGATAATACTGAAATTATACAGAATTTGACAGGTACGTAAACAATATATTTCTAAAACGTCAAAAAATTTTCGCTTATCAAAACTCACTTGTAAAAATACGACATCTTATTGGCTTAAAGGGTGCGAAAAATTTTTTGTGACAGTGTTTTGCCGGAGTGAAACTTGGTAACTAGGTACAATCCTGAATTTGGATTGGTTTATATAATTATGAGTGAAATAGTCAATGATATATAACAAGTCTACATTATTTGGTTTGAAACTTGAATAAGAGACGAATTATTAATTTATTGTGTGAAAAAATGTATAGGTAAATACATAAAATTGTAAAATTTTTAATTATTTTGTCAATTTACTTTCTTCTTTAAATTTTACTAATTTTACAAATGAAAAAAAATATGTTGTATTACACTACTGTTGCAAATTAACTGTTAAATTGTATATACAGGTCTTTCATGTATGATGGTTTTCCCTTTAGCAACATGACTAAGGCAAAATAATTTATTAAACAAAACCTTGTCTCTACTTCCATGATCAATTTCCACAGCACTCTCATAGTGCCATTCTTAATTAACATGTACTTCTTTCATAAGCACAGTAACGGTAAAGACCACAGTGCCAATTCATGACATGTTATGATACGACGCAAAACATTGATATTCTGCATGATTCAAATTCTGATTTATGATTAATTATAGCAATAAACAATAATTATTTCTTTACAATTTTTACAAATGTGCAGAACGAGATAAACTGCAACTCACCCACAACATCTTGCATGGTGGCCGTATCGCTACAGCTGATGAAATACGGATAGAATGATACCATTAGCAATCCACCATTACTTGCCTGCATGAAAAAGAAAAACTAAAATTTAATTAAAAATTTATGACGGACCAAAAAATTTACACGTTTTTCATCTCGGTCGCGATCATCCTTGCAAAATTAATTCACATTACACAGTTCGATATTTCATATATTTTAATTAATTTTCACTTTATTAGTAAATGTAATAAATGCCATAAATCAATAAACACGTAGATATTTTATATGAAATGTACATTTCATTTTGAACATAAAAATACATTTATTTCTACATATTTTCTTTGAAAATTAATTTACGTTATGTTTTATTTTATTTGCAATATGAATATATCATGTAGAAACAGTGGCCGGTATAGTATTTACTCAAAATTTTAGTCACCCTAACTAAGTACTAAGGCTACTATTTAAAAATACATTGGAGTGATTAAAAACCAGCTGAATTTGTTATTTTAGTCATAGCTTCATCAATATTTTACAAAATGAATATTTACAATAAATATTTTTTACCAACATTCCGACGCCGTTTTATAACAAAAATTTACCCATTTATTCATTTAACCATAACTGTAGTGTGTATGTATAGATACAACAAATATACCTTTTACAGTAAATGAAGTTTTTGCAATTAAGCTCCAAATGCTCAAATTACACTTTATCAATATCTATAATTCAAAAAAGTGATCATTAAATTTTTTTTCCAAAATATTACAATTTGATTTAAATCAAACTACCTACCTACGTACATAATTCACCTTACGAATATTACACAATTTAATTTTGATTTTACTAACTGTCGGAGTATTATTAAGGAACTATACGAATCCAATGCTACTAAAAATATGTTGGTATGAGTAGAAGTACTTCAACTTTAGATAAACTACACTTCATAATTTTGTAATAATACAGGCTCCAATATTAATAAAGCTGTTGCAGGCTTATCTTACTGATAGACCGTCCTACGTTGTCTACACCGGTTTTGCATCAACTAGCTTTGTACCGACGTATGGAGTTCCCCAAGGCTTAATCTCGGGCCATTACTCTTTATTTTATATATATATATATATATATATATATATATATATATATATATATATATATATATATATATATATACATATATATATATATATATATATATATATATATATATATATATATATATATATATATATAAACTTCTTCAATCATTTACTTGTCCTCTCCTCGCATATGCGGATGATATAAAGATCTTCACTGATGTGTCTACTATTGATGATTGTCAACTTTTGCAAAGTAATATTAATACGTTGTGTAACAGGTGTCACAATAATAGTCTTCTTCTCAACATTGATAAGTGTTACATCGTGTATTACACCCGACGCATTACACCTGTACTTCATTCTTACGTTACAAATGCTAGAGCTATAACTCGCAAAAACATGATCAAAGATTTTTACATCAAATCTTAATTTTAGTGAACAAAACAGTAATGTTTGCTCTGCTGCCAGCAAAACCCTAGGCTTCGTAATGAGAATATCCAGAATGTTCAACGATATCACTGTCGTTAAGTCATTATATTTTGCATATGTTTTGAGCAAACTTGAATATGCAGGCCTAATCTGGTACCCATTCTATGAATATAAGTGTGCTGCTTTAGACCGTATACATCGGAGGTTTTTATTTTTCTTTCAAAATAGATAACGTTTATCCAGCTGGAGGAATAAAGCCATCTCTAGCTGCCAGACGAGAGCTATCTAGTGCCAGGTTCCTCTGGATGTTACTGAACAAACAAGATTGACGTTCCTTACCTTCTATCCCGAGTGTCGTTCCATGTGCCGAGATTGGCGGCCAGGCATTCAGGAACCTTCTACCTACCAACATCCAACACTGATGTTTTGCAGCGATCTCCCATACATACATTATGTGTCAATGCAGAGATAGTTTTCGTTGATATTTTTTTGTAATTTTTTTATGCTATACTTATTACACTTTTTTATGTGTTTATTAATTATTTGTGTGTGTATATACATATATATATATATATATATATATGTCAATTATTTTATTCACATTATTGTATTTTGCCCTGTAAATGGACTTCTCATGGGCAATAAATTTATTATTATTATTATTATTATTATTATTATTATTATTATTATTATTATTATTATTATTATTATTATTATTATTATTATTATTAATAATAATATTATTATTATTATATGTCTCAAAATTAGAAGTATTTATTTTTAAAAAATAAATTGAGATTTCAAAAAAAAGTTGGTAAGAAATATTGTTGATCTCGACGAGTTCTATTACTGGTTAAATTTAATGTACTTATTTTTGTTACATCCTGTATTTGTAAAACAGAGTGACCAACGGAGGAATGTAATAACATAAATACTTCAGCCATAAACTATAATTTTAAGCAAAAAGGTTCTAATAAACATGTGCGTGTACGAATATGTCCGATCTCCTCTCCTACAGCAGTAAAAACTTCTTGAAGATGACCCAAGAGACGAATAATTTTAAAACGGTTTATAAAACTGGATAGATTATTTAAGATCCATTAATTTCAAGTTATTTCAAATTTTTGCACAACTCCTTAATTGGTCACATAAAAGTGGTGCGGTAAAAAAAAATTCAAACTTTTTATTCTTATGCCTTTATGATTTCTTTTATCTTTATTTGAAAATACTCTCAATATTAAAAAAAATGTATTGCTATACTACCGTTTTCATGATAAATGAAGTGAAATAATTTTCTTAGTCATATTAGTGATTTTTTTAATACGATTAAAATTAGCAGCAACTACTTAGACTTTTTTGACAATATGTTTTATTATTAATATAAATAATAGTTAAATTATTGAAGAAAACTAGTAAAATTAAAATATATTTTATATAAAATTTGCTATCATCGCTGTGCTGTCATATAAATAATACATACTTACAAATTGAAGTTTTCTCAATAATTTAGTTACATAAAGTCCGTTTCCACGACATGATCTCCACGTCAACTATCGTAAGAATGTGGTTCAAATCGCGAGCGGGGGGATGGAATTTATAACTTCATGTTGTCGAGTGACAATGTGATTTCCAAAGTATTCATATAAATCAAAACTAACTATATAATATAACATATCGTCTGAATACTATTCATCAAAATTTGAAGTAACACATTTATTTTGCAATAATAAATAAACTGAATAAGATGATGTAACGTCAAAACTGACAGTATAACCTATATTGTGTCAACTTTGTTATACGTCAAAATTCGCAGAATAAATATTTATTTAGGAATAATAAACGAAGTGAATAAATACGATATAAGTACAATGGATGAAAAATATTTCTTTTTGTTGTCCAAAATCAATATGTTGCAATAATTGTCGTAATCTTAGAAACTTCGTTTTTGCAAAAGGAAAATGCACAATATAATACCAAAAATTAACAAAAGAACAAAACTACCGACACACGTAATTCAAATTATGGACGACAGAATTCAAATATTTTAAGATGATACTCGCTTTCGCGGTTACAATACCGTTTCTATTTCATTTTTGCCGTCGGTTGGAAGGAGATAGCGTATACCCCTCTGTCGCACGCACGATAATGAGATCGCGAATGCAAGTCTTATATATGCCATGTGTGTACGACAAAGATGCTAGATGAAAGTTAGTAATATTGCATCAGAAATTAATCACGTGCGGGTCAACTCGGAGATATAGAATGTATTTGTAGTTTGTTTACATTATTTATGTTCAATTTATATTAAGGCCAAGAAAAACTTTGTTATTACTGATTTTAAAAAACGAGGTTTATAAAGAGTTTTTTCTATTTCGATGTACTTATGTTTCTATAAAAGCACTGGTTATCACTGAAAACACGACGTTTAGAAAATCTATAAACGTACTGTTTTTGGCGCCTTTCATGTTCTAGAGGTGGTAGTCATGCTTTCATTACTGACAGATAACCTTAAAATGGTAAATTGTTTGTGTTGAAATATTACTTCTAATTGTGGATTTTTATCCTTTCTCTAGGTGATAGGACTAGAAAGAAAAGAAATTTATAGCTATAGCTGTGTTAGTTAAGAAAGAATAAGAATCTGTGAAGTTAAAATTTCAACTAAAAAATTATGAAACAAGAAACAATGCGCTCAGGTTTACTTTGTCAAAATAATTAAAACGGTAAGTTTTATTTATTACAATTTAAATTTATGGTAATGCAATTTTGAATTTAATGTATTGTTATTCCAGGCAGGTTATGAAATGTATGATGCACGTTACTTGAAAATGTTAACACTGTCTACTCAATTTGTGGCGGCTACTAACAAACAAATATGAAAAGTTGACGTTTTAATCCATGATTTGCATTTCCACGTTGTGGCGAACTATCGAATATATACCATATATGTTTTGTATTAAAAATTGTAAGAAAAGCTGTTGCCGTTACCTGTGCAACTGAGCAGTGAGTGTTGTAAAAATGGTGGAAAGTAAAAGTCTAGAGCAATAAATTGTTCATTAAAGTATTTCATTATTTAAAGAGTTTTATTTATATGTTGTTTTCTCAATAAAAAGGCTTGATGGTCCACGTAACGTCCTTCAATCCCATATTCAAGTTTTATTTGTGATAATAACCAACACGAACCACCGATATGTCAAATCAGGATGGTTCATTAATAAACCTTGCAGTTCATTGTATGTGTTGGTTTTCCTCTTTCATAATTGTATAATGCTTGATACAATGTATTAATGTAAACAATCAGACAAAATCACAAGATACACAAACTGTCAAAATGTGAAATTTCAATTTTTACCGGGAAACGCTACCAACATAACTGATAAAAAAGACACCAACTTATATTTTTGACAAGTCCTTTTTAAAAAAATCTAATTGTAAAATTACCTCAATAGAAAAAATAATATAAAAAACATGTATCATAAGGCCTGTTGACGCACCCGTCCTTTGTAAAACTCGCCCGGCGGCTCGTTTTCCAAACTTGGACTCGTACGTTAACAGATTGCCTTATGATACTTGTGTTTTAATGTACTATTATATAACCGTTTTAAAATAAGTAAATTAGAGACTTAAGACCCAGTGCACTGCTTGAACCATCTTCAGAATGCTGTTATTCCTGTAGGAGAGGGGACAAACTACACATATAATAACTTTCTTTCTAAAATTGATTAAAGAATATCAGATTAATAAGTCGATTCTGTTCACATATATGTAAATCTTACAGATCTGTAAATTTGTAAATAATGAACAAAATCGCAACAAAACCTTATGTATAATTTTATATTAATCAACAAAAATAGAGGCATATTTGTCAGGCTTTTACAGATTTACAAATCTGTAATACATGTAAACTGACATTCTTTTATAGGTTACCAGGAATAATCAGCTTATTAATTACAAATTAAACTCACCAGCCTCCTCAATACGTGATCTGGGACATTGCGGGAGCTATTGCAGATGGCGTGCGCTGAGCTGTGGCTGAAGAGGACGGGCGCACGACTCGTGGACAGCGCGTCCAGCATAGTGGGCACCGACACGTGCGACAGGTCTACTATCATGCCTAGTCTGTTCATTTCACGTACTACCAGCTACATGGCATATAAACACATCATTCTCATTAGATTGCACATACATGTCATTTTTTTACTACGAGTTATAACTTGAATTACAGGATCTGATGTACAAATATACCACTATATTTAGAGTGAAGTAACCTATATTTTTTTTATTATTTGCTAATGATATTACAAATGTTATTGACTGATAAATTTTTATTTAAAATTTTCTGTTCAATCTCTACAGTAAATGACTCATAATTTACAACAGAACCAAATTAATGTTTCAGAATGGTGTTCAAGAAACAACTTGCACTTTAATTTAAATAAGTGTAATGTGATGTCATACCAGAAAATTCACACCACTGACTTTTAATTACTCAATTGATCAAAGACCTAGGAGTAATATTTCATACTAAATTGTCGTTCATAGATCACGTGAGGGACATTTATAACGCCTCATTCCGTCTTTTGGGTTTTATTTTTAGAAACACGCGGTCTTTTAAAGACACTACTTCTATCCTTACACTATATTACTCTCCAATTAGGACCAAACTTGAATACTGCAATATTATATGGAACCCCGTTTAAGAAGTTCACCAAGACCAAGGCAGTTCAGATTTTTTTTTGCGATATCTGTTTTTCAAAGTCAATGACATCTTTCCTGATAGATCAGTGTCCTATACTTCGTTATTAATTATGTTCAACTTAAAAAGTCTTCAGGAACGCAGAGAAAATACTTTGATTATGCATTTCTACAAATTGATAAACGGCTTAGTTGATGACTCCCACTCCCTATCGTTACTAGAAGGAACGCAGAGAAAATACTTTAATTATACGTTTCTACAAATTGATAAACGGCTTAGTTGATGACTCCCACTCCCTATCGTTACTAGAATTCCATGTACTCTCCATTAGAACTAGGTCCCGCTACACATTTTACCTTCCTTTTACTAGCTCAAATCTTCGCCTATCCTCCCATATTTATCGGATGAGTTTACTTTATGATACCATGTTTTCAGATGTAGATATTTTTCTCTTAGATTTTAAACAATTTAGGCGCGCAGTAAATAATCGTTAATAATTTGTATATATTTTTGTATTGTGACGATGGTCACTAGATTTGGATTTAATTTTCGTGTTTAGCATTGTAGTCTTGTGGTTAACAAGTTAGTTTTTTTTGCTAAAGTTTATAAATTCAAATCGAGGTTCAAATCCCACCAGTAAAAATGTTATGTTTACATTTTTTATTATTTTGTATTGGTTGAAATTACGCATACAATGTAATTGTTTGCTTATATTGTATGTCGTTTGATGTAAAATGTATTGTTGTATTTTTGTTTGAAGTTGGTAATGTTTATAAATTTGTTATTTACCTGTCAGGTACCGCGTAGTCCAGTGGCTAGTGTGCTCGACCAGCGTGCTGGGGATCGTGGGTTCGATCCCACATGAGTTTGTATTTTTAAATTTTTTATTTAAAATACCAAGTATTTGCAGGATTTTTAGAATCGTGTTTAAACATATTTTCGTATTTTTAACGGTTTTTCGGGGTATAAATACGGGTTCAAGCGACAGTTTTAGGCAGACAGTGTGTGCTGTCTCAGGAGAGAGTGAGTGCTCTCTCGGGGAGACGGTGTGTGCCGTCTTCCGCGAACCTGGTGAGTGCCGGGCGAGCAAGTGTCGGACCTTGGCTGCCTCTGACTCAGTGCTGTTGGTGTGTGCTGGCAGCTCGTGAGGGAGTGCAGAAGGTGCCTTGTACGGCTACGGATGCCGCCGTAGCCGCATGTTAAAGCTAGTGGGGTTTACCACTGTAATCGCGATTGTCGAGGAGTGTTGGTGTGTGTCAACACGGCTCCGTATCGAAATCGCGATTGTTGATGAGTGTTGTCAAGTGGCAACACTGTTTTGCGTTTTTCAACTTTGGTGAGTGCCATTGTTGACCGTTCATGTCGCGGCCCCGTAACTTTGGTGTGTGCCATTGTTACGCGTTCATTGTTGACCGTTTCTTTTATTTAACAAATCCTGCAAGTATCGCTGGTTCACTCGTATTACCCGATTTTATGCTAGCGATTGTTATTTTCATTTATTTGTTATTATCATCGTTCTTAATATATTTTAATAAAATATTAAAATTCATTATATGATTTCATTGTCAAAAACCGAACTCTGTCTCCACTAAGCTACCCGAGCCCTTTTTGGCGTTCAAGCCGCTCTTTTCAGCGACGCTATAATAGCGTCCTTCACATCTCCTATGCTGTGTTATCGACCGATCGATTGGCGCCCGAAAAACCCGTTTTGACAGCAAGGAGAACTGAAGAGAACGTCGAGTAAGGTTGACAGAATGACCATTTTGGCCATTACAGTATTTACCTTATTCTTATGTCTCTCCCTACCCTCTTATTGGGCTTGCCTGTTGGGTTTGTGATCTAAATAAATAAATAAGTAAATAAATAAATATTATTCTTTTCCTACTAATATCTATATTTAGTAAGTGTGCATACAGTAGTTCGATTTACAAACGTGCTATCATAATAATAGAGCTATTATGCAGAACGCTTTTACATGATAATCATGAGGTAGTCATATAAACACCTCGTGGCTATTTTTTGTGATCTGTCATCGGCTTTTAGCTGTGTTAACCACTCAAAGCTTCTTGATAACTTGGAGGAATATGGCATTCGTGGAGTAGCTCTCACATGGGTAAAGACTTTTCTACATAATCGGCAGCAATATGTGTGTATTAAACACAAGGATAATTTTAGAATAACTGTAGTTAACTCTGCTTTCTGCAGTCAAAATAGGAGTACCACAGGGTTCTATTCTAGGACCTATCCTCTTTTTGCTGAATATTGATGACATGGATTTGATGTTTCAGGGAAACACTAATGTTAGTTTAACCATGTACGCTGATGATTCATCAGTTATTGTGTCTCACTCGGATACAAAAACTCTAGAAGCCTCTTGTACCGAAGTGTACAATTCACTAACAACCTGGTTTAACATTATTGAATTATTTTTGAACGAAAATAAAACTAATTACATTAGATTTCATAATCAATGGAATAAAAATGACATGAATATTAAAATTAATAACAGTACGGTGCAAAGGGTGAGTGACACAAAATTATTGGGTTTACATATGAATGAACATTGTTTGTGGAACAACCATTGCCATGATATTATTAAAAAACTAAATTCCACATGGTACTTAATTAAAAATGTTAAAAATGTTCTTAATACAGAGCAGTTAATAATGCTATACCATGCACATGTTGGGTCCATGTAAAATTACGGTGTTTTTTTGGGTTCCTCTCCAATGGCATCGGATATATTCATTTTCCAGAAAAGAATAATTAGATGTATTGCTGGAGTCCCGCAGTCAACTTCATGCAGAAGTTTATTCAAAAAATTTTATATTTTAACATTAGCTTCTGTATTATTACTGGGATTGTGCAATTATGTCTATAAAAATAAACATAAATTTCCAACAAATATGGATTTACACAAATACAATACAAGGAATAAACTGGACTTTAGATTGCCTTGCAACAGATTAAATATAGGAAGAAAATCTCCTCAATATCTAGGTCTAGATGTTTTTAATAAATTACCACCCGAAATTAAAAATTGTAGTAACTTGAGAACATTCAAGCAAGCTGTAAAAATATTTTTTATTAATAATTGCTTTTACTCTGTAGCAGAATATAACAATTTCAATAATGAAATTTTGTAATTAATATTTATGCTTTTATTTTGTATTATATGTATGTATGTATGTATGTATCTGCTTCTTGAGACCTTTTCAACACATGTATAATATGTCGAGTGAAATAAATATATTATTATTATTTATTATTTATTATTTATTATTTATTATTTACTATTTACTATTTACTATTTACTATTTATTATTTATTATTTATTATTTATTATTTATTATTTATTATTTATTATTTATTATTTATTATTTATCATTTATCATTTATCATTTATCATTTATCATTTATCATTTATTATTTATTATTTATTATTTATTATTTATTATTTATTATTTATTATTTATTATTTATTATTTATTATTTATTATTTATTATTTATTATTTATTATTTATTATTTATTATTTATTATTTATTATTTATTATTTATTATTTATTATTTATTATTTATTATTTATTATTTATTATTTATTATTTATTATTTATTATTTATTATTTATTATTTATTATTTATTATTTATTATTTATTATTTATTATTTATTATTTATTATTTATTATTTATTATTTATTATTTATTATTTATTATTTATTATTTATTATTTATTATTTATTATTTATTATTTATTATTTATTATTTATTATTTATTATTTATTATTTATTATTTATTATTTATTATTTATTATTTATTATTTATTATTTATTATTTATTATTTATTATTTATTATTTATTATTTATTATTTATTATTTATTATTTATTATTTATTATTTATTATTTATTATTTATTATTTATTATTTATTATTTATTATTTATTATTTATTATTTATTATTTATTATTTATTATTTATTATTTATTATTTATTATTTATTATTTATTATTTATTATTTATTATTTATTATTTATTATTTATTATTTATTATTTATTATTTATTATTTATTATTTATTATTTATTATTTATTATTTATTATTTATTATTTATTATTTATTATTTATTATTTATTATTTATTATTTATTATTTATTATTTATTATTTATTATTTATTATTTATTATTTATTATTTATTATTTATTATTTATTATTTATTATTTATTATTTATTATTTATTATTTATTATTTATTATTTATTATTTATTATTTATTATTTATTATTTATTATTTATTATTTATTATTTATTATTTATTATTTATTATTTATTATTTATTATTTATTATTTATTATTTATTATTTATTATTTATTATTTATTATTTATTATTTATTATTTATTATTTATTATTTATTATTTATTATTTATTATTTATTATTTATTATTTATTATTTATTATTTATTATTTATTATTTATTATTTATTATTTATTATTTATTATTTATTATTTATTATTTATTATTTATTATTTATTATTTATTATTTATTATTTATTATTTATTATTTATTATTTATTATTTATTATTTATTATTTATTATTTATTATTTATTATTTATTATTTATTATTTATTATTTATTATTTATTATTTATTATTTATTATTTATTATTTATTATTTATTATTTATTATTTATTATTTATTATTTATTATTTATTATTTATTATTTATTATTTATTATTTATTATTTATTATTTATTATTTATTATTTATTATTTATTATTTATTATTTATTATTTATTATTTATTATTTATTATTTATTATTTATTATTTATTATTTATTATTTATTATTTATTATTTATTATTTATTATTTATTATTTATTATTTATTATTTATTATTTATTATTTATTATTTATTATTTATTATTTATTATTTATTATTTATTATTTATTATTTATTATTTATTATTTATTATTTATTATTTATTATTTATTATTTATTATTTATTATTTATTATTTATTATTTATTATTTATTATTTATTATTTATTATTTATTATTTATTATTTATTATTTATTATTTATTATTTATTATTTATTATTTATTATTTATTATTTATTATTTATTATTTATTATTTATTATTTATTATTTATTATTTATTATTTATTATTTATTATTTATTATTTATTATTTATTATTTATTATTTATTATTTATTATTTATTATTTATTATTTATTATTTATTATTTATTATTTATTATTTATTATTTATTATTTATTATTTATTATTTATTATTTATTATTTATTATTTATTATTTATTATTTATTATTTATTATTTATTATTTATTATTTATTATTTATTATTTATTATTTATTATTTATTATTTATTATTTATTATTTATTATTTATTATTTATTATTTATTATTTATTATTTATTATTTATTATTTAT
Source organism: Harpalus rubripes (assembly GCA_963082715.1). Taxonomy (NCBI): domain Eukaryota; kingdom Metazoa; phylum Arthropoda; class Insecta; order Coleoptera; family Carabidae; genus Harpalus; species Harpalus rubripes. Next base: position 10,340,809 of record OY720464.1, read on the forward strand.
TATTTATTATTTATTATTTATTATTTATTATTTATTATTTATTATTTATTATTTATTATTTATTATTTATTATTTATTATTTATTATTTATTATTTATTATTTATTATTTATTATTTATTATTTATTATTTATTATTTATTATTTATTATTTATTATTTATTATTTATTATTTATTATTTATTATTTATTATTTATTATTTATTATTTATTATTTATTATTTATTATTTATTATTTATTATTTATTATTTATTATTTATTATTTATTATTTATTATTTATTATTTATTATTTATTATTTATTATTTATTATTTATTATTTATTATTTATTATTTATTATTTATTATTTATTATTTATTATTTATTATTTATTATTTATTATTTATTATTTATTATTTATTATTTATTATTTATTATTTATTATTTATTATTTATTATTTATTATTTATTATTTATTATTTATTATTTATTATTTATTATTTATTATTTATTATTTATTATTTATTATTTATTATTTATTATTTATTATTTATTATTTATTATTTATTATTTATTATTTATTATTTATTATTTATTATTTATTATTTATTATTTATTATTTATTATTTATTATTTATTATTTATTATTTATTATTTATTATTTATTATTTATTATTTATTATTTATTATTTATTATTTATTATTTATTATTTATTATTTATTATTTATTATTTATTATTTATTATTTATTATTTATTATTTATTATTTATTATTTATTATTTATTATTTATTATTTATTATTTATTATTTATTATTTATTATTTATTATTTATTATTTATTATTTATTATTTATTATTTATTATTTATTATTTATTATTTATTATTTATTATTTATTATTTATTATTTATTATTTATTATTTATTATTTATTATTTATTATTTATTATTTATTATTTATTATTTATTATTTATTATTTATTATTTATTATTTATTATTTATTATTTATTATTTATTATTTATTATTTATTATTTATTATTTATTATTTATTATTTATTATTTATTATTTATTATTTATTATTTATTATTTATAAATAAAAATAAATAAATAAATATATCATCACGGCATATTACCCATTGCTGGGTGTGCCAATCTGCTTTGTATGCAGATATCGGTAATGATGATGACATATTTGTATATTATTTATTATTTATTATTTATTATTTATTATATATTATTTATTATATATTATTTATTATTTATTATATATTATTTATTATATATTATATATTATATATTATATATTATATATTATATATTATATATTATTTATTATTTATTATTTATTATTTATTATTTATTATTTATTATTTATTATTTATTATTTATTATTTATTATTTATTATTTATTATTTATTATTTATTATTTATTATTTATTATTTATTATTTATTATTTATTATTTATTATTTATTATTTATTATTTATTATTTATTATTTATTATTTATTATTTATTATTTATTATTTATTATTTATTATTTATTATTTATTATTTATTATTTATTATTTATTATTTATTATTTATTATTTATTATTTATTATTTATTATTTATTATTTATTATTTATTATTTATTATTTATTATTTATTATTTATTATTTATTATTTATTATTTATTATTTATTATTTATTATTTATTATTTATTATTTATTATTTATTATTTATTATTTATTATTTATTATTTATTATTTATTATTTATTATTTATTATTTATTATTTATTATTTATTATTTATTATTTATTATTTATTATTTATTATTTATTATTTATTATTTATTATTTATTATTTATTATTTATTATTTATTATTTATTATTTATTATTTATTATTTATTATTTATTATTTATTATTTATTATTTATTATTTATTATTTATTATTTATTATTTATTATTTATTATTTATTATTTATTATTTATTATTTATTATTTATTATTTATTATTTATTATTTATTATTTATTATTTATTATTTATTATTTATTATTTATTATTTATTATTTATTATTTATTATTTATTATTTATTATTTATTATTTATTATTTATTATTTATTATTTATTATTTATTATTTATTATTTATTATTTATTATTTATTATTTATTATTTATTATTTATTATTTATTATTTATTATTTATTATTTATTATTTATTATTTATTATTTATTATTTATTATTTATTATTTATTATTTATTATTTATTATTTATTATTTATTATTTATTATTTATTATTTATTATTTATTATTTATTATTTATTATTTATTATTTATTATTTATTATTTATTATTTATTATTTATTATTTATTATTTATTATTTATTATTTATTATTTATTATTTATTATTTATTATTTATTATTTATTATTTATTATTTATTATTTATTATTTATTATTTATTATTTATTATTTATTATTTATTATTTATTATTTATTATTTATTATTTATTATTTATTATTTATTATTTATTATTTATTATTTATTATTTATTATTTATTATTTATTATTTATTATTTATTATTTATTATTTATTATTTATTATTTATTATTTATTATTTATTATTTATTATTTATTATTTATTATTTATTATTTATTATTTATTATTTATTATTTATTATTTATTATTTATTATTTATTATTTATTATTTATTATTTATTATTTATTATTTATTATTTATTATTTATTATTTATTATTTATTATTTATTATTTATTATTTATTATTTATTATTTATTATTTATTATTTATTATTTATTATTTATTATTTATTATTTATTATTTATTATTTATTATTTATTATTTATTATTTATTATTTATTATTTATTATTTATTATTTATTATTTATTATTTATTATTTATTATTTATTATTTATTATTTATTATTTATTATTTATTATTTATTATTTATTATTTATTATTTATTATTTATTATTTATTATTTATTATTTATTATTTATTATTTATTATTTATTATTTATTATTTATTATTTATTATTTATTATTTATTATTTATTATTTATTATTTATTATTTATTATTTATTATTTATTATTTATTATTTATTATTTATTATTTATTATTTATTATTTATTATTTATTATTTATTATTTATTATTTATTATTTATTATTTATTATTTATTATTTATTATTTATTATTTATTATTTATTATTTATTATTTATTATTTATTATTTATTATTTATTATTTATTATTTATTATTTATTATTTATTATTTATTATTTATTATTTATTATTTATTATTTATTATTTATTATTTATTATTTATTATTTATTATTTATTATTTATTATTTATTATTTATTATTTATTATTTATTATTTATTATTTATTATTTATTATTTATTATTTATTATTTATTATTTATTATTTATTATTTATTATTTATTATTTATTATTATTTATTATTTATTATTTATTATTATTTATTATTTATTATTTATTATTATTTATTATTTATTATTTATTATTATTTATTATTATTATTATTATTATTATTATTATTATTATTATTATTATTATTATTATTATTATTATTATTATTATTATTATTATTATTATTATTATTATTATTATTATTATTATTATTATTATTATTATTATTATTATTATTATTATTATTATTATTATTATTATTATTATTATTATTATTATTATTATTATTATTATTATTATTATTATTATTATTATTATTATTATTATTATTATTATTATTATTATTATTATTATTATTATTATTATTATTATTATTATTATTATTATTATTATTATTATTATTATTATTATTATTATTATTATTATTATTATTATTATTATTATTATTATTATTATTATTATTATTATTATTATTATTATTATTATTATTATTATTATTATTATTATTATTATTATTATTATTATTATTATTATTATTATTATTATTATTATTATTATTATTATTATTATTATTATTATTATTATTATTATTATTATTATTATTATTATTATTATTATTATTATTATTATTATTATTATTATTATTATTATTATTATTATTATTATTATTATTATTATTATTATTATTATTATTATTATTATTATTATTATTATTATTATTATTATTATTATTATTATTATTATTATTATTATTATTATTATTATTATTATTATTATTATTATTATTATTATTATTATTATTATTATTATTATTATTATTATTATTATTATTATTATTAAAGGTAACTTTTAATAAAAGCGCTCTATAGAAGTGGGCTCGTAATTCGGGCCATTATGATGGACCGCTTACTAGTTGCTCAGCTAAGTTAGATGTACACACGTATGAACGGAACTGCTACTTCATGCACCTCGAATACCTTTTGACGTTATGATGATAGAGTTCCGATTTTATAAAATTGGTTTTTCATGCCTCTCAAAACCTAGTTGCAGACTAATACACGTAAAGTATTGCATGAAATTCGAAAAGTTTAGATTCTAAACTATTTTCAGTTACTAAATATTAATTTATTATGACTGAAATATTAATAAAAATTGGCAGTAAGTTTTATTAGTGAAATTAAAGTTGGTGAGCTAACTGATATGAGACGGTGCTCATATATATGTTTACAAAATAAATATCACATTCAATCAAATGAGAAATTATTCTAGGTAACATAAATAGTTTACCTTACATAAGCAAATAATTTTAAGTGAGGTTCAAATAGGTTGTAACTGTAATCACAGTTTGTATGTATGCGGTAACTCAAGTGTAAAATACATGATTATAGATCAAACGGTTCATACGAGTTTATTTGCATATCTACGATCAGCAAACAACAAATTAAATTGTATTTATTGGCTTTGCAGAATTCCTGTTACACAAAGCTAACCACTAATCAAAAATGAAACGTTTGTTTACCAAATTATATAGATTCAAAGCATATCTGCGGTATACGAAATTATACAAGTGTACCAAAACATACCGTCAATATTTCAAAGATGAATTCTAGAACTTATTTAGAGCCGAAGAGTCCATATAAATATATGGCCTAAACGTAACCATTACAATGTTGTTTAGCGTAAATACAATTTCGTAATATTCGTACAGCGTTAAACTTTTGCCACTTGCTAAATTCGTACGAATATTTGTTTTCTTGTTATCTGTAAGAGTGCAACCTCACTTGGAGCCGCCTATTTGCGTACTAAAGAATCAGACTTCGTGGAGACAGTTTCTAAACGATTAATGTTGACTTTACTAAAACTCATCTCTTTACGTCTTGCCTAAGTTGAATTACGTGTCTTTATATTTCGCAACGTAAGTGGTATTAGGCGTAAAGAATAATTTGGAAACCTGTAAGAGAAATACTTAATGAATTTGTTTTGAATAGATTCAATTCTGTTTATGTAAATAGGATATAATGGTGTCCAGCACACTGAGGCAAATTCTAATTGACTACGCACTAGGGAGAAATATAGCATTAAAACCGTTTTTGGATTAGTAAATTGTTTGGTACTGCGTAAAATAAATCCAAGCATTCTATACGCTTTTTACCTTCCGTCACCTTTAGGTAAGGAAGGTAATGTCTTTGCTCAAAAAATTCGGTGGTGAGTTTTTGATAAATAAGCACGTTTTAGAGTCCCTGGAATACGATTTTACTATTTTTACGATGATGTCTGTATGTGTATGTATGTATGTATGTGTGTGTGTGTGTGTGTGTGTGTGTGTGTGTGTGTGTGTGTGTATGTGTGTGTGTGTGTGTGTATGTGTGTGTGTGTGTGACAAAATTTTCTAATGCGATAACTCTAATACTACAATTCCAAAAATTATAATTCTTTCGTATACCTCTTCGTTGCATCTATGTGAAGAGCTGATTAGATTTTGGTTATAATTGGTCAACCGGAAGTACCCTAATTTGAAGATTTTAACAGATTTTCTTGAAAAAAAGGGTGTTAAATATCATTTTTTTGACATTTAATGCTATTATGAATATTAAAGAATATTTTATTCTCTATACGATTTGAATGCAATTTATACTTTATATTAAATGGATATAGAGTTAAAAAATTATAAAGAAATTAAATAGCATATATTAGTCTGCTATGCTGTAACTCTGGAAACAGCTGCTATATTAAGAAAATTCTGATTGAAAGGTGTCAGTGTCAAGTGCAGCTGACAGTATGTTTGTATTATAATTTTACTGGAAATATAGGATCTTTTAATAGAATTTGTATAAAATACATACAACTGCCTTAAGGTAATGTGCAAGAAATAGAATCTTTTGCAAGGAACTTTTTGTATGACATTTTTAATACAAAATACATAGAACTGACGGAAGGTTATGCGTTGGCCACATCAGATTTTTTAGTAATTTATTTATATATATATATATATATATATATATATATATATATATATATATATATATATATATATATATATACCGGGTGTAAATGAAATAAGTGCATTAATTTTAACCAGTAATGTAACTCGATGAGAGCAACAATATTTCTTAATAACTTTTTTTTCGAAGTCTTTTAGATTTTCAGTTAAAATTCTTTAAAGATTTTCTGCATATTTCGTTACCCGCTCATGGAGAACAAATGAGCAGCTGCCATTCAAGTGGGATACAAGCAGCTCAAAAATTGTCGGTTATCGGTTACACTCACAGTCACAGTAATTAATAAACGAATCAAGGGAAATAACATTATTATTAATTAATACGTAATAATACAATTTTTAAAATAAATAAATTTAAATTTTGGGTAACAAAATTATAAAGTTGTGTATTGAAACAGGCTTTTATCTTTACCTGTGAATAGTGTCAATAGAGGAAGACAAGAAGTGACGGGGTAACTAGAGGAAGAAAAAAAGCATAGTTATTAGGTTATGAGATGATTATTTATCGTCGATAAATCATAATAGTTTAAATACGTTATTCAAAAAATGTAAGTACAAACTTTTGTCCATTTAAAAGAGGTACATGAGTACCAATAATTAGTCGTCCATTTATTGTTCCCCAAACATTTTTTAATGAAAATTTTTACAGCATTTTCGTCTGTCAAGATGTGTATTGGCATAATAAATACACCTTCCCAAGTAAATTCAGTCTCATGAATGAACATTATGAGCCATTCCCAAAATTGAAGTCTGTTATGTGCTGAAAACATTGAACTTTTTGCACATGCTATGAATACAGATGTACAAGATTAACAAATGTGCGAATATTAAGAACAGAATGATTTGGTGATGATTTGGAAACGCTCCGTGTAAATGCGTTGGCAACTCCATGACACTGTCTTTATGAGAACCGTGATGTCAAGTAACATGTAGTACAGATACGAGTAAAAAATAAATAAATAAACCATCGGTAAGTAATTAAATGTCTGTGTACTCGCATTTTGACAGAATTTTACCTTATAAACAAGTTTATTACTGTCAAAATTTAATTGCAACAATTGACAGGACTGTCAATTGCTAAAACAAAATTTTTCATAGCTATTGCTGCTGCATTCAATTATCACAAAAATATTTGGAACGACTCGTTAATTTACGGGGTGGTAAAAATGCTAAAAAAATATGCGATTTCGAGAAAAAGTTATTAAGAAATATTGTTGCTCTCGATGAGTTATACTACTGGTCAAATTTAATGCACTTATTTCATTTACAACCTGTATATATATATATATATATATATATATATATATATATATATATATATATATATATATATATATATACATTAGGACCTTTCTATCAAGAGTGATTCCTAGATAATTGACATGTGTACATTTTTCTAAAACAATATTACTAATTTTATAATCGAAATTCAAAACATTTCTATTTCTAGTGAAGGTGATGGTTGTACATTTTGATATATTTATCAATAAAGAGTTGTCTTTTGCATATTGCGTAATTTTAAGCAATCATATTTAGATTTGACGGCAAGGAATAACTTCATATCGTCCGCGTACATAATGTATTTAGCATGATTGAAACAGTTAATATATTAAATAACAACGGTCCAAGATGACTTCCCCGCGGACAAATATTTAAGTAATTTTTTGGTACCAAGAAGGTTGTATTTTCATAACATAAATATTTTTTCTAAATTTAATGAAGGTCAGGTACCCTATTGTTTACATTTAAAATATCGTTCCAGGAAATTCTCCCGATGTTTGGAATTCCTCTGGAAGTAAGTTTTGACGTGAGTACCACAGCTCGTTAGATTGGAAAATACTCGAGAGTTGGACGCCTCCGCCCAGCCCGGGCGTTCGGTTGCTCAAGCATATTTACCCTATGCGATCTTACAGTTGCGGCTTACACCCACACACACTCAAAATCAAATTACTGCTTTCACTTCGGGATCACTTTCGTTTCCTGCTTTTCGCAAATGTAATTTCAACAACAATGAATTGAGGTTATGTTGAATACAGGTATTAATTTTATCATTTTCTGCTAAATATGCGTGTTATTGTTGGGAATTATAATTAAATTTATATTATGTCACACAAATGAATATATTTTATTAAAAAACTTATATAACAGAAAGAAATATTTAATATTTGTAGTTACGTAAATATTTATTAGGAACGTATGTAATTTACCTAGTTAAACAAAAATTTTAAGGTAAAAGTTCATAGATCGTGAATTTACATCTTGAATGATAATATCAACCATAACTAATATTACACCTAATGTAGAGATTCTTGCCTATTAACTATTAATTCTCAAGCATGTGAGTGTTATAATAGTCATTATACATGGGTTGCATACATTATTTTTTCTATGACTATTCATAATTATTAAAAAATAAACTATAAACCAATAAATTGGTTATACAATTCATCTGTATCATAAAGATAATCTGAGTCGAAATGAAAAGAAAATATGTATCATAATGATAATCTGTATCAAAATGAAAATCTGTATCTTAACGAATGTTTTTCTAGTACACATGACATACATAATTTAGGAGTAGAAAAATGTGTGTATGTGTTCACTCTGAGAGGTGTCATTCAAACAAATATTAAAATTAAATTACTTTGCTTTATGTCATTATAACATATTTTTTCTTCATAATAAAGTAAACTAAACATTTTGTTTAATTTGATGTTTTATTGATTCTGAAATAATACGTAAATTAAATAATAATTGGTACTTAAAATTTTGTCCACATAGTTTCGGGTAATTCTAGTATAATATTCCAATATTTAGTGGATTTTTTAAACCTCTTATTACCTCGGAAAAAAAATGAAGTTCAAAAATGTAGCATAACAGAATATTATTTAAATTAAAATCAAGTGCATTTAGGCACGGTCAAATTTAAATGTTAAGCGGAATTGTTGCCAGGATAATTTTTATTTATTTGGAACCACTTTAGGGGGCGTCCCGTTTAAAACTTGACTTGAGCCCTTTTAAGGTCCACCCTAGTCTCCCAACTAACACAAAAAGCATTAAAAAGATTTTGATAACAGCTATAGAGCCATCTTATAAGAGTTAAAGTTATATAAAGAAACTGTAAAAACATTTAATAAACAATAATACAGCAGCTTAACCTCCTAAATAGGCGCAGGTTTATAAAACTATACTATTATATTAAAGCAAGGAACATAACCACTTTGCAGCTAAAGAGTACTTTTTGGTTACGTTCTTACAGCCGTTATGAATAATTTAATAAAACCTTTATTAAGCAACGTACAAGTACTTTATAACAGTAACCTTTAACAGTTTAACGAAAGCAAAAATTTCGTGGTTATAACTTATAGTTTTATTATTTAACAAATGTTGGTAAATTGCTTCCAGAGTTGTATTTTGCAGTGTGAATTACTATATAGTTGTTGTACTACATTCATTCATGGTTTTATAGGTATTTTAAAGTTATTATATGAAAGACTTGATGAGACTTAAGTCTCTTGGATATGTAACATGTAGAAATAAATGAATATAAAAATAATGCATACTGTAAAAATAAATTCAGAAACAGTAATTTTATTGCGAGAAAAAGTTTTCTGTTGAAACCTAGGTTGATACTTCCAATTAATTAATGCGCCATATATTCTCTACTGTTTAACAAATGTTTATAAAATTAAAAAAATGAAAATTAAAAATTAATATTTACAAAAATAACATCATATATTTTATCAATATGTAAGAAATATCTGTGCAATATATCACGTTACGAAAAATGTTTTTATCATAGTTATTTAAATGTTTTTCTCAAATATTATTCGATTACCCAAAATGGCGTCCTACTGAATTTAAAAATAAGAAACAAATATATCTGACTTAACGTTTCTACTTTTCGAACATTTATATAACTTTTATACAAACATTTATATACTACTTACTTTATACAAGAAATTGATGTAAGTATTATAAAACATATTGGTTTTAGAGTAACTTGTCTGACTGCAATCTATATTGTATTGATAATAGAGGGTATTAATAAAATAGTATTTTGACATGATGTATTAAATTTATTGTATTGGCGATTGTAAAAAGCAATATGACATCTGGTAATATTTTGCGGAACTAAAATTTTATCCAGAAAGATTGAAAGTGTTTTTCCATAAATACCATTCTAACGCATCGATTTGAAAAAATAACTATAATTTTAAAATATAAAAACAAACTGGATGTCAAAAGATTCAAAATATATAATGCCCGCTAACTTTTTCAAATATTGGTAACATAATTTGACATTGCATAAATTCATATTAATTTTTTTCTAGGAAGATAATTTTGATCATAATCGGAACTTTTTCATGTCACGTGACATTTAATCATTCTGGATTAATTATATATATAACTTACTTTTAGAAATATTATGTCTTAATAATATACATTTGAATACAAAAGAAATTATTAAATGTTAAATTATCCTATCAAAGTTAGTTACTTTTAAAGCCATTTTGGCGCTGCGATCTTATGTTCAACCGCCGATATAAACTATTATTCACGAAAGATGACTATTCAAGGTCATTTGTGAGCCGTCTGATATAATATTACTTGCAGATAACTTCATTGCATTTCATATGCATAGGCGTGTAACATGGAATATTTATGGACACATTTTAACTGAAAAAATAAGAGTAATTCATTTTAAAATTATGTTTCTTTCTAAATAATGCATTTCTGAAAGATTTATGTTCTTCACTTATGTTTTTGCAAAATACAAAAACATAGACTTAACTTATAAACCAAGGAATAATAATTTGATTTAAACGTCAACGCCACTGGGTAAATATTAGCACAGAGGGCAGTGTAGTAGATAATTAGGTAACTGTAATTCTATGACATATGTCATTATTATTTATAGTGTGTTCGAAAGTAATGCCGCTATTTACGTATATCTGTCACACTACATAAATTAAATAGACATAGGTCAAATAATCTTTCTCTTTCTAATACAAAATGTTGCTAAGCTACTGCTATAAAGTGATTTGTATTCTTTCTTCGAACAAATGACCTTGAATAGTCATCTTTCGTGAATAATAGTGTAACTGTTATACAGCAGCTAAATGACAATATTATTATAAAATTGGCATTACAGACACTACATGCCTTTGTTACTTGCTGCGCAGAATTTTATTCAGCACTTATATATCAATATTGCTTTGTAACTGACACAAACAGAACTATTGCTACGTATAGTATTTTAGATTTGGCGTTTAGTTAATTCATAAAATGTGTAAAATTGTACAAACTATTGAGAAAGGAAAACCACAATTAAGTATCGGTTCAGGGGCATGGGAAAGCGAAGGGATTTTATATTGGCCCAAAAACAGGTCTGATAAACTTGTAAGGGAGCCAAAATCAATACATTGGTTATTAATATTGCTTTGTTAATGCTGCAGTTTGGTTTTTATTTTCCTTCTATAATATCCGGTACGTTTAATTATCTTCCAATTAGAAATTTCCATGATTTTATATGGTTCTTCGCTTGCCCTGAGACACAACACTTCTTTTCGAGCAAAGTGAATTTTTTTATTTACAATTGCCACCACTCTTGCCTTTTCATCTCAAATAAAATCATTTAGTCCAACAACCCATTAAGTCTATGTTTTTAAAGTAATTATAAAATATCTGTATAAAAGAATTTACCGATGTGATTATATAGAAAATCTATAAAATGATTTATAAAGTATCTTTATAAAGGTTTATAACACCATAGCATAAACTTATTATACAGATAATAGAAAAATTTATTAATATTTTATTAATAGTGCTTAAATGACAATTATACACCTTAAACGTGCTTTTGGCAGGTTAAATATTTGTAAAAGTTGCAATTAAAGCAATTATAAAATATTTATAGAAACACTACAAAACTTATCTATAAATTTGCTGTAAGAACATTCTTATTACATTCATTTACAACCAGTCAGTACATAAAACTTATTTATTTAATTTAAAACCTCTATATAACAAAATTATCTTAATTTCAGCAATTATAAATTACTTACATAATAATTTGGTTTTTCTGGAGACTAAGTATGCTAGTTGGGCTGTATACACACTTTATAACTATCATCCATTACTACGAATATGAAGAAAGTAGGTAGATGAAAAGATAAATTTTAATTTTATTCAACAATTTAAAGCAAAAATTTAATAAAATTTGCTCATTTTCATAATGTTCTATATTTATTTTTCCGTATTTCGCCATTAAATATCCATATTTTTGTAAAGGAATCATAGATTTCCAATAATAAATCCGTAAATGCAGGTAATTTTCCTTGGTTAACTGTCAGTATGTAGGCTACGATAAACTCATACTAACTAAACAACGGGCCCTGTTTCATAAAACTTCTACACTTGTAAATTACCACTGCAGAACTTGTCAAAAGAATAATTTGACAAGTTTCTGTTTCAAAAATTTACAAGTGTAAATTAAAAGTGAAAAGTAAACTAGTTCGTTTCTACAAGTGTATTTTTGCAGTTTACAAGTAGTGTAGCGTTTCAAAAAATATTTAGTGGTTTTTACCACCAGTATTTTACAAGTGAACAGTAACCATGAATGAAAGATTGGTCATTTGAAAATTACAAATTGACAATTGAATTCTTTATGACAATTAATTATAGGAATTTTCTTATGTAATGTAAAAAACATGTGGTCCAGTGAATCAAAAGGGGAAGATGTTCATGTTCATTTTCGACGGGGAAGAATTTTTATAAGAAAATTTTGCTATGAATATATTGAACAAAAGTATGAACGATTTAGATTGTCTTCATAAAAATTGAGGCATTTAATAATTTAATATTTTTCGATATAGTCCTTTCGCCGAAACGAGACAAATTGGAACTAACCCGGGATCCGAACCAAGTCATTCTTATTAGTCGATGATGACAAATCTGAAGATTCAAATTTGTCATCATCGACCAATAAGAATGACTTGATCCCAGGTTAGTTCCAATTTCTCTCGTTTCGGGGAAACGGTCTATAGCAATATTTAAAAGGGAGCAATTATTCCAATATTAAAAAAAATTATTAATCTAATTAATTTTTTTTAAAAAAATATGAAAATGGCTTTATGTTTAAATAAATGGAGAAAATGTTTTACTATACTGCAAAGTGAGACTATAATAAAAGCATTTACCACTGTTCATAATATATCCTGGCCAGAGATTTGTCAACAAATCCCTGATCCCGGCAATATTGCCAGTCCTCATTAATGCGTGCGAAACAGCAAATTCATAGATTAATTTCTATTTTTCGCATTTCATATTTTTTGTTAAATTTGTGGAAAAAGCGTCAAATAGAATGTCTTTATGTTCTTTAGTTTCCCGAAAAACGCCAATTTAACAGCATTTTTGCCATATTAAATATAATTACAAATCATTATAATTTCAAATGACAAAATGTGTATAAAATTAAATGATTTTAAAACGCATATGTTTTAGTGTGATTAAAATTATATATTTAAGATAAAGGAGGCTGCATATTACATTTACTATGAAACCTATGAAACCATGGTTTCAAACTTGTCAACGTAAAAATACAATAGTAATATTGGAAAACTGACAAGTAGTCAAAAATTATTCTTGAAACAGAAATTACTAGAATTTGTCACTTGTACACTTGTCACTTGTAACTTGTAAATTGTCGACTAGTAATTTTTATGAAACAGGCCCCGCACGCAAATTTTAATATGTTGTAAATAGTTTCAAGAACCAAATGCTATTAAGTATTTAAAGAACTAAATCACTCGCTGTTTATCGTTTAATAATATATGGTACCAAGTATTAAGCCGGTATCCCACTGTAAAAATTTTGATAAAAATTTCCCTAAATTTTTTTATAAAAACGTTCCATGAAAAGTACTGCATCCCACTGTAAAAATTTTTACGCGTTTTTATGGAGTGTTGCATAACTCATGAAAGAGAATTGGCGCCAAAGATACTACTAAACCTCATTTTGTAGCCGTTGTTCTGCAGAGGTAGTTGCGTTTTGTAATTTCATTATGAATAACGTTCATTCAAATAAAAAAATGTTAGCTGCAATAATTGTTGGAGTAATGGGTTACACAGTTATACAAAAAATAAAAAAAATCAGAACATCGCTGGTGGACTAGTCTATGACTGGAGAAAAGAAATACAAATCGCAGTGTTTAATTATCAAAACACACCAAATTACGAATAGAAGATGAAATAAATTACAGAAATTTTCTTCGAATGAAAGACCATTTCTTAACAATCATGGACATGGTTCGAAAGTAAAGTAAGAAACGTGACACTCTATTAAGGCAGTGTATTTCGGCACATGAAAGATAGGCATTGTTCTATCTAGTGTACACATAAATTTTGAAAAATTAATCCTTTTATCGTCACTACTTAATGGGTACGACGCGAGTATATAGGTGAATAAAGTCCATCTTAAAATGCTTGAACGAGGCGGATTTGTATGGGCTTCTCATTTACTTCATATTTTATTTTTGCAAATTTGTATAGGTAATTCAAAATACACTTTCTATAAATTATAGATCAGGATATTTATACTAATACTACGTAAAATTATTGGTTGAAAAACTTTGTTGGTTACGATTAATGAGTATTCTAATAGGATTCGGACGGAGAAAAAGAGAAAAAAGAAATGCAAAGAATAACGCATGTAAATATTAAATAACTTTAATACTTATTTTTTTGATGTTGTTTGGCGTATTTATTATCATATTCAGGCGATTTTGTGTGTTATCAAACTTCTTCATTTCTATACAAATCAATTAAAACGCTGTCTGTTCAGGCAACTAGACTACGCATTTTGATTATTTTGCTTCATATTATTTCCAAATTCAATATAAACAAACGCTCACCGCTGTTCAAATAATGTCAGAGAATAACAGCAAACAGCTGTCTTTAGAAAATGACTTTACCCATGGTTCAAGCAACCGCATTGCGCACGCCCGCATCAACATCCAATCATAACGCAGCTTTCATCAAAATGAATACAGACTGCTGTATTTATTACTACGTTTACATGCAGTTTTGAAAATGGTTTTAGTTTTCAGTCAAAATTATGCAAAAGTGTTTACATGCAGTTTTCAAAACAAGTTTAAAAATTGATTTGAAACCAGTTTCGGCGCATGCGCATTTAGCTGATGTGAATGACAGATCCTCTTCACTCCAAATACTTCATTTTGCTATTATTCCAATTATTTTTTACAGTTCGTACCACTACGCACTAAAACTACACAACTGTCAGTACATTTGAAGGTTAGTAACACAAAGCGACAGAAACGTTATGCTCTGTACGCATGCGCAGTAGCGAAACTGAATTTTAAGTGTACATGAGTAGTTTCGAAACTAGTTTTCAAGTCCAACCCATGCATTTTAGTTTTGGTTTGAGATAATTCAAAACTGTTTTGACACTGTATACATGGCGTTTTCAAAACTAAAAACGTTTTAAAAACGGTTTCAAAACTGCATGTAAACTCAGTATATGTGACGTCACATCAAAATTTTTACGTGACGTCATGTAAATACAGTTTTCATAAAAATTCTGTCAAAACGGTTTTTATAAAAATATTTACGTCCATTTTTATCAAAATTTTTACAGTGGGATATCGGCTTTACTTTACATTTCAAATCAAGATATAACATCATTTACCTTCTAAATATTATTTTGCGTGTTCAAATAATCAGATATTTAAAAACAATTTTCAATATTTGTCTGAAAAATAATTTCTCTTGTTTTTTTTTTAATGAACATATCTAATGTTTATTTATACAGTTTTATAGCTGAAATAGTGCGTAATATCTAATCGTAAATTTCTAAACTCATTTACATTTTTAATTACACAACTGTATAAAAGACATAAATTTACAAACTATCTTCACAAAACAATCCTCATAATGTGTCAGTAATTTCGAACAAAACACTATAATTACAAATGAACCACAATTATTAAAACAGAACTAATTTAAAGTTCCCTTCATCTGCATCGGGGAGATACCTATTTGTTGGCGAAGACAACATAAAATAGATTAAAGCAAGGAGAAAAGTTTGACGCATTCGCGGACAGCGGAATAAATTCAACAAGAGACTTTCTCGGGCTCTAGCGACAGATTATTTCAATTATCAGACTTCAAAGCGGCGGTGAAAAACGCGCGATGCGGGAACGAAACTTTCAGGCACCTTGAATCGATCTCCCCCTAAATCGTATAATAATCTCTCGGAGAAGTATTTAAGACTGTTATTATACTTGCGCAAGCAGTTTAAACACTCTACGAGGGAGGTAATTTGTTGAGGATTTATTTATATAAAAGATTCTGTTGCTCATTTCCACCAGTTCTAATTTTAAATTATTTGGGGTGAAGTTTGATAGACACTAAATTTACATTCATTTTTACCTCCCGCTAGTCTTAGTAAGGGAGGTATAGGGATCATGCTAAAATCGCATATCGAGATTTTGGTAAATGACCACGTTTTAAGGTCCCTAGAATCCAATTTTAACATTTTCACGATGATGTATGTGTGTATGTCTGTGTGGATCCTCCACTCTAATTCAAATACTATCATTCAGAAAATTTTGAAACTTTGTATTTCAAACTTTTTCTGTAATGGAAAGAGCCCATTAGATTTTGCTGTAAATCGGATAACCGGAAATGGCACTTTACTAGAAGCTCAAAATAGTTAATTAAATTTTTTCGACATTAATGTTATTATAAAAATTAAATATTGTTAAATTTTCTACAGATTTGCGGTTAATACTTTTTCTATATATTTTATGGATAAATTTATAAAATTATCTGTAATTTAAATCCCGGAGCTGCGCTTTAAACAAACAAAATTCCTTGGTTGCGCAGTTATTTAAATGTATGTAACTGACATAAATGTCACTGTCAAAGAACTAATCATTTCAAGTTAATAATAGTAACGTTTTAAAAAGAAAAAAGTAAATAGGAAAGGAAATAGCATATGTAAATATATAGGTATGTATTTAGATTAATAAAAATTAACGATTCTTAAAAAAGTTCAAGCTAATTCTAATTTTTGGATTAGTGAATTCTATTTGATTCCAGTATTTAAAATTTAATCTTCATTTTATCATAAAATTCGCTAATCCAAAAATAAGGAATTATCTTAATCTGTATTGTGACTAGGGCGATACATAGCGGGAGGTATTGTATTGGACACACCAGATTTTTTACTTCCTTGTACTTTTTGGTCATTACATAATTTCCAGAAATGGTACTTTATTTGAAGCATATAATAGATTATAATGAAAAACTACATTAAAATATAATCCAAAACTTTTCAAATTTAGTATATAAGACTTTTATATCAATTGGAATAACATAGCAGATTTTTGTTAAAACAGGCTAACCGGAAGTGATATATTGCCTGAAGTTGTTAACAGTTTTTCTTGAATAAAATGGTTTCATTTTGATTTTAGAAATAAATGCTTCAAATAAATTCTGCGTCTAGTACATCAAGAATTATTAAATTAGCACTTTGTATAAGCGAGATATGTAAATTTAAAACTTATATACGTTTTGGTTTTTGTAATGAAGCTTGCTATGGATTAGGATAAAAAATAACAAAAAAATAAAAATAGATGTTAATGTCAAATTACGTCAAATACGTCCAATTTGAGTCTATACTTCATATTAGTCTTGCGTACAAGGAAGTCGTGTGTTGTCCACATCAGATTTTTTAAAGTAATATATTCACTTAATTTTTATATTAAATAATTAACTATGTATGTTGGTACAAATTACAAGACTTTACAATTACTTACAAATTCATAAATAGACTTAAATATACATAGTGACGGGGGTCGAATTCATTATTCTTTTTTGGTCTAGTGATCGTCTAATAATCACAGAAATGCTTGAATCTTTTTCTTATTAATGCATCTCTCTATTTTTTATATTTAGTTAAGCTTCATTAGTTAAAAATGGTGCTGAATTTGGATGCCAGCACTATAAACTGTAACCATTTATAATTATTAAATGTCGTATTCAACAAGACGAGAGTGAATTTTATAATTGTTTGGATTGGGCCTAAATGACATTTTCAATTCATATTGAAAATTATTATTGCTTTGTAATTATGTGCGTATGTACCATCAAATTTAAAAAGACCCTACTTCAATTTTTTACAATATTTCTTGTAAAATTAAAATAAAATAATGTTTTTGTAACAATTTACATTATTCCAATATTAAGAATATTTGTTTTTTGTACAACTGGTGTCACTCTCCGCAATTAAACAATTATGCAAAATCATATGGTTGTTATTAACAAAACCAGACCAGACGTGGATAAAACTTGGTCACGCGTTGAGCGTAGTGCGGATTTTGTTTTGCTTTCCTTATAATTTCTATGATTATACTGTTTTGTATTTATAGTTTATAGTGAATATTACATTCGTAATAGATATTTTAAACATATCGTGGACATTTATTTTGATTTACATTGACATAACTGTTACAAGTGTTGGTGAATGTGGTTAAGTTTGCAACGTCGATGGAACCTGCTACAAGACACTGAAAACAAAAGTAAGTTTATTTAATTTCACATTTTTCTTTTGTTATTGAACTCATTGTAAAGTAACAATTATTATTAAAAATGACTAGGGGCGACATTTCAAAACAGTAAATAATAGTGAATAAAAGTAAAGAAAATATACTAAAAATAATTTATACAATAAGGGGATAGAAGTGAACAATATTTTTTAATTTTTTTTTTGTCCAATTATCCCACCAAAAATATTTTTTTCTACCATTGTTATATTGACCTGTGAAAGTGTTGATTACAACAGTGAATATTTTCATTATACTCAAGAATATTGATTACAACAATGAATCAAATATTTAAATACTAGCATTAGAAGAATCAAATGCTTATGATTTATAATTCTGAAATTTTGTGAGATAATTTTATTTTTTTTTTCTGCCGATTGCCGACATAGAATTTTCTTTACCTATTTTGGTACTATTCGAATTTAGAAGAAAGTAAAAAAATATCTTGCCAAATTGATAATTTCCTGGCATTGTTATATTGCAAACTATAAATTATAACCGTGCAATTGTTGTTTTTGTTTATACGAGTAACCTAATATTATTGATTAAGAGAAAGGAATTTCATCAATATTTTTAATTTAGCATTTTTCGAAGAATGAAAGGTATCAAGGTATAGATTTTAAAGCGTATGTTAATTTGTACATTATACATTGTGGAGGGCGCTGAAATATAACTTTGGACAAAGGCGCCTTTTACTCACGACATGAAGTGGCACTGACAGAATGAATTACTTTTTTATATAAAAGTATGTTAACATATTTAGTCCATATATTTGTTTAATATTTGTTAATATTAAATTGTAATTTTTGTCCTCACTTCGGCGCCCCGATGTGACAAATGAACAAGCTCAAACTATTCGTTTATTTATGTTAGGTTATTATTTAAAGTCCATTACTCATTATTAATTTCGATTGTGAATAAAATAATATACAAACTTGGGTGAAAAGTTTTTCAACGTCTCGGGCTATAGTTATCTTTGCTCTCGATAAATAATGCAAAATTAATTCTTAAGTATCCTATTTTAAAAATGTACTCGTATTATATTTTTTTCTACTCCCACTTGAAAAAGTTATCATTTCTTCACAATCTGCAGAATGGATATGTAGGCAATACTAGTTAACTGAACGGATATAATTTTATATCCATTCTAGGATGGATATGAAATCCACGAATCACAAATCTCGAAGTCGTGTAACCCAGGCAACTGTCTATTCATTTATTACAAGATTAAGAAGACGAACAATACAAATGATATATTTGACATTTCAATGTTGTCATTTAGATGGAAATATTTTCGGTATAAAAAAAGATTTAAATAATTTAATAACAATTAACTGAATTATATTATAAATTAATTGTAAGTATTGAAAAAGAACGTATAAAAAATGGAAATCAGAACGGTGTATGATATATCGCATTGTCAAGTCAAGGTTATCCTTTAGATTTGGCAATAAAAAATCGTAAGTAGTATGTAAAAGTATTGTATACTTATAAAATAAAATACTATTTTAATAACAAATGTACTTAAGAAAGCCTAGGAAAACAAGTACATAAAATGATATTAATTAATAATGTTCAATAAAATTTCAAATTTCTATAGTTCACATTTTCCTTCTTTTCGTTAGTCGTAGAAAAAGTATGCTGTACAACTCGAGTGGAATGTCCATATCGCCTTGGGATGATGGAACACTCCGCCTACGTCGTCGTGCTCAAACTTCATCCTCATGCGATATGGACATCATATCCACTCTTGTTGTACAAACTACTATTAATTATCTTCTCTCGCGAATTAGGACAGTCAATATACTTTTCTAAATACAAAATAAGTAAAAGTCTACAGATTGTGGCCTTAACGCATCCCTAATAAAAATTATATTCAGCTTCACTGTGGCAGCAATAAGGCTGCACGACGCAGCACGGTCACACAGAGTAATTTTGGTGAACAAGCACGGCCGAACGCCTTTATATCTTAACAAATACGATATTCTCAATGACAATCAATATGGTTTTCGGAAAAATAAATCTACAATACAAGCTGTAAGACAGATCATTAATGAAGCTATTGAAGGTTTTGACAATAAATCACATACTGCGATTGTTACGTCCCTCCGGTGCGAAGGACCAAATATTAAGGACCTAGTGGCAAGCCCAAATGTGATGTCTCTAGATCAGCGAATCCGGCCTAGAAGCACCAACAATGTGTTTGATGTTAAATTCAATGAACAAAGCAAAACTATATGTAAACCAAATTAAATACAACCTTCGATAGCTGGTTCACATCACTGGACTTGGCCAATACACGGGATAATATTAATTTGTGAAACGTACTAATTAACAACGAACGAAGGACCAGCTAGTTTTACGAACTAACAAGCGAGCTATGTATAATTGCAACAAAATAACAAACAACTGAAACACAATTCTGAGAGATATGTGATAGCGTATTGAATACAAGTGACATAAACTATAATAAACCAAAGATAGAACAAATACGATATTTGTAGAAATTAACTAAATCATTTAATAAGTGTATGACCAAACAAATTTAGTTAAACAATATGAAGAACCCTAAATGAACTTAATAATAACCAACTAGAATGCAAAACTTGTTGCATTGGCTGTACCTATGCGGCAACAACAGCAGGTGTGCTGTGGATGACGTCACTCGAACGTGAGCGTGCAAACAGGTTTACAAAGAAATAATAATAATTTCACCCAAGGATATATGAATCAAATCCCTAACAACACGAGTTCCCGTGAGAAATCAAATTGTATAATTCGGTTTTACAATTGATTCCTGAGGTGTGTCTGTTGGCTGCATAAAATGGCGCCGTAAAGTATTCACGGACTATAAAGTACAAAATTAAATGAAAACCGAACGATAACTCCTTGAATTAGTCGTGCTAGGCTAATCAAGCTACGCGAACGATAATTAAACAACAAATTACTTTGCTGACCATATGAAAATCAGAAAGTTTATGCAACATGGTGGAAAACCCACTCTCGCGAACGACGATGCTACACGTCTTTCCCGTATGCTAGCTAGACACCCTCTGAGCTCTCCGCGGTCAGTCAATACTGTAGATGGAGTGCGCTTGGAAGGGGGGTTGCGCGCGCACTCGACGTGAAGCTAGTTGCAGTCGTATATTAATGTTAATAAATAGTTTAAGCTACTACAGATATTTCAAACAATTCTAAAATTAAACTTAAACTCGTAGAAAATATATAACTAATTTTTTCAAGTAAGAGAAACAGTTATTTTTATTTATTTATTGACTTACTTAAATAGAGTCAGGGCAGGTTACCCGTTCTATTCCCATGTGCAGCGGGTTGCTACCTCAAAGGGGTTAACATTTTCCAATTCCTCTCATTTAAGACATATTAGTCTTAGACAGCGATCAAACAGTGTGATCTTTCAAAAGCTTTTGATTGTGCCTCACACAAAAAATTATTAAATAAACTAGAATCATAGGGCATACGGGGGGTGTGCCTAGGTTTGTTCTCCTCCTATCTACGGAACCGTCAGCAGTAAATATTGGAGAGCTTAATTCGAATCGTAAATTCATTCACCATAAAGTACGACAAGGAGCGGTACTCGGACTGGTTCTATTCACTCTATATATTAATGATTTTTTTTGACTTTATTTCTCCAACTAAATGTCTACTCTATGCAGACGATACAACTTTATTAGTATCAAGCCCTAACACGGATATACTACAAAATATGATCCACAATCTAATAATCAAAGCTGAGCACTGGTTTACTACAAATAATCTAAAATTGAATCAGGAGAAAACACAGACTCTGATCATTTCACTTACATCTAACTCAGATCAAGACTTTGCAGTTAAGGTGCTTGGAATTTTTATCGATAGAAAAACAAACTGGATGTACCATATAGACTCTCTTTGTAATAAGCTTGCATCTTTAATTTTTTTATTTCGGCAATTATCTAAATATCTTGATCAAAAATGCCTTATTATGGTATATTTTGCTCTTTTCACAGTCTTCTGTGCTATGACGAAATTCTAGTAACGCAAATAAAGCGTTTGTCATGCAAAAAAGGTTATTAGAATTATTACAAAAGTTGGTTATTTTGAACAAACTAAACCTATCTTTAAACTACTCTCTATACTTCCACTACCTTCTTGCTATATTTTTGAAAGCTTAATTGAAACTCACAAACAATCTACAATACTTCCTAAGGGTTGTGATATACATCACTATAATACTCGAAGCGCTGAGGAAGTTAGAATAAAAATAATATAGATTTAAAATTTCTGAAAATATTCGTTAAATGTAAAATTATATAATCACTTACCTACATCCATAAAATTATTAGGATTAAAACAATTTAAATCCAGAATTAAAAAACTTCTGCACGAACTGTTTTTTCTCTGTTAAGGAATATTTAAATACCTCGCTCCATGAATAGCTCTAACAGAGTTTATATATTCTTTTTTCCTTTTTACCTTTTGTCACCTTTAGTAAGGCAGGTATTGTCTTTGGTCAAAAAAATCGGTGGTGAGTTTTTGATGAATAAGCACGTTTTAGGGAGAATACGATTTTACTATTTTTACGATGATGTCTGTATGTATGTATGTATGTATGTATGTATGTATGTGTGTGTGTGTGTGTGTGTGTGTGTGTGTGTGTGTGTGTGTATGTATGTATGTATGTATATATATATATATATATATATATATATATGTGTGTGTGTGTGTGTGTGTGTGTGTGTGTGTGTGTGTGTGTGTGTCTGTGTGTGACAAAATTTTCTAATGCGATAACTCTAATACTACAATTTCAAAAATTATAATTCTTTCGTATTCATCTTCGTTGCACCTATATGAAGATTTTGGTTATAATTGGTCAACCGGAAGTACCCTCATTTGAAGATTTTAACAGTTTTTCTTGAAAAAACGATGTTAAATATCATTTTTTCACATTTAATGTTATAATAAATATTAAAGAATTATTTATTCTCTATACGATTTGAATGCATTTTGTACTTCATATTAAATGGACATAGAGTTAAAAAATTATAAAGAAATTAAATATCATATATATTAGTCAGCTTTGCTATAACTCTGGAAACAGCTGCTACATTAAGAAAATTCTGATTGAAAGGTGTCAGTGTCAAGTGCAGTTGACAGTATGTTTACTGGATCTTTTGTTAGAAACTTTCTGTATGGAATTTGTATAAAATACATACAACTGCCTTAAGATAATGTACAAGAAATATATATATATATATACAAAATACATAGAACTGACGGAAGTTAATGTGCTTGGCCACATCAGATTTTTTGAGTTGTCATTTACATTGATAAATAACAAATTGTAGGTTTTGTAATCGTATTTTTTACGTTTTTTTACATTCACTTTAAGATGGAGTATACATATGGTGACCATATGTACTTATTTAAGTAGGACAGTACTTTCTTTAGAAATAAAGTCCTCCTGTCCTTAAGACGATGTAAAGTACGTTAAAATGTACTACTTTTAAAAGTTATGGGACAACGCTTGTCGTGTGGCGCCAAAGTTGCTTTAGATCGCCGCCACACCTCACATATCACCTATCAGCTAAGACGTCCATGCGCAGCGGTCAGTAGTACAAACCACTGCCGTCATATTTTCTATCTTTGGAAACAGTTCTTCGAAAATTGTCTTGGAGTAATATGGATATGGTTTATTCACAATGTGTCTTCACTATTTCATCAAGCTATTTTTAATGTTGAAGGCAATGAAGTACGCGCTACTGAAGCCGCTGTGGAATACTTTAGTCTAAAGGAAAAACTAGAAAACCGCTTAAATGGATTATTCCTGCCAGTTAAAATCAGAAAATTAGTAAATTTGAAAATATGGACAATAAAGTAAATTATCGTCAAGAATTTTCTAACACTGTAAGGAATTCTATTCAAATTGTGTAAATTACCTGCAAAATTGGACAACAAATCTATATGAATTAAAATTGTTTCAATGGATAGGTTTATGAAAAGAAGTCATGTGGAATGAAATATTCCTATCATGTGAGGCTTGATGAAATGAAGGAAAATGCTTGTTTTGATGAATTGAAAATCTTTGCAACAAATGAAAAAAATACATATTGGAATTCTCAAAAAACGTCCACTGAAAATCGGTGGCTGGAATTTTGTAAGTATTTAACAGATATTCCTAATCCCACCCCAACAAATTTGAAAATGATATGTGAATTTGTTCTCTGCCTGATTATTATATTTTGCATACTTTCTATTCAAATATTAATAAATTGTGTTGTCAGGAACAAGAGCATCAACTGAGCGATTGCTTTCAAATATAAATAAATACTGCAATTCTGAAAAAAACACTAGCTCTTCCCAAGTTACAAGCTGTAATGCATGTGTACATGAATTTCGATGGAACTTGTAATAAAATGTTTCAATTTTTAAAATGGAATCCAAAAGCTACCTACTTCCACAACAAGTAATTATATAAAAATATAAAAATGTAAAAATAATAAATAGTTAACATTGAGTTATAATTTCCAGTGTCCTTTTTTTTCCTCAGAAAATTATGGTCACCATAAGTATACATGACATTCATCTTGTTATATCTTTTATTTAATTTATACTTTTTTGATTTTACTTAATAATTAATTTTAATTTCCTGACATCATAAATTTTCTGTACATAATATGATCAATAAAATATTATTATTATTATTATTATTATTATTATTATTATTATTATTATTATTATTATGTATATGTGCACAAGTACAATACAATAATTAATGACGCATATACAGCTGTAAACTGGTTACACTGATTTGCGACCGTGCTTCTACAGCATATAAAAAATTGTTTTGGTCAGTACTATGGACCCTCAAAAAATTTCACTCTTTTTTTAACACCTTGTATAAAATTACCTGCTAAAGATTTACAATCTGACAAAATAAGGAATATAATCTTCTTCAATCTAATTCTGTATCACTCCATCTCTATCAACCATCAAATTACCTCGACCACCCATCAATCATTCTTAATTCATTACTTACCGTTCCGAAGTGCGACAGTCCTCCTAGATGCGGTACCTGGCCAGGTTCGTCAACTATGCAGCAGTCTGCCCTAACACAAACATAGAACATCAGACGCTGGTCTCGAATCCGCGAATTTGAGATAGAACGTAGTGCTGGTTCCGGGAACGGGTGCAGGAAATGGTACGTTAGTCGCAGCAAACCACCCGCCGGAAACCGCTAGAGACTGGGATCGAAGCCTGCTCATCCGAAATCTGATTCCGATTTCATGGATTGTGGATAGGATAGGGAGCGTAATAGATGCGAGGGATATGTAATTAATAATTGAAATTGGGTTTTACCGTAGAAACGCAATGGAGACCACTGCACACATACTTTGAATCAAATGAATATGTTATAATAGGTATTGATTTAAAATACGAGTTATTTATGAAACCAATGCTCTTTTTACCTCTCGCCAAGAGAGGTATTGTATTCATGCTAAAAATCGCATATCGAGATTTTAGTGAATAAGCACGTTTTAAAGTCCCTGGAATCCGATTATAACATTTTTACGATGATGTGTGTGTGTGTGTGTGTGTGTGTGTGTGTGTGTGTGTGTATGTGTGTGTGTGTGTGTGTGTGTGTGTGTGTGTGTGTGTGTGTGTGTGTGTGTGTGTGTGTGTGTGTGTGTGTGTGTGTGTGTGTGTGTGTGTGTGTGTGTGTGTGTGTGTGTGTGTGTGTGTGTGTGTGTGTGTGTGTGTGTGTGTGTGTGTGTGTGTGTGTGTGTGTGTGTGTGTGTGTGTGTGTGTGTGTGTGTGTGTGTGTGTGTGTGTGTGTGTGTGTGTGTGTGTGTGTGTGTGTGTGTGTGTGTGTGTGTGTGTGTGTGTGTGTGTGTGTGTGTGTGTGTGTGTGTGTGTGTGTGTGTGTGTGTGTGTGTGTGTGTGTGTGTGTGTGTGTGTGTGTGTGTGTGTGTGTGTGTGTGTGTGTGTGTGTGTGTGTGTGTGTGTGTGTGTGTGTGTGTGTGTGTGTGTGTGTGTGTGTGTGTGTGTGTGTGTGTGTGTGTGTGTGTGTGTGTGTGTGTGTGTGTGTGTGTGTGTGTGTGTGTGTGTGTGTGTGTGTGTGTGTGTGTGTGTGTGTGTGTGTGTGTGTGTGTGTGTGTGTGTGTGTGTGTGTGTGTGTGTGTGTGTGTGTGTGTGTGTGTGTGTGTGTGTGTGTGTGTGTGTGTGTGTGTGTGTGTGTGTGTGTGTGTGTGTGTGTGTGTGTGTGTGTGTGTGTGTGTGTGTGTGTGTGTGTGTGTGTGTGTGTGTGTGTGTGTGTGTAGTAGTAGTAGTAGTAGTAGTAGTAGTTACAAGAAAAAAATCATCTAAATATTATTTATCGAAAATTTATGTAAATACTTATGTTAAAGAACGTTAAATTCTTTATGCGATAAATATAAATTTATTATTATATCTTCTATAGATTTAGAGATAAAGAAATGCATATAAAATAATTTGATGTAAAAATTCTCAGATCAAACTACTTCAAGGCAAGAAATTCAAATGTTTGTAATTGACACATAAATGTCGCTGTCAAAAATATTTGTAGACCGCTGTCAAAAATAGTTGTACATTATTATGAAGATTATGAAAATTAAAAAAAGTCAACAACGTAAAAGAATATACGTAAAAAAGAATATAAGAGGAATTTGCGAAAAAATGACGAATATAAAGAAAAAGAAAAGGAAAGTAGAAAAAGAAAATTTCAGGATATTGAATATAAAGAAAATGTATGAATTGTACATAATTTATATTAAAATATCCCAGAGATTTTGCAAATATATGTGAGAATTATTTTGTAGTGAGACATGAATATATGTATTTGTATTTAAAAATATTTTTCGTTTTATGCGTACATCCAGGTAAAATATCTGGCGAGAGGTTATGTGCTGGCCACATCAGATTTTTTGTTTCGTATAAATTAAAATTTATTCAAAGTTTAAATTTTTTAATATTGTTACACTCATCAAGTCTAATTATTTATTAATCTTAGGTTGAACACGAATTATGCATATATTTTTGAAATAACATCTTACTAGGCGCTGTAGCAACCTTAAGGGTTTTACTAAAAAGGGCAAGTGTAACGCACCCTAGATCTTCAGGAATGCGGCTGCCAACTTTTAGACAGTGGAGTTGGGGGTGTGTTAGTGCGATTTTTAGTCTATAAATAAGCCAAACTAAATATTTGAAATAACATACAAAGGGCGCCACGATGGTTGTTTATTCTTAAATGGTGTACAACCTCGAAAATACCAATATGTGGAGGATAATTCAATAAGCAAATAAAGCTCCGGTTGAACTTAAAATGTAATATATAGTGAAGGTTAACTTAATACAGTGAAAAGCACGAAGTAAATTGAATGAATACCTACTAATAATAATAGTGCCTCAGTAAAGTTGAATAATTGACAATAATAGATAAATATGAATGCAATAATACAACTCATGCAAGATAATATTAAAATAATTATAATTTAGGAAATTAAAATGCATCAAATAGGGGATGCGTGGTGCACGAATGAGCAAGGACCTTAAACGTAGAACGTACGTATAATATATAAAATATAAAACGCAACAATATGCGCAATATGGGTGGTTGGTCGACAAATCAGGGTAGTGCGAGCGTAATATAAGTTAAAAGAAATAAAGTATACTTAGTCCTAACCCTTCCTAAACTGAAACAAATCCTAAATGAGAATTCCTCACAATAAAAATTCTGTAACTCGCGTGGGCTAGTACATAACAATGTGAAACAATAATAAATCAGTTTGTAGGATAATTTCTTGGATTCAAGCTTCAATTGGTTATTTTTATTTAAAACTTTACTATTGTAAACCACAATTGTTTAGACTTGAGGATGGCCTTATTTAAGGCCGAAACGTTGTCAAATCCTGTGTTTTTACCTTCCATCGCCTTTAGGTAAGGCAGGTATTGTCTTTGGTCAAAAAATTCGATGATGAGTTTTTAATCAATAAGCATGTTTTAGGGTCCCTAGAATACGAATTTACTATTTTTACGTGTGTGTGTGTGTGTGTGTGTGTGTGTGTGTGTGTGTGTGTGTGTGTGTGTGTGTGCGCGTGTGTGTGTATGTATGTGTGTGTGTGTGTGCGTGGGTGCGTGTGTGTGTGTGCGTGCGTGCGTGTGTGCGTGTGTGCGTGTGTGTGTGTGTGTGTGTGTGTGTGTGTGTGTGTAACAAAATTTTCGTCTGCGATAACTCTAATACTACAATTCCAAAAATTATAATTTTTTCGTATACTTCTTCGTTACATCCATATGAAGAGCTGATTAGATTTTGGTTACAATTGGTCAACCGGAAGTACCATCCTTTGAAGATTTTAACAGTTTTTCTTGAAAAAACTATGTTAAATATAATTTTTTCACATTTGATGTTATTATAAATATTAAAAAATATTTTATTCTCTATACGATTTGACTGCATTTTATACTTAATATTAAATGGATATAGAGTTAAAAAATTATAAAGAAATTAAATTTCATAAAGTAGCCATATGGAAACAGCTACTATATTAAGAAAATTCTGATTAAAAAATGTCAGTGTCAAGTGAAATTGACATAGCGTGTTTGTCTTATAATTTTACTGGAAATATAGGATCTTTTGCTTTCTGTATGGAATTTGTATAAAATACATACAACTGCTTTAAGGTAATGTACAAGAAATAATAATAATAATAATAATAATAATAATAATAATAATAAATCTTTTATTTCTGCAGATACATTACACTGTATATAGAAAACGTTACAAAATAATAATTTTCTGTATGAAATTTGCATAAAATACATGCAACTGCTGGAAGGTAATGTACAAGAAATAGAATATTTAATTTAGCAAGGAACTTTCCGTATGAAATTTGTACAAAACACATAGAACTGACGGAAGGTAATGTGCTGGCCACATCAGATTTTTTTTAACAATAAAAGATTTAATAAAAATAACCAATTGAAGCTCGAATCCAAGAAATTATCCTACAAATAAATTTCCATAGCTTCAGAAACTTCCACTACAAATAATAAATCAGGTTTCTGAGATTCAAAATTATGGCAAAACAAAATATAACCAAAATGTAAATATCAAATATAGTACAATTAAAGTCAATGACTCGTACCACGAGCATGGTTTTAACTAAAACGCTGTTTTAAGAAATGTCAAATTCAAATTTCATTATTAAATTTCGCCGTTATGTTTAAAGAACGATTTAAAAAAAAATATTTGAATACAAACCGTGTTCTGCTTTAAAATCCTATTTTGATAAATTTGATATTATTTATTATTAATATAAAACAATGAAATTTGACATTTCTTAAAACAGCGTTTTAGTTAAAACCGTGCTCGTGGTACGAGCCATTAACTTTAAATTCAACCAATAAAAAAAAATGGAGCTTGCAGATATTTGGAGAGTCGGTGGCGTCATGGTGACGTAATGTACGGTAGTGACGTAGTAGTGTGGTAGGGATGTGGGTTGATGTTTCCAAAATGGCGTAACTATTCCCGCTTGGAACACGAGGTATCAAACATCCAATTCTCCAAAAATCCTCCGTCAAAATGTAATCCACAAAAATCAGGACTCAAAATCCCGATCCGACAATGTTTCCAATAAAATATATCCCCAAGAAATGGAGTGGTGCAATAACAAATCGACAACAAGAACAAAGCCTGAGGCGATAAGTGGCTTGAAGTATATCAGTGATCGACGTGCAACAATCCGGAACTATTTCCGCGGGAACAATATTTCCCAAAAATACTTTTCTCAGTCAAATCCCCAAATAACGGGCACGTTAAAATTTATCCAACAATACGAAATCAACGATTGACAAATAATAACAAACACTGAGAAGTATTTATAACGACGATCAGCGACAAAATCAATCTCTTCGCTCGAATATGCGAAACGGCTCAAACTTGAAAACGCCCATAAAGTATAAAAATATAAAATTTAATAATCCTGACAACAGACGACCAGCAATGCTAAAGAGTATTATTTATTGCTTGTAATAAGGGCAATAACTATTAAACTAATTAAATTATAACTAAAATTCGAATTGCAAAAATAGAATGTAAAAATCTGCATTATACACAAGCAAAATGTTTGGAATTTGACAATTACGCTAAATGTTAGTGAAGGCTTTGTTTTCAATGCCACTAAATTCAGCTACGGAAATTATTGGCTTCGATACTTACTCTAAACTAATAACATTAAAGTGAATTAAGTGTAGAGTATATTACGAAACTTTATTTCACTAGTTGCTTGAAACAATAGCAGTTGCTAACTATTGAATAGAACAGCTACAGCGAAAATGTATATTGACTTCCGTTATGGCGTTATTTATGAGAACTGAAATTAGTTAGCTTAACGCCAATTTAATAAACGAATGAAATAGAAACAGAGAGAATTTATATAGAAACATTTATTACCAATCAAATAAACGAATAAGGAATACGAAATAAATTAAAATAATCTGTTTAGAGAAAATTAATAACTGCTAGGCCAATACAAAATATACGTATTTTTCCCATTAATTTAAATAAATAAAAATAAATTTATAATTGGTACAAATATCTCTACTTAGATAAAATTAAATATAAACTTTTCTCCCATTTAATTGTTCAATTTCAGAAATATTTTTTTTAATAATTACTCTATGGATATTATAATTTCCGTGAAAAACGGAAGCAAATGTATCGCATATTTAAATTAAAATATAAATTGTATTTAAAACGTTCGCTCTTATTTGTGCACTTAGAACACATATATTATTACTACTACTTACTAAATGTTAAATTTGACTTATAAAATATATTATTTTCAAATGTTTTCCTCGCTTACAAATGATATGTTTTAATAAATTATAATTAAACTGCCACTAAATCATCAAAATTATTCCAATTTTCGGGTCATAGAAAAAATAATGTATTTTCTTCCAAGGATTGCAAAACTTGACTTCGTCTCACTCCCTTCTTACAAAATAAAATGTCACTTTTAATTTTTATATTATATTATAATGTAGGTCCGTTAACATTAACAATAATAATCTGATTGGGTGTTGCCAAGCAAAAACGTTAAAATTTAGGTTAACATAGTTATAGTCGAGTCAATGAAGCGGAAAAATCGTTAAAACTTCTAAACCCACTAAAACAGATCCGATCTTGATGATTTTTTTTAAATGTTTGTTATATTCAATTATTCAAAATCAGAAACATTTAAGCTAGGGCAATCAATTATTTATACAGGTGTCCGGATTTTGAAAACCAGCCTTGGGGTCTCGGGAACTATAAGAGCTACGATTTCAGTTATACGGGACTTGTGGTGCGCCGTTGGGAGACCATCTTAGATGTGCTTTTGTTTT
Source organism: Harpalus rubripes (assembly GCA_963082715.1). NCBI lineage: Eukaryota > Metazoa > Arthropoda > Insecta > Coleoptera > Carabidae > Harpalus > Harpalus rubripes. Next base: position 10,373,264 of record OY720464.1, read on the forward strand.
GCCAAAAATTCTCATAGGTTGCTAGATAATGGGGGAGTACTGAATAGGTCTATGTGTTTTCATTTTGAAATTATTCCTAATCTATCAGTAATCGAAAAAAATGTTTCAAATAGAAAAATTAGATAATTTTATTGTCTATCCAATGGTGCACGAAAATAATTTTCCTATCGGCAAATTTTCGAGATATAACACAAAATTACATTTTTTAAAATGGAAGCCATATTTGATTATTACTTTAAGAAAATACTTATTTTTTATTTTTTCGATTAGTATAAAGTTTATTGTATTTTAAATAAGTTTCACCCTTCAAATCTTAGATTTTTCGTATTTTTTTAATAATATTGTATTGCTAAGTAATATAAAATATAATGGAATAAAATGTTTTTTGTAGTATGTACTTTCTATCTTTATGTAAAACTACAGGCTTACCATTCCGATATCGTAAAACCCCAATATTCAGGCCTGGGTACAAAAAAAATATTTTTTTCTTTCATAATATGCTAAAGATTGGTCTAATATAGTCGAGTCAATGAAGCGAAAAAAAATTAAATCTTCTAAACCCTCAAAAACAGATCCGATTTTAATGAATTTATTTTTATGTTTGTTATATTCATTTATTCAAAATAAGAAACATTCAAGCTGGGGCGCTCAATTATTTATATAGGTTGTCCGGATTTCGAAGGACATCTTTGAGATCTCGGGAACTATAAGAGATACGAATTCAGTTATATGGGACATGAGGTGGACCTTTCGAGGGCCATCTTAGATTTGCTTTTGTTTTGTCAAAAATGCTCCAGCCTAGCAAAGGACTCTTCGATATTGTTTTTTATTTTGCCCATTATGATAATATCATCGGCTTAACGCCATTATTTGAACAGTAACTATAACCTTTATACCAATCGAAAGAAAAAAAAGTATTTTCTTAAAGTAATAATCAAATATGACTTCCATTTAAAAAAATAATTGTGTTATATCTCGAAAATTTGTGATAGAAAAATTATTTTCGTACACCACTTTGTAGACAATAAAATTATCTAACTTTTCTATATGAAACACTTTTCTCGATTACTGAAACTTTAGAAATAAATTTCAAAATGAAAAAATCTGATGTGGCCAGCACATTACCTTCCGTCAGTTATATGACGTATTTACGAAAATTCTACCGGTGAACTGTTACCAGTAAACAGCTTTTTATCAGGTTAGAACTACCGGAATCGATATTTTAAGAACGCAACTGGTAAACAGAGTAGATCCATAACCTATGAAAAAATTTGAAAATTTAAAACAGGTTAGAAATTTGACGTAGTTAACAAACTGAGTAGAGTCCTACTTTAAACATATTTCCACTTTTAACGCGCGCGCTTCGCTGTGCATCTCTACCTTTTTTTGAGATTTGATACTTCATGAATCCGGTAGATGGATCTGGTAGATATTGAACAATTTTCGAAAACGGTAACTTTTACCACCATGCTTTCGAACACAGTCGGTAAATGCGGTATCTACCGGTAGAATTTTCGTAAATGCGTATCTATTTTCTATAAGATCCATACAGAAAGTTCTTTGCACAAGATTCTAAATTTCTTGTATGTACATTACCTTTTGGCAGTTATATGTATTTTATACTAATTCCATACAGAAAAATTCGAGTAAAATGATCCTAACACAAATATACTACGAATGTGTCAATTGCACTTGACACTGACATCTGCTGACATCTTTCAATCAGAATTTTCTTAATATAGTAGCTGTTTCTAGCATAGCTGGCTAATTTATAAAGTTTAATTTCTTTATAATTTTATAACTCTATATCCATTTAATATGAAGTATAAAATGCAGTCAAATTGTATAGAGAATACAATGTTCTTTAATATTTATAATAACATTAAATGTGAAAAAATGATATTTAACATCGTTTTTTCAAGAACAACTGTTAAAATCTTCAAATGAGAGCACTTCCGGTTGACAAATTATAACCAAAATCTAATCAGCTCTTCATATGGATGCAACGAAGAGGAATACGAAAGAATTATAGGAATTGTAGTATTAAAGTTATCGTAGACGAAAATTTTGTTACACACACACACACACACACACACTCACACACACACACACACACACACATGCACACACACACACACACACACACACACACACACAAACACACAAACACGCGCGCGCGCACGCACGCACGCACGCACGCACACACACACACACACGCACGCACGCACGCACGCACACACACACACACACACACACACACACACACACACACACACACACAAACACACATACATACATACAGACATCATCGTAAAAATAGTAAAATCGTATTCTAGGGACCTTAAAACGTGCTTATTCATTAAAAACTCACCACCGAAATTTTTGACCAAAGACAATACCTTCCTTACCTAAAGGTGACGGAAGGTAAAAACGACCAAATCCAGTATTTCGCTATTATCTAGTAACCTATGAGAAATTTTGGCACAACAAAAGCACATCTAAGGTGGCCTCCCAAAGGCGCACCACATGTCCCATATAACTGAAGTGGTACCTCTTATAGTTCCCGAGATCCCAAGTATCCTTCAAAATCCGGACAACCTATATAAATAATTGAGCGCCCCTGCTTGAATGTTTCTGATTTTGAATAAATGAATATAACAAACATTTAAAAATAAATTCATTAAAATCGGATCTGTTTTTGAGGGTTTAGAAGATTTAATTTTTTTTCCGCTTCATTGACTCGACTATATTAGACCAATCTTTAGCATATTATAAAAGAATAAATATTTTTTTGTAACCAGGCCTGAATATTGGGGTTTTCCGCTATCGGAATGGTAAGCCTGTAGTTGTACATAAAGATAGAAAGTACATACTACAAAAAACATTTTATTCCATTATATTTTATATTACTTAGCAATACAATATTATTAAAAAAAAATACGAAAAATCTAAGATTTGAGGGATGAAACATATTTAAAATACAATAAGCTTTATGCTAATCCAAAGAAATAAAAAATAAGTATTTTCTTAAAGTAATAATCAAATATGGCTTCCATTTAAAAAAATGTAATTTTGTGTTATATCTCGAAAATTTGCCGATGGGAAAATTAATTTCGTACACCACTGGATAGACAATAAAATTATAAAAATTTTCTATTTGAAACATTTTTTCGATTACTGATAGTTTAGGAATAATTTCAAAATGAAAACAAATCGACCTACTTCAGTACTCCCCCATTATCTAGCAACCTATGAGAATTTTTGGCAAAACTAAAGCACATCAAAGATGGTCTCCCAAAGGCGCACCACAAGTCCCGTATAACTGAAATCGTAGCTCTTATAGTTCCCGAGACCCCAAGGGTGGCTTTCAAAATCCGGACACCTGTATAAATAATTGATTGCCCCAGCTTAAATGTTTCTGATTTTGAATAATTGAATATAACAAACATTTTAAAAAAAATCATCAAGATCGGATCTGTTTTAGTGGGTTTAGAAGTAAAATTTTATTGACTCGACTATTAGTGCAAAAACTCTCTGATATTTAAAGTACAGAATATCTAAGTCAACAGTCCAAGTCTATACTTCATTGCATTAAAAGTAGTTAGAAAGTAACTCAAGGTAACTAAGTTACTTTTAATGAGTAACTAGTAAATAACTTAGTTCTTTCACTTTCTGGTCGCGGATCTGGGGAACCGGGTTCGATCCCGACCGACGCCAAATATTTCCAATTTTAAATGGCACAAAATTGACCCCTGTGGTGCACTCTCCACGCCAGCAATGAGTGCCCGTGTGGTGACGCCTGGTAAACGCCCGCACGGTACAAATATGTCATCATCATTACCGATATCTGCGCGTACAAAGCAGATTGGCACACCCAGCAATGGGTAATATGCCGTGATGATATATATTTTTTTTTATTCTTTCACTAAAATAACTGCAACTTAAGTAATTTAGTTACTTTTTTTTTGATAACTGTAACTAATTACATTTTAAAAGTAACTTGCCCAGCTCTCGGTACAGGTACCTACTACGGCCATTGTGAAGGTCGAAAACTTGTAGTTTCAAATAAAAATCAAATTTTCCTATTTAGTGTTTACAAAGTAAATTTTGTGACACTCTTTTAGTAAAAAAAATCGTGTTATAACGATTAACTCTTTACGAATGTATATTAGTCCGGATGTTAAGGGAGTTCACCCTTCATTTTATGATACAAGCAAGCCCTCTGGTTCATATGTTGCTGGGACCATATCCTACCGATTAAGAGATGTAGCTACCCGAAAATGCCCCGGAGGCACAAGTTATTGCGGGTTGTATACCTCTTTGGTGCAGTTTTTTTAACGTCGCAGTGGTGCGCAAACCTTTGGATCTACAGAGCTGAATTTTTAAAAATATTAATTGTAATGGAAAGGTCTTTGACACTGCAATGCAAAAACGAAGTTTGGTTACTTATAACGTAATCATTTTCCTCTTGAATTTAGTACCTTGTGTTTTTTTGGAGAAAATTTTGGCTTCCTTTGCAGATTGCGCAAGAACTCTATGTTATATCGAAAAATAACTCTAATGAAAGTTGTAGTGCACTTGGTATACAAATAACTATTTTAAATAGGAGTTGCATATTGATCAAAGATTTAAAATAAAATTGATCCTTAAACATGATCGTAAATTATTGTCAAATTTGTTAACAAATTTGGTAACAAATTGGTTTTTATTGGAAACGAATATTTTACTTGACAAATACGATATTCTATTCCACCATAAATTTCATTATAAATCTGTTTGCAACGATCATATAATTATGATAGTTATGTAAGGTTTAAATGGGGTCCAGGGACGTAACTAGGATTATTTTCTGGGTGGGCCAAAGGTGGGCCAATGAAATATCTGAGTAGGCCATACTTATATCATAAGAACAGTATTACAGTAAAGTAAATTACTTATTACCATAATATATGAATAGCAGTATAGAAACGGTAAAACAAAATAAACAACTATTACAAATACTTCTATGTAATAATTTTTAATAACGACTAAAATTTGAAAATAGATATTGCATAGAAAATTGGAATTGTTAAAGCAATGACTACTAATTCAAAGTTCCCGGAAAATATAATTCATAAATATATTACAAAATCTTTAGATTTAGTTTTTATTTCAGTTTTACATTAATTTGCGTACAATTTTGTTGTGTTGGGAAGCAAATGATATTCTGCTGCTAGCATATCAATTTTTGTAACTCTTAGCAAAAGGAAACTATAACCAATTTTAAATGTGCGTTACTAAATTATCTCCTTTACTTTTGACATATTAATATTATTATTTAATGCTTACGAAATCCAGAATGGTTTTCCAGAGCTCTTTTCCAATTTTTAAAACAATAAATAATAAAACACTGTCATCCGAATTATTTTGTAAAATGCAGCGCCCATATAAATAAATACACACAATCATTCAATTTAAAATAGTAAACCAATCTTTATTGAAATGTCGTAATCGATTTCCAAATTTTGGTTTTAGATACTAACCTCTCGTAATATTAATTCGTCATTGTCTAGAGCAAAAATCTAGTTTTTATATAATTTAATTTTACTTCAATGTTGGTAAATGTAATAAAGAATTATCAATTTACTATATTCCATATATATTTTGCTGTAAACGCTCATTAAATATAGTTTAATTTTTGTAAAACGAAATATTACAACGTGGGGCTCGTAAGTTAATAATTTCAGTTTTGTGAATTCATCAGAAAGAGTTGGTACTATATCTGTTATTAGTCCAGATATTTTTCTTACAATTCCATAGTACAAAAATCTGGCGTGGCCAGTATGGTATCATCCGCCAAATTAATTAGCTACATATTAATCAACATTCATCTCAATTCGATAAGAAAGTTGTTAAATCTTAGCAACATTGTTGAAATTTCTAATCAATGTCAATAGAAACAAATGTAACGTGTCATGTATTATTCAGGGTTGGCAATTATTATTGGTTACTTGCTATAGCAGTGTTGCTGAGAAATAAAAACATTGCTACATAATTTTTTCTCAACGGACAGACACACTATCCATCTTATTTTTTGACCGTAGGCTCACATACAATTTCAGATGTTTATTATGCAATATGTACGTTTTACATCCACACAAATTTTATTCATTGTTACACGTTCTAAAATTAAGATCTCTTTTATAAAATAAACTAAATATCTTTAAAAAGTTTAGGTGGGCCAACACATAAATGAGGCGGGCCGTGGCCCACTCGAGCCCCCCCCCCCTGTAGTTACGTCCCTGCGGGTCGTTGACACCTACCGCATTCAGCGGACATTCCAGGAAACCAATATGAAACAGAACCTCAAAAAAAAAAATTGGCATATGGCATAAGCAGCTAGTGTTGTATATCATAGCGGAAACTGATCTATTTCTATAGGAACAAGGAATCTCCGAAGCACTCACCAAGGCGTGTTGCATGTGTGCGTGATAGTAAGATACCGCGCGCCGAGTTGATAGAACATCCTCAGCACTCCCAGGCTTGTTCCGATTGCATGGCCTCCCTCGATTCCAATAAGGGAAGCTATTCGAACTGACTCATGGGCTTTCTTTATACCTACACAGTCAAACTCGTACGAATCAATAAAGATATTTACAATTGAATCTTCTTATTTAATGTAGGTTAAAGCAAATTTCACAATAGACATTTCCAGATCAACATTATTAAGTTTTATTGCAAAACATCTGTCCTCTTCATTGAATTATATTTTAGGAGGATTATTTTAGGTTACCAGCATGTAAATAAGATACTTTTTAATAATCTCTTTTCCTCGGAACAAAAAGTGGAGAGACGATTATAATATTTCAAAATAGATTAAAAATAATTAATACTAAAGAAATCAAGTACCTTACGTTTTAATGTAAATAACAGTTATTAAAAGAGAATTAGTCACAAAATATGCTAAAAAGAGAAACATTCGCCGTTTTCTAATTCGTTTTTAAAATAAGATTCAAGAAGAAAAGCTTTGATATCTTTAGATAACATTTTTGACAATATCTCATGTCAAATTGACATTTAATTAAGTATTTTTAAATTGACATACGTTTCTTTGTTCAAAGCCTACTCCGAGTTAGGATTTTTTTCAACACACTGTATTATAATATAAGACCTCATTTACGTAATGTACATCCATTTTAAACTGACTATTTCACTCATAAATATATAAACCAATTCAAATTCAGGATTCTACCTAGTTACCAAGTTTCATTTCGACAAAACACCGTCACAAAAATTTTATCGCACCCTTTTAGCCAATAAGATGTCGTATTTTTACAAGTAAGTGAGTATTGATGAGCGAAAATATTTTGACGTTTTAGAAACATATTGTTTACATACTTATTAAAGTCTTTATATTTTCAGTGATATCAGTTTTTATTAAAAACGAGTCGATTCGGACAGGAATCTATTTAAAACGTTGAAAAAGCAAACTGAAACATAATACCTCTAAACACAATAAAAGTTATAAGATTTTTGTCAAGAAAAAAATTATATAAATGATTACCTCATTTTTATTTTGGAAATAGTCATCCGAATACCATTCGTGGTTAAATTTTATCCTGGAAAAATTTTCTGATTGCTTTACTCGAGCCCTTTGCCAATTTATCTCGTGACATTGATTAAAAATCACTCGTTTGACAACTCGTAATTTTTTTTGTCAATGCCACTCCATAAATTTCCTAGGCAACCGGCTCTCGTAACAATCTGAAAAAGCATGGTCACAATTATTATGTTTAGAAATATCTGGAAATATTGTAAATACAAAAAATGTTCAGAATTGAAACTATCTTGTTTCTAATTAATCAAAAGTTATTGTTTATATGCGTTTACGTTCCAAGAGAGACAAAATGAAAGTAGTGTATGGAGTACTAAACTAAAAAAAAAATCCACAAATTTAAACAAAAAACTCACCTTCTGCCGTGGTCACCAACGCCATGTGACTGGGACACTTCGCCACTAGTCTTCGGATGAGGTCTATCTGCTCTAGGGTAAGTTGAACGGAATCCAGATGCTGCGACGAGCACGGGACGTACGCCGACCAGAACTTCCGTGCGTCCGACCAAAACAAACAGTCACAGAATCAACATCATTGTCAGGCCCGGATTAGCATATCTTTACGCCCTAGGCCAAAATTCTTTACTGCACCCCCCTTCCCTCTCAATATATACTGAGTTTTAATAATGCTTGATTTCATTAAATTCTTGTTCTATATCGGTGCGTTTATGAGTCTATAAACGCACTGAGAACATGTTAAGAAGATCTATGAATGTACTGTTTTTGGACCTTTTCGTTTTCTAGAGGTGGTATGACTTATTGCTTTTAAAACTGATACATAAATGACATATCAATATCAAATTGCTGACAGTCAACAAAGAATTTTCATCCCTGAAGTTCAATTTGTTAGAGGGAAGTGTTACCAACGTAACTGATTTTACAAGTATCATTTTTTAAAAATCTAATAGAATTATAAAATTACCCCAATAGAAAAAATTACATAAAAACATGTTTCATAAGAACTGTGATCGCACTCGTCCTTTATGAAACTCACCGCGAAGCGACTCGTTTTTCAAATTGGACTCGTGGTAAATAGATTGCCTTATGAAATTTGTTTTCAATATACCTACCATTATCAGTTATCAAAGCTACATTTACCATCTTTTTATAACTAGCTAAAGATTACCATTGTATTTGCTAAGATTCATAAGTAGACACCCGGTATATAAGTATTAGAATTATTTAAAATCTTCGACAACTGTCATAGAGGCACAATCAGTTGTTTCGTATTTTGTGTACTATATGCACAATGATGCTGTTTTTTTTGTTTTGTTGTGTAATAGAATATGTAATTATAACCATCAACTGATTGTTGTTAACTTTTTTTTGGATAGTATAATTTTTCGATATTTTGATTGTTTGAATTGTTGCCCATTTGCTGCAACTTGTAATTCAGCTAGAACGCGTGTATCTACTGGCATGTTAGCCCACGTTTGAACTGGTACCCCTTCGAAATGATGCAGGTGTAAATATGTGGCGCTTGATAGTGGGTCATGGGTTCAGGGTTCAACAGTCTTTTGATTTACATTTGTGTTACATTGGTGTACAATCTTCACATTTTATAAATTTAACCGTGCCTTTTGCACTCGAAATTTATTAAATTTTATTTTATCTTCGTCGGAGCTCAGTCGTTTGCAGACAACATAGTTCACTGTAGGTATATTAAATTATAATATATTGATTTTGTACCGTCCTTTTCGTAATTTTCCGGACAAAAATTACGTGGCGTACTTATCTCTTTTTAAACCAATTTTGTGGTTTCAACCCAGGCCGTCACTATATAAATGCTGGTAACCAACAGAACATGCATGTGTAGTATCTGTGACTCAGTAAACCCTTTAGGGAAAAGTTACGTCACAATCTCTACTTTAATTCTAAAGGTAAATAACTAGTTGTGTTAAATTAGCCATTAGAATAGGAGTTAGCAACCCTACAGAACTGATTTGCAGTCCAACAACTGTGTCATCTATTGGTTACAACGTAAAATACTAACTTGCTTCGCTATTCAATAAAATGGCATCGTATATGCTACTTTCAACGGCTTATTCATATATACCTTGTAAATTAATCAGTAATAGTAATATTTTTTGTCTCTCTTTAAGCAAAAAATAAAAATTATTATAGTCTACTTGCGCCTAGACAATATACAATCTCAATCAAATAAACAACATCATTGTCTACACGTGCAAAATAACGTATTTTACGTAGAATAGATTAGGGGAGACCGGTGTTAATTGTAACAGGGCTATCTTTTCGAAGTAGATTAAAACGCGCTTGCAGAGTGATGCAGAAAGAGTCATAGCTCTTTCGTATTTAGTGCAAGTACATACGCGCAAATACGGCGTCTGTTTCTGACGAATGTCTGTAAACCGACAAAAAAGTAAATACAGGTAGTGACATACATTGTTTCTAAAACACTATAAGTGCTCTGCTCAGACATATTTCAAGTTAAGGATCAGCTTGTGAGTTATATCTGCTTCTATTTTTCATTAAAAACATTTCGAATTATAACCTAATAAATACAAAAAAGCAAATAATATAAGTTAAACGGTGTCACATGCCACGGTGTCGATCGTAACGTGTTTAATAATTAAGTACAGTATTGATCATGATCAAAATTACAAGAAAAGAAAAACAGTTCCAAAAGTAACAGTCGGAGATTACTCTTCAGATGGCTCTGATATGTATTGGCCCATATTTTTTGAGCACAGGAGATTGGTTGCAGTGGCTAAAAGGTAAAGTCTGGACACCGGGCACGTTAAATTGTACGAAGAAAGACCTATTTTATGTTTACTTAAACTGCAGTTCCGTTAGCGACTAAAGGCATTGGTCAAAATGGTCCATATCATCAGCAGAATATATTTTTTGTTTGCTTTTAGTCGAGTTATCTGAATTTTGTATTTTTTGAGGTAATAAATAAATGTTTTATTTTTCAATCATTTCTTCTTTTATCTGTTATTTTATTTTATTACATCACTGTTAAAATTTGTTACAATTAATACTGGCCTTGTTATTACTGACACCAGTTAGATGGCAATTGTAACATTTGTAATGCCTGGCTAAAATTCCTTATACTTTTATATTTGTCACATTTTCAAAAGTTTAAAATTCAAAATATAACTCACTAAGGTGGGTAGGTTCTCATGTAGGTAATTTCAAAATTTCGAAATGTAACGTCAACTCGGGAAAAATAAAATTTTAATTTTGTAACAATTGACACCGGTCTCCCCTACAGGCACAACCCTGTTTGTAATAGACAGTACAATTTATTTTTTAAGACTGGTGGCTATGAATGTCAAAAAATATCAAATGTCAAATCTCACTAAATAAACGAACGCAAATAATTTTTAAGAATTTTATTTTATATAATTTTGAATTAAAAAGAAGAGAAGAAATAATAGTTATAAAGTTAGAACGAAATAGAAAATAGTATAGAGAGTTGGTGTTAAAAAATAAGGTTACAGTTTGAATTAGTATCACCATGTAACACCAACTTCACTAAATTTTTAAATTTCGATTTTTTTTATATAAAAATGGCATAAAAGGCGCAAAATAGAAAAGTAGTATAAGGAACTCATTTCATAAGTTTCGATTATATTGTTCGAAGAGTTGGGCCACTCCGCTTTGCGTCGTGACCAATACTTCCTTCTCACAAAATAAAATGACAATTATCACATTCGCTCGTTAATATGCTATTTTAAAATATGTGCTAGTATAAATATGTATTTCTAGTTTTATAAAATTCAGTCTAATTTAATTGCAAAGATTTTAAGATTAGATGAGTTCACTACACAATAGTAGGTACCCACAGAAATCCGTTTTTAAATTGTCTACCAGATACTACGTACATTATAAAATTCCTTTAAAGAAAGAAAATTTTGTGAATTTCAATAAATTTATATAAAATCAAGTATTTATTTGTTGAAGAATGGACAATTTTTTTGAAAAGCAACCATCAAAGTGAATTGTTGCTACTTTCCAGCGAAGCAGCTTCTAAAAGCGCCAAGTTTTGGAATTATTTTTCCGTTAACTTGCTACTCGACCTAAACTTCCTGGAATAAAAATTTGATAAACATTTTTCAACACTTTGCAAGAACAATTATGTACATTCTCCTACTAAGAAATCTCGCCTGGAAAACTTTAAAAGAAAAGTTATAAATTTATTGCTTGGAAAATACACTAATAGGTTTCTGGAACACTCGAATGGCCAAATAACCGAAGTTGTTTTAATTTATCAGAGATATAAATTTAAATTATTTCCGTCCCACTAATCAGATACTTGAATTTATTGACAAGAATTTCCTATAATTTTTAAAATCTTTTCCAAGTTTTTGAAGTGGAATTAGAACAATAACTTCTTTATCAAACAGTTTCTTTCTTTTAACATGCCAAAACAATGGGTATATACCAATAAAATTTTATCGAATTGGTAATAATAATGGGAACATTCGAAAGAAATTTTGTTAAAATAAAGACGTTAAAAATAGTTTGTTATTGTTAAAAGTTAACCATACCTGTTTAATAAAACATTGATATTGTATTATAATGCCCTGCAGTGTGCTGAAATTCGCCGTAAATCTGCACAACACTTTATTCAACAATTTCAATTGTTGCTCTGTGCGATCGAACAAGTGAAAACACATAAATCTTCACTCCATCGACAATTAACCTAAACAGTGGTTGCACCAGGGTCTAACCACGACCCATCTTTAACCCAACGAGATCAAGGAGACCAGCCCCAGCAGCACATCCCATTCCATCACCATCGACAACACCGAAGGAGCACGGAAAGAAACAAATCGCCCGTCCACTTGAAACGTATCAAGACATCTACTACTATGCAGAGATCAACCTACATCATAATAATATTGTTGTAAGTTACAAGACACTCGTAGTAATTACAAACACTTTTGCCGGTAATAACAATCGGTCCGTGAACAAATACTGTTATACTAAGGGTTCTGAGGAACGGCTAACGCTGTTAGGAATCAGAACGAGCCCCGACACAAGGCATATACAAGTTACACATAATAATACAAAATAAATAAATAATTAATGAACTCTGACAATATTAGAGAATTAGAAGAGGCCAGAGGCCATAAATTCACCTTTATCATATTCAGTTGAAGAATTAACAAAATCTCAAATTAAATTCAGCATGGCCATTGCTACGATCAGTGATATCAGAATCTTCATTGATGGAGTTCCGGAATATGATGGAGAGGTAAAAACCCTCCCGGAATTCATCAAGGAAGCTGACAATTTTTATTCAGTAAAGAATACGTTAAACCTTACAGCCATACAAAAAAACATACTGTTTTTCCATGCTAAAAAGGAAATTTACTCATACAGCTAAAGATATTCTAAGTACAAAAGAGTTCAACTCTTGAGAAGAGATAAAAACTTATCTTCAGAATAATTTCGAAGACAAGAGTACGTATATCACGACACTGCTAACATTAATTCGGATTACTCACACGAACGATATTAATAATACATTAGAAAAATTCAAAACCGCGTATCATAAACTCACATAAAAAATAGCCCTATTAACATATAAACAAGAAGAAAAGAAAGCAATAACAACAGAAATACAAACACTAATCACTACACACTTTATCTCGTTAATACCCTTGAACTTAAGAACACTATTTATCAGCAAAATCATACAAACTTTGGACGAATGTGAACAAATACTCACTAACGAATTCAACTTTACACAAGTACACAAATCACCACTCCACAAAATAAACAATCAATCCAACATACAAAACCCTTTTTTAAAGCAATTTAACCCACCTCCACGAAAATTCCCAGGACAAGAATTTCCCTCAAAACCATTTAATCCTCAACTTGCAAGACCCTCAGGTAAACAAATGTTTGCCAGACAGAATATCAAAAATGGTATAGAGACAAGACAACAATTTAAACCAATACCTATGTCCGGAATGACAAGAACAACAACACCCATGTCCACACAGACAATAAAAAAGAAATTACGCCTTAGAAACACAAGATCCCGAAGATACTTGTGACAACGAAATTAATGATGAGGACGTAAATAACGACCAAAATGAAACATTCGATAATCAATCTTTTTTTAGATTACGACCCCGACCAGATAAAAGAAAATATGTGATGTTATCAAACACAAAAACGATTCCGATTATCACATACCAAAATTTCAAAATTCTCATAGATTCAGGTTCAAATATAAACTTAATAACGGAACAGACAATAAAACAAAATAAAATGAAGGTTCTTAAAGAATTCCTTACTTTTAGAACAGCGACGAGCAAAGTAAAATGCGATAAGTATGTAGAGATTAGAATATTCGGAAAAACCCACAAATTTTTCATTTTAAATTTTCACGCAGTATGTAATTTATTATTCGGAACAGATATACTCCGCGACACGAACACAATAATAGACTTTACAAATAACACGATTCAAATGAAACAGATGACGTTTAATATTCAAAATTTGGACAAAAAAGATAAAGAAACATATGTGCAAATTCGCGATGAACATTTAAAAACAGAAACAAAGGGTAAATTATATAAATTATTAGGAAATTATGACTCACTATTTCCTAAAGAAAATGAAACATAAACATCCACTAACAAAATAAAACAAGAAAAACTCAAACGATTTAGAGAACCGCTAGAAGATAACAAAATAAATAAATTAAATACATTAAACGAAGCATATATAAAACAAAACCCCCGACTAATAACCAAATTCAAAAAACCCTTATACCTGAAATCCAAAATAAAGAATTATAACGATAAGTTCAAAACAATAAACATAAAAACAAAAAGCAGAGAACGAAAGGTGAAAATTGACAAGATCAAAATTTAACTGTTTCAGAACTTCACATGGGTTCGCCGAAATAAAAAACATCACAAGTAACCCCGGATTTCTATTACATACAATTGGTAAGTGCTACCTAAAAGAAAGCGAACAATTACACTATTATTATAACGACATAAATCCAATATACACTGAATACACAAAATTAGAGCAACTCATCAATAATGAAGTTAAACAATTAACTAATGACACATTTCTTATTGAAAATGGCAAAATTATAAATTTCATGTTCAAAGAACTCGAAACTAACATAATCAAATTATTCGGAAGAAGGAAGAAGAGAGGTTTGATAAATGGATTCGGATCCATAATAAAATCAATAACAGGTAATTTAGACGCCGCTGACGAAGAACGTTACAATATAATTTTAGAATAACTTAGTAGCAACCAAAAAGTATTACAGACACAAACAAACGAAATTATCTACCAACAACAAACTTTGATCGATAAATTTAACAAAGAATTACAAACTGTAAGACTAGACGAAAATAAACTACGTACGACAATTAACGAAGTAGTTGGAATAATGAAACAGGACAAAAGTTGGAAAGCGCTTATACACACAGAAATCCAAATTAATAAAAATTTAATATATATTCAAAGACTCAAAAGCATAGTAGACAATGTCATAAAATCCTTAGAATTCTGCTCTTTAAATCAATTAGATATAACCATAATAGATCCTAGTAGTCTCCAAAACATTACACAAAACCCAAATATACTGTAACAAAAACGTAGTTTGTTACGCTTATTTTTTTTTATAAATTTTCTTGCTCCAATCCTGTCCCAAAATTTCCATTACAAAACCTAAAATCTGAGCATCAATTGACAGTATTGATCTAGTTACAGCCTACCTTTTGCGATCTATTTTTCTAGTCATATTCCCTAATCACCTTTTTTCTATTTTTCCATTTAGTTGGATCCCTTTTATTTTGTGGTTAGGAAATTGTTTATTTGTGACAGCCAGTATTGTCTTCTCGCGAATTATTTAAAGAAAGTAACTAGAAATGTAATTGTTTAACACTAAATTTATTTTTAAATTTGATTAAATTTGGAAACTTATTTTAATATCTCTCTTTTGTTCAAATTTTTCATTGCTACACTTTACTAATTTTATTATAAATAGTTTTGGAAATTTCTCATATTACTACGAAATTATTAAGGGATTTTTTATTATCTTTTGATGGGATCACTGCTTTTTTTCGTTTACCGGAGACGCGTAGAATCATCTCGCTCTCTTGGTAGTGACTTGTGAAAGAGTACACACGTTTTTTTATTTTTGCGAGTTGTTTAAAGTTCTTTTGTCTGATTGAAAGATGGTTTCGAGTTTTGGTATTCGATACTAGCAAATGGAATTTAGGTAAGAACTTTGCACTGTTTTTTTTTGTGATTATTTTGAGCGGCTTTTTATTAGCTTTTTTTTTCAAGTTAAAAGTAGTCATGTTCCGTCCCACGCGGTTTTGTCCGTGGGATAAGTATAGCTCTTACTTTAATTCTTGCGACATATTTCAATATTAAAAAGACGATTGTTTTCTTTCACGAGCCCGGCTAAGATTTTTTGGTCTGTCTAAATTTTGAGTTTAGATTTATATGCCACGAGGCGTGAAAAATTCCGTTTCGATTCTAAATTAGTCAAAGTTTTTTTTTTTTGATTTTCACATTCTCTTTGATCAAAATTTTGAAATTTTTATCTTTCTGTTTAAATTCCCCCCAAGCTCAAGTTGTACCTGAACTTGTTCGGTCCCCTAGCGTACCGAGTACGCCCTCAATTTTGTGCTTCCCCATTATTTGAGTAATTCTGCTTAAACTTTTTGGTTCGAGTCGTACCTTGATTCGACCGGTTATTTTTGCGTACAGAGTACGCACTCAAATTTTGCAAGTACACCATTTATTCGTAATTCTGTTTAAAATATTTGTTCATTGGGCTAAATTATTTAGGGGTATATTTTTTATAATTTTTTTTGGGATTTCAAAATTATAAAATTTTTCCTACCGACTAAACCTAGTCATCCTTTCCCTAGTTTGAATGTAGAGTGAATGTAGAGGGTGATGCGTTGACGTGACTAGACATTTTTAGATTAGACAAATTTTCGGCTCGGTATTAGTTTCCGTTTTCATAGTCGACTTTCTAGAGTCATTTATTTTTTTTTTGTGATATTTTTTTGTAGCAACAACTTTTTTGGATTTACCTTGTATTTTACCGTTGTGCGCTACTCTCGACTCGAAAAAGTATTTGTCCGGTGATTAATCTTTGAGCGCTGCAAATTTTTTTTTAAGCCCATTTGGCTTTTTCTTTTATCGGGGTTAATTGCTGCGCCTCTTAGACTACCGTTTAGTCACTTTCTCTCTCTACTGTGTTTGTTCCTTCTTTTTTTTTATACGGCCGTTCTTCCTCTGTTACTAATTTTTTTTTGGTTTTATATCATTTTTTTTTTTGGTGCACCTAATTTTTTTGTAAATTTTTTTATAAACATTTTTTGTCGCTAACTCGCGTCTGGAGCACTTTTAGGGACCGCCAAATTTTTTTTATTGTATTTTGTATCGCCCTTCAGGCCGCTGTAAATCTCTAAGAGATCTGGTACTGGCGAGTTTTTTTTAGGTAGCCGGATCCGTATGGTTCATTTTTGGGGCCCTGAATTTGGAAGTGTCTGGGCGAGGTTAGCTCTGGCTGCAGCGACGCTGTTGGACCACACGAGACCTGCGTGCATATTTTACCACAACTCTTGAGAAAACCCAGTATTCGGGGCTGCATCCTAGCCAGCCTTAAGGCCTAGTGGAGTGGCTCGAACGGCTCTCCCTCTACGAGTGCCGGACAGGAGAAGGGTCCTCAGCCCTCCGTTTTTACTCCGTCAGCCTGCGAGCAGCCCCTCGATACTACTGGACGACTTCCCGCCGTTGCCAGGGCAGGTTTAGCCGCTATTTTTTTTCGACGTTGCCGGTGGCCGATAGCCAGAGCGCCGACCCCCGTCCTTCCAGATTCGGGCTCTGGAAAGGCCGTACGGTCCTTTCTTTAGTTTGAGCTATTCATATTATTGTAACTCTCCAGCGTGAGTACTTTTTTTTTTAATTAAATATTTTTTACTATACTTTACTTTATTAGAGTGGACTCTACTCTAACTCCTTTTCCTTTTTTAGAGTCTGGCGCCCACTAATTTTTTTCGAGACCCGATCGTTTTGTATTTTTTTTTTTCAAAATTAAGTTGTCATTTTTTATTAAAATTTCATTGTCGCGAATACCTGTATCTCGAAATAAATTACTTACCCTAGACCCAGCCGCCGCTTTTCTTTTTCAGCTAGCCGGTGCAAATTTTATGAGTGTACACTTACAGGTAGGAGGAGTTTGCTTATTTTTTGATTTTTTAATTATCCTCTTGTGTCACAATACTACAAACACTCGAAACAGCATATGTTACTTGTACACTACAGAATAACAAGATACACATCTTATTAGCGATCTTAAATTACACAAAAAACATATCCAATTCAACTATTCACTCCAATACCATATTACGATTTATCATACAAACAATTAGCAGAGGAAAACAATATGATTATTAACCATAATAACATATATATATATATATATATATATATATATATATATATATATATATATATATATATATATATATATATATAGCCATACGTAAGTTTATAAATAATAAATATTGTATAACAAATTATAACCCTATTAGTAACTGTATTAATAACATACTAAACAAACAAATATATGATGATTGTCTAAGCCAAGAGATTGCAACAAAAAATTACATTTCACAAATACCATTTACAAATAAAGTAATTATATTTTCCCCAAATCTTCAAAATTTAGAATTTAATTGCGGAGACAATTACAAATATAAACAAGTACAGGGTATCTTCATCAATGAACAAGATATTTGCACTATAAAAAATTGGCAATTCCAAAAGTACGAACCATTATACCAAGAATACATTTTTGACACTATAAAAGAAATAGAAATTAAACAAATACCAGAAATAAATAAATTAAATTGAGTCAAGTTAAACATTACACATTTAGACCAAATCAAATCCACAAAAGGGATTGATAATCACCTAATCACCCTATTGTAAATACATCAGGGTGTTAATACTAAGTTGTAACACCCGAAAACGCCAAGTAGAACTCATTCAAACAAACAACTTTTCTTTGTTCAATTTTTGATTTGAATTCCCAGTTCATAGTTATTGGCGTTCATTTGTTTTTCTGAAAATCGTCACTATGCCTTTATTTTAAGGAATATTTAAAAAATATAAAAACTTTCTGCATTTGCTTTCGTTTCTCTATTTAACGGATTGTTGACTTAAATAGAAATTACTTAAACAAATTATTTAATATGTTCTTACTCATAAATTAAAGTAAAAACATCCCAAAATTTATACGTTTCGTAAGCACAGTACTACTGACTTACACATAATGTTTGTGAATCATACGCACGCCGAACGCACACATTGCACACTATCTTTAAAATTCAGTAATAAAATAAATATTACAAACGTCGATAGATGATATAAGTAATAAATTTTGAGTCGGGATGTTCATCGGGACACCGGGACCTACAACTCAAAACAGGGACGAATTTGGGTACATTTCATCGAAATGGATATCAACTATTGCGGGACGACGAATTGACCTACGAGTTGAGGATCCGGAATTGCGACTTGACTGGAACGACACAGGACAAACGAATTTACCTACAAGGACTTCTACACTTGGAGACAATGAATGCAAGTAGTGTGAATGCTTCACTCCTTCCCGAACCTTTATCAGAGCAACAAACTTGCTGTTCTAAACTTCAGGAGATGCTAGGTATGATCTCTAATTTACAATATTCTACGGTTAGTGACCTCAAGCAATTTAATGAGGAATGCAATGCCCGTTTAGTGCATTTGCACCAGCGAATTTTACGCTTACCTTGTCACTTACAAAGCATGCCCATCAGATTGCTTGCGGCTACAAAAAGTTGTTTAAACCACCGGTTAGAATCATCCCAAGCTTGCCCAGTAGCTAATTTGATAGATTTTGAGGAAACTATTCTTAACCCAGAACCTACTGTTTCTAGACCCATTCATTCTCCTGTAACAGATGACCATTACCAAGGCCTAATTAACCGCCTAAATTCCATCAGATTCGATCCTACATTACCAACCAACACTGCCTATTCTAATATGAATCCTCAGTCCACTCCTGTTCACGACACAAACCACCTCAGGACAGTACCACTGACCCCTACGTACGCGGATTACTCCAACCCGGTTAGTCGTTTGAATATTAAATTTAACGGAACGTCGGGAGTTAACGAATTCCTAGAACGCGTTCAAGAATGCGCTATTGCTCGCGGTGTTTCCGACGAACAATTATTCCGTCAAGCTCCTGACTTATTTAGTGGGGATGCCCTAAGTTGGTTTCGTTGGGTACGCACTTCAATTAATTCTTGGTCCGAACTTACCGCGCGTCTTAGATCAGCTTTCCTTCCCCATAATTATGACCTGGCATTACAGGAAGAAATTAGATCTCGCACTCAAGGTTCTAACGAGAGGTCTGAAATTTATATTTCTAAAATGGAAAATTTATTTGGTCGCCTGTCCTCGAAACCAGACGAGAAAACCCGTCTTGCCGCTATCCAGCGTAATTTACAACCTCATTATCAGAGGCTTTGCTCGTTACAGTCAATAAACAGCCTTCATGACCTTGTTTCGGCTTGCAAACGGATTGAAGATACCGAGGCGAACGCCATATCTTTCCGAGACCCCCCAGCTAAAAATCAAACTCTTCTCGAACCCGATTTAGCATACAATCGTCCTGTACGGTCTTCCAACAATTCCAAGCAAGTAGCTGCTCTTTCCAACCCTCCCCCTAGGGAGATAGTCTGTTGGAATTGTCAAAAAACTGGCCATACCTACCCTGATTGTGACCAAGATCTAGGATTCTTTTGTCGCGGCTGTGGACGCCGTAACACTTACATAACCAGTTGTCCAAAGTGTTCCAAACGTCACCACAGCAACCGCCCCGCGAAAAAACCGGCTACGCCGAGCGGATCTACATCTAGTCCCGGAAATTCAAAAAACGGCTCTCGCGTTTCCGGTCCGTCAGCTGCCGGCAACAGCTCTTCAACCGAGCTGACAACTCCGAGTGGACACAATGGTTAAACATTGTCGCCAATTTTTGTCGCAAACCCGAAATTTCTCCAGTTTTGGAACATTTAGGTCCCGATGATCGTCCCTTCGTAACTGCCCATATTGGTCATATTCCCGTTACTGCTCTTCTAGACTCCGGAGCTAATGTTACCGTACTCGGTCACCGAGGTATTGCGCTTCTTAAAAATTTGAAACTTGTTCCTTCTTCTACTACAGCCACCCAGATCACTACCGCTGATGGAGCTACCCAAACAGTTATTGGCAACATTAACATTCCTATTTCATTAAATGGTATTTCTAAAAATATCTCAGTTGTACTAGTTCTTTCCGTTCGTCATACCTTAATTTTAGGAGTCGATTTTTGTCGAGCTTTCGGCATATCTATTAATTTCAAAACCGATTCTTTCTCTACCCGTGGCGAACTTTGTACACTTATTGGTCTGTCAGGTAGCAGCCAACTTACTGTTTCTCAACGTCAAGCTCTAAGTAATGTTATAAATAAATATCATGAATTAGGATCTAAGTGCCTTGGTCGTACTCCTCTAGTAGAACATGTCATAGACACCGGTGATGCTGTTCCCGTCAAACAGCGACAGTATCCCTTATCTCCTCCTATGATGGAACACCTT
This sequence comes from Harpalus rubripes, assembly GCA_963082715.1. Lineage (NCBI taxonomy): Eukaryota > Metazoa > Arthropoda > Insecta > Coleoptera > Carabidae > Harpalus > Harpalus rubripes. Next base: position 10,394,518 of record OY720464.1, read on the forward strand.
AATAAAGAACTGGATGACATGATTGAGAAGGATGTAGTTCAAGCATCTGTTAGTCCGTGGTCTTCTCCCGGTTTACTTGTTAAAAAATCTTCTGGTGATTTTCGGCTATGTTTTGATGGCCGGAAAATAAATTCGGTAACTGTTAAGGACGCTTATCCTCTTCCTCGGGTCGATATCATTTTAAATAAACTTCGCGACGCTAAATTCCTTTCTTCTATCGATTTAAAAAGTGCTTTCTGGCAGATTCCATTGCACAAAAATTCTTGTGAAAAAACCGCCTTTTCCGTCCCAGGTCGTGGACTATTTGAATTTAAGAGAATGGCTTTCGGATTATGCAATGCTCCCCAGACACTTCAACGTCTTATGGATAATATTTTAGGTCCTAAATTAGAACCCAACGTTTTCGTATATCTCGATGATTGTATCATTGTGACTCAAACTTTCGAAGAGCACTTATGTATTTTATACGAAGTTCTTAATCGTTTAGAAAAAGCAGGACTTATTATTAATTTCGAAAAATGCGAATTTTGTCGACCTTCCTTAAAATATCTTGGTTATGTAGTAGATTGTCAAGGCCTCCGTACTGACCCAGATAAAGTGAGTGCGATTGTCGAATTTCCTCGCCCCACTACCGTTACTGAAGTTAAACGCTTCATGGGAATTTTAAGCTGGTATCGGCGTTTCATACCCAATTTTTCATCTTTAGCCGCCCCTATTAACGACCTCACCAAAGGACGGCGAAAGAAAAATCCCATTAAATGGTCTCCCGAAGCTGAAGACTCTTTTTTAAAGTTAAAACTTGCCCTTACCTCGGCTCCGGTTCTGGCCAGCCCCAATTATTCAACCCCTCTCCGAAACTTTCGAGTTTACACGGACGCTTCTAATTTTGGAGTTGGCGCTATTCTCACTCAAGAGGATGATACCAAAGTTGAGCATCCTATTGATTTTATGAGTCGCACCCTTAATAAGGCGGAGCGTAACTATTCTGTTACAGAACGGGAATGCTTAGCAGTCGTTTTCGCCATCGAAAAGTTTCGCCCTTATCTTGAAGGTTTGCCCTTCACTGTGATCACAGATCACTATTCTCTTCTTTGGCTTATGCGTATGTCTGATCCTACTGGCAAACTTGCTCGTTGGGCTGTTAAGCTCCAGCAATTTTCCTTCACTATAAGAGCATAGACCTGGAAAGCTCAATGTTTTACCTGACGCTTTATCACGCGCTCCTTTAGAAATCTCCCCTCTTAACAATGTAGATTTCTCAGATACCAAAGATGGCTCATACATTAGATTGCGCAACCGTTTAATTACCGAACCCGATTTATTTCCGGATTGGCGTGTTGAGAACAACCTAATTTTCAAAAGAGTTGATTCACCATACAACGTCCCTTCAAACCTTAGTGCGTGGAAATTACTTGTCCCCCGCGATCACCGAAACTCAGTTTTACGAGAATGTCATGACGATCCCTCCGCTGCCCATTTAGGCATTTTTAAAACCTATCATCGTATCGTTGAGCGGTACTATTGGCCAAAAATGAGGACTTACATTGCTCGGTATGTTAAACAGTGTAAAGTCTGTCTTGCTCAAAAAGTACCCCAGCTCCTTCCTCCCGGTTTAATGGGAAAAGAAAAGAATATTAAATATCCCTGGCAAGCCATTTCAGTCGATCTTATGGGACCACTCCCAAAATCTCTTAAAGGACATCAGTACATCCTGGCCATTTCTGACTGGTTTACCAAATTTCCTTTACTTTTCCCTCTTCGAGAAGCCAATTCTACGAAAATTTGCCAGTTACTGGAAGAACATGTTTTCTTACTCTTCGGAGTACCCCAAATTGTCATGGTTGACAATGGCACTCAGTTCGTTAGTGACAAATTTAGAAATCTTATGACCAAGTATGCTGTTCCCAAAACTTGGCATAACGCTAAATTTCATCCCCAAGTTAATTTTGTGGAACGAACCAACCGCACTGTTAAAACCGCGATCCGTTCGTATGTGCAGGACAACCACCGTAAATGGGATGAAAATCTCTCCGCGTTAGCCCAAGCCATTCGTACCGCAGTACACGAGGTCACCGGATTTAGTCCCTCTTTTCTAAATTTTGCCAGACATGTTCCAGTTTCCGGTAATTATTATCATCCTGTGCCCGATCAGATATGTTCAGATAAACGAGAAACTTATGCTAATTCTTTAAGTCAACTTTCGGAATTTTATCAAACAGTACAGACACGAATTCATGCCGCCCATAAGCGTAACGAGCGCTATTATAACCTTCGTCGACGCCCTTTAGAATTTTACGAAGGCGAAACGGTTTGGAAGAAGAACTACGTCTTGTCGGCAGGTGCCAAGTACTTTTCCTCTAAATTAGCACCACGTTTTATCGAGTGCACTGTTTCTAAGAAGATTTCAAAAACTTCTTATCGTCTTCGCGATCAACAAGGTACAGATCTCGGAATTTGGCACATCAAAGATCTTAAACCCGCTCCGAACGTTGATTTTTCCGACGCCTCTGAAGATTAAAAATTTCTTAACTGTGTTAAAAAATTTTTTTTTTTGGGGAAAGGGGTAGTGTAACAAAAACGTAGTTTGTTACGCTTATTTTTTTTTATAAATTTTCTTGCTCCAATCCTGTCCCAAAATTTCCATTACAAAACCTAAAATCTGAGCATCAATTGACAGTATTGATCTAGTTACAGCCTACCTTTTGCGATCTATTTTTCTAGTCATATTCCCTAATCACCTTTTTTCTATTTTTCCATTTAGTTGGATCCCTTTTATTTTGTGGTTAGGAAATTGTTTATTTGTGACAGCCAGTATTGTCTTCTCGCGAATTATTTAAAGAAAGTAACTAGAAATGTAATTGTTTAACACTAAATTTATTTTTAAATTTGATTAAATTTGGAAACTTATTTTAATATCTCTCTTTTGTTCAAATTTTTCATTGCTACACTTTACTAATTTTATTATAAATAGTTTTGGAAATTTCTCATATTACTACGAAATTATTAAGGGATTTTTTATTATCTTTTGATGGGATCACTGCTTTTTTTCGTTTACCGGAGACGCGTAGAATCATCTCGCTCTCTTGGTAGTGACTTGTGAAAGAGTACACACGTTTTTTTATTTTTGCGAGTTGTTTAAAGTTCTTTTGTCTGATTGAAAGATGGTTTCGAGTTTTGGTACTCGATACTAGCAAATGGAATTTAGGTAAGAGCTTTGCACTGTTTTTTTTTTTGTGATTATTTTGAGCGGCTTTTTATTAGCTTTTTTTTTCAAGTTAAAAGTAGTCATGTTCCGTCCCACGCGGTTTTGTCCGTGGGATAAGTAAAGCTCTTACTTTAATTCTTGCGACATATTTCAATATTAAAAAGACGATTGTTTTCTTTCACGAGCCCGGCTAAGATTTTTTGGTCTGTCTAAATTTTGAGTTTAGATTTATATGCCACGAGGCGTGAAAAATTCCGTTTCGATTCTAAATTAGTCAAAGTTTTTTTTTTTGATTTTCACATTCTCTTTGATCAAAATTTTGAAATTTTTATCTTTCTGTTTAAATTCCCCCCAAGCTCAAGTTGTACCTGAACTTGTTCGGTCCCCTAGCGTACCGAGTACGCCCTCAATTTTGTGCTTCCCCATTATTTGAGTAATTCTGCTTAAACTTTTTGGTTCGAGTCGTACCTTGATTCGACCGGTTATTTTTGCGTACAGAGTACGCACTCAAATTTTGCAAGTACGCCATTTATTCGTAATTCTGTTTAAAATATTTGTTCATTGGGCTAAATTATTTAGGGGTATATTTTGTATAATTTTTTTTGGGATTTCAAAATTATAAAATTTTTCCTACCGACTAAACCTAGTCATCCTTTCCCTAGTTTGAATGTAGAGTGAATGTAGAGGGTGATGCGTTGACGTGACTAGACATTTTTAGATTAGACAAATTTTCGGCTCGGTATTAGTTTCCGTTTTCATAGTCGACTTTCTAGAGTCATTTATTTTTTTTTGTGATATTTTTTTGTAGCAACAACTTTTTTGGATTTACCTTATATTTTACCGTTGTGCGCTACTCTCGACTCGAAAAAGTATTTGTCCGGTGATTAATCTTTGAGCGCTGCAAATTTTTTTTTAAGCCCATTTGGCTTTTTCTTTTATCGGGGTTAATTGCTGCGCCTCTTAGACTACCGTTTAGTTACTTTCTCTCTCTACTGTGTTTGTTCCTTCTTTTTTTTTATACGGCCGTTCTTCCTCTGTTACTAATTTTTTTTTGGTTTTATATCATTTTTTTTTTTGGTGCACCTAATTTTTTTGTAAATTTTTTTATAAACATTTTTGTCGCTAACTCGCGTCTGGAGCACTTTTAGGGACCGCCAAATTTTTTTTTATTGTATTTTGTATCGCCCTTCAGGCCGCTGTAAATCTCTAAGAGATCTGGTACTGGCGAGTTTTTTTTAGGTAGCCGGATCCGTATGGTTCATTTTTGGGGCCCTGAATTTGGAAGTGTCTGGGCGAGGTTAGCTCTGGCTGCAGCGACGCTGTTGGACCACACGAGACCTGCGTGCATATTTTACCACAACTCTTGAGAAAACCCAGTATTCGGGGCTGCATCCTAGCCAGCCTTAAGGCCTAGTGGAGTGGCTCGAACGGCTCTCCCTCTACGAGTGCCGGACAGGAGAAGGGTCCTCAGCCCTCCGTTTTTACTCCGTCAGCCTGCGAGCAGCCCCTCGATACTACTGGACGACTTCCCGCCGTTGCCAGGGCAGGTTTAGCCGCTATTTTTTTTCGACGTTGCCGGTGGCCGATAGCCAGAGCGCCGACCCCCGTCCTTCCAGATTCGGGCTCTGGAAAGGCCGTACGGTCCTTTCTTTAGTTTGAGCTATTCATATTATTGTAACTCTCCAGCGTGAGTACTTTTTTTTTTAATTAAATATTTTTTACTATACTTTACTTTATTAGAGTGGACTCTACTCTAACTCCTTTTCCTTTTTTAGAGTCTGGCGCCCACTAATTTTTTTCGAGACCCGATCGTTTTGTATTTTTTTTTTTCAAAATTAAGTTGTCATTTTTTATTAAAATTTCATTGTCGCGAATACCTGTATCTCGAAATAAATTACTTACCCTAGACCCAGCCGCCGCTTTTCTTTTTCAGCTAGCCGGTGCAAATTTTATGAGTGTACACTTACAGGTAGGAGGAGTTTGCTTATTTTTTGATTTTTTAATTATCCTCTTGTGTCACAATACTACAAACACTCGAAACAGCATATGTTACTTGTACACTACAGAATAACAAGATACACATCTTATTAGCGATCTTAAATTACACAAAAAACATATCCAATTCAACTATTCACTCCAATACCATATTACGATTTATCATACAAACAATTAGCAGAGGAAAACAATATGATTATTAACCATAATAACATATATATATATATATATATATATATATATATATATATATATATATATATATATATATATATATATATATATATATATATATAGCCATACGTAAGTTTATAAATAATAAATATTGTATAACAAATTATAACCCTATTAGTAACTGTATTAATAACATACTAAACAAACAAATATATGATGATTGTCTAAGCCAAGAGATTGCAACAAAAAATTACATTTCACAAATACCATTTACAAATAAAGTAATTATATTTTCCCCAAATCTTCAAAATTTAGAATTTAATTGCGGAGACAATTACAAATATAAACAAGTACAGGGTATCTTCATCAATGAACAAGATATTTGCACTATAAAAAATTGGCAATTCCAAAAGTACGAACCATTATACCAAGAATACATTTTTGACACTATAAAAGAAATAGAAATTAAACAAATACCAGAAATAAATAAATTAAATTGAGTCAAGTTAAACATTACACATTTAGACCAAATCAAATCCACAAAAGGGATTGATAATCACCTAATCACCCTATTGTAAATACATCAGGGTGTTAATACTAAGTTGTAACACCCGAAAACGCCAAGTAGAACTCATTCAAACAAACAACTTTTCTTTGTTCAATTTTTGATTTGAATTCCCAGTTCATAGTTATTGGCGTTCATTTGTTTTTCTGAAAATCGTCACTATGCCTTTATTTTAAGGAATATTTAAAAAATATAAAAACTTTCTGCATTTGCTTTCGTTTCTCTATTTAACGGATTGTTGACTTAAATAGAAATTACTTAAACAAATTATTTAATATGTTCTTACTCATAAATTAAAGTAAAAACATCCCAAAATTTATACGTTTCGTAAGCACAGTACTACTGACTTACACATAATGTTTGTGTATCATACGCACGCCGAACGCACACATTGCACACTATCTTTAAAATTCAGTAATAAAATAAATATTACAAACGTCGATAGATGATATAAGTAATAAATTTTGAGTCGGGATGTTCATCGGGACACCGGGACCTACAACTCAAAACAGGGACGAATACCGGAAAACCGGGACGTCTGGTCACCCTATTGTGATAAAAAAAATTGAGCATCGCCAGTCGAAAGAACATAAAAAAGTGCCCTAAAGATGTGCAAACCAAAATCCAATATAATTTCACACTTCAAAGTTATTTGCAAAAATAAAAAACTGCAAAATTTTCATTTTCGCCTATATCTAGTGACCTAGGCTTTTTTTCGCAAATAACAAAATACCATTAAAATGGTCTCCTAATGGGGCAACTTTTGTCTAATTTAACCAACCTCGTAGCTCTTACGGTTCTCGAGATCCCAATGCATTCGTACCTTAAATGGGACACTCTGTATATATATATATATATATATATATATATATATATATATATATATATATATACACCGGGTGATTCATCGGTCTGTCCTCTCTTTATAATTCTTTTATTTTATGTCGGATAGAAAAACTCTTCAAATGTAATTTATATATATATATATATATATATATATATATATATATATATATATATATATATATATATTACATTGCACAATGCACAATAATCCTTTTACATATTTCGTATTAAACGCATATTTCCCATTCATATTTAAATTATCCTCTATTTATCACAGCGCTTGTATGCAAAGAATAAAAAACAGAAAACTAATGCACGTTCGTTCCATCAAAATGAAAAATCGTCGCATCATTATTCCTACTAGTTGACTAGGAACTACGATCCTTATTGCGCAGACTTTTAATGCTTTTCTTTTTACGTTCCTACTCGCATCTGCATTCTAATTGATTGATTTCACAAGAGATTTTCTTCAGACAAAGTACAGGTTGTCTCATTTTCGATGTTTTTTAAAGGTATCTCGGGTAATATTAATGATAGAGCAAAACCATTTGCTCATTCCAGGATCAACTTTTCCAGAAATGTTTAATAGTCACCACAGGAATTTTCGATCTTCTTTTGTTTCTGAGCTACAGGCAAAAACTCGTTTTTCGCTCATTTTGAAAATATCTCATATCTTATTTATTACGATAGAGGAAAAATGTTTTTACAAAAATTTTACCGTTTTTTAAATAGAATAAAATAGCACAATTAGATTTTTTGAAAACTTAATAATTCTCGAGATATAACACAAACTTATGATTTTTTAAATGGGAACCTATGTTGAAAATAGTCTTGTCTTTTTGCTTATTTTATAAGCTTTTCAATGATATATAACAAGTCTACATTCTTTTGTTTTAAACATTAATAAAAGACGAATTATTAATTTATTGGGGTGAAAATATTGGAAATTATTAAGAAACAAATGAAAAAATCTTTTCCAGATCATCATTTGCATATTTCTAATAGTATTTGTTTCAGTTTAGCTCATTTTTTCAATTTATTTACTTCAAAAGCATATTAAACCATTTTGTTCGGATTGTGTCAAACCCAACTGTAACGTCGATAAATAGTAATTTAAGTAACCCGAAAATTATTTGTTAAGAATAATTTTGAGAACAAAATTAATAGATATTGAATCAAAATAAACAAATGATGATTTGTAATAAATTTTTTCATTTGTTTCTTAATAATTTTCAATATTTTCACCTCAATAAATTAATAATTCGTCTTTTATTAATGTTTAAAACAAAAGAATGTAGACTTGTTATATATAATTGAAAAGCTTATAAAATAAGCAAAAAGACAAGACTATTTTCAACATAGGTTCCCATTTAAAAAATCATAAGTTTGTGTTATATCTCGAGAATTATTAAGTTTTCAAAAAATCTAATTGTGCCATTTTATTCTATTTAAAAAACGGTAAAATTTTTGTAAAAACATTTTTTGTCTATCATAATAAATAAGATATGATACATTTTCAAAATGAGCGAAAAACGAGTTTTTGCCTGTAGCTAAGAAACAAAAGAAGATCGGAAATTCCTGTGGTGACAATTTAACTTTTCTGGAAAAGTTGACCCTGCAATGTGCAAACGGTTTCGTTCTATCATTAATATTACCCGAGATACCTTAAAAAAACATCAAAAATGAGACAGCCTGTACAACAGATTTTTATTTTTTACACAAATAAAAAGTCAGACAAGCCGGCACACACCAAGTCACGCGCTGATATTGTCATAGATCAGCTCAGCTATAGCAAGCCTTCCCATTTGCTTAAAAGGGACGGATTCCTACGGCGTGAAATAGTGCAAATGTGATTTAATTTTTTTTCGCAATATGCGAGTTAGGGATTTTTAAAATTCAAGATTTGGCGTGTGACTTATCTTGTCCTCACATATGGCCGAGAGCAGCGCGTCTCGTTTTTGAAGTCAGGCGGCCAATCAAATTCCTTATAACAGGAAACATAATAAAAATAATTTGCGAAAAGTTACTCATTTAAACATTTTTTTTTGTTTAATACTGAATAATTTATGTACATTTTCATTTTTTATTAAAGATAGATAAATTTGTGTCTATGCTATACGTTTTATTAGCAAGTTTTTCTGTCTTGTGTTAAATTTATAAATGTCACTGTTTAAGGTGGAGGTAGTTTTATTGATTTGTATGTATTTGCATATTTCAAATATAAAGAGATGTCAAAGTTAATATTTTGTGTTTTGTAAATAAATCTCTACAAGAGCAAGTAGTACGATTACCAAAAATATTTCTAACTGTGCGTTTTTTTGCTATGAATACTTGATTAGCAAGGGGTGAGGAGCCCCAGATATAGATATATATATATATATATATATATATATATATATATATATATATATATATATATATATATATATATATGCCATATCTCAAATGGGATTCTACTGATGCGTGATAAAACATTAATAGGTGTGAGGGCCCGAGGAAGTTACAAAGATAGTGAATGGGGACGCCAACCTAGATACTTGGTTTGTTTAGATTTTTCAAGATGGTTGTTATTCAGATTTATATTTAGATTATCATAATTTATACTACAGGAATTATAAAACTGTAAATAAGTTGTTTGGTACACCCAGCAATGGGTAATAAGTCGTGATGATATATTTATCTTATTTATTTATTTATTTATAAGTTTGTATAACATCTTTCAAAACTTTTTCTATCAATTTTAACATGATTTATTATAAAACAACTAAGTATAATGTATTTATTATATCCAGTGACAACTAGATTAAGCCTAATTTAATAATAAAATTTAGAGCGTAAACTTTTTCTCAAAACATTTTTCTTTTCCATGGCCAACCGATTTTCTTGTTCTCCGTAATTATAGCGTGACCCTCTTATAACGTGATTTACAAAAGAAAAGACTAATCGTCACGGCAGCAGAGCCCTGAAGAAGCACGATTTATGTTTCAAGCGCCCGCAAAACCCGGGTCGTTATATTTGTTTTTAAAATAAGTTTAAAAAATCTGTCGTGGCCAGGCACATTACCTTCCGTCAGTTCTATGTATTTTATACCAATTCCATACAGAGAGTCTCTTGCGAAAGATTCTATATTTCCAGTACATTATACCTTCCCTCAGTTCTATATATTTTGTACGAAATCCATACAGAGAGTTTCATAGAATTGATTTTATATTTGCTGTAAAATTATAACACAAACATATGTCAATAGCACTTGACATCGACATCTGTCTATCAGAATTTTTTTGATTATATTAGCTTTTTCTGGTGTTTTTTCCATAGCTGACTGCTGTATGAAATTTAATATTTTTATAATTTTTTAACTCAATATCCATTTAATATGAAATATATAATATAATGAAATCGTATAGAGAATAAATATAAATAAATAAATAAATATATCATCACGGCATATTACCCATTGGTGGGTGTGCCACTCTGCTTTGTACCGTGCGGGCGTGTACCAGGCGTCACCTCACGGGCATTCATTATTGGCGTGGAGAGTGCACCACAAGGACCAATTTTGTGCCATTTAAAATACGAAATATTTGTCGTCGGTCGGGATCGAACCCTGTTCCCCAGATTTACGACCAGACACTCAGGCACGCGGCCACGAAACCCCATTCTTTAATATTTATAATAACATTAAATGTGAAAAAATGATATTTAACAGCGTTTTTGCAAGAAAAGATAATACCTTTCTTACCTAAATGTGACGGAAGGTAAAAACAAGTATAAGGACTCGAGTTTTGTGCGTTCGGCGTGCGTATGATTCACAAACATTATGTGTAAGTCAGTAGTACTGTGCTTACGAAACGTATAAATTTTGGGATGTTTTTACTTTAATTTATGAGTAAGAACATATTAAATAATTAATGGAGGGGGAAATATTGAAAATGTTAAAAGATATAAAAGTAGACATGGAACAAATAAAGGACGAAAATAAAACCATTAGAGAAGAATTAAAAGAAAATAACTACAAAACAATGGAATTAATTAAAGACCTACAAAAAGATAATGAAAAACTCAAAAAACAAGAGGAACAATGGTCTCAAGAAAAAGAAATATTAATAAAAAGATTAGAAGCATTGGAGTACAGAGAAGAAGAGCGTGACAAAAAAGCCAGGAGAAATAACATAGCTATTAGCGGACTACAAGTAGACAACGCGGATATTAAGGAGAGAGTAACGGAATTAATTAAAAAGGATATGAACTTAAATGTAAATATCCTAGACGCGTTTCAGGTGGGTCACCAAAATAGAAGAGTTATAATAGCAAAAATAGGAACTTTTGAAGAAAAACAGAATATTATGAAGAACAAATATAAAATTGGGGATAAGAAAATATATATAAATAATGACATGACAACGAAAGAACGGAAAATACAACAAAACTTGCGAGAAATAAGGAAAACTAAGATAGAAAGAAGAAGGAGAAAATGTAAAAATAGGTTATAAGAAAATTAAAATAGGTGAAAAATGGTATTTCTGGAATGAAAATGAAAATACTATCAAAGAGACAAGGGAAAAATTTCAATAAAAACGGGGAAACACACAGTAGAAGTAAACAAAAAATTAAAAATAGGATTTTGGAATGTAGCAGGTATTAAAAAGAAAGATAATAGCTTTTGGGAATATATAAATTTTTTTGATATAATAGGTATGACTGAGACGTGGATGGATGAAATTAATTGGAGAAAATGGGAGAGTGAGATGCCAAAAGAATTCAATTGGAAATGCAGATTTGCAACAAAAAATAACAGAAAGGGCAGAAATAAGGGCGGCATTATAACAGGCGTAAAAAAAGGAATAGAAGAAGAAGAAGAAGAAGAAACATATAAATATAATGAACAGACAGAGGAAAGGAAACTAAAAATAAATGGAAAATTGTGGCGTGTTGTAACATTATATAATGAAGGTAGATTAAAGGAACAATTAGACGAATTAGATGAAAAATTGAATGAAACAGTACAACAATATATAATAATCGGAGGAGACATGAATGCCAGAACTGCGGAAGAAGGAACTATATATAGACATGAAGAAAATGATCTGAAAAGAAAATCTAAAGATAAAGTTATAAATAAAGAAGGCCAAATACTGTTACAAAAAGTAGAAGAGAGAGGATGGAGTATTTTAAATGGAAATGTAACAGGAGACGAGGAAGGTAATTTTACATACATAGGACCAAGGGGACAGTCAGTTATAGACTACGTTATCACGAACCAAGAAGCACTAGGACAAGTTAATAAATTTGAAGTTGATAATAAAATAGACTCCGACCATCAACCAATATGGATTTCATGTAAAGAGAACATATGTGCAGAGGAAAATAAACAAAACAAAACAAAAAAAACAATCTACTCCTGGACTGAAGAAAATATTGCAAATTATAAACAAAAATTAGAAAGCACAATACATTCTAAAAACTTAAATATTAATGAAATGGTTGAAAGTATACTTGTAATATTACCTAAAAAAGAAGTAACAAAAACTAAACAAAGACATGAAGACGTGTGGTGGACTGAAGATTGCCGAAAGAGGAAACGAGAGTTAAGGAAAACACTTCGAAGATGGAGGCAAGGACTAGAAACTAGAGAAAATTATTTACAACTTAGGCGAATATATAGGAAAACATGTTACGAAGCAAAAATGGTAAAAAAGGAACAAGAAACTGAACGAATAAGAAATATTAAGAATGAAAATGAAACCTGGAAATACATCAATCAAGAACGAAAACTAACGATTCAAATAAGTACAACTATAAAAACAGAAATATGGTGCCAATATTTTATGAATCTATTAGAAGGAAACAAAAGTCGGGAAATAATTAAATTGGAAAGTAACACTTACGAAGTCGGAGATAAATTAGACGAAAGTGAAATTCTATTACAAATTGGAGCGTTGAAGAAAAGGAAAGCAGCTGGAGAAGACCAAATCCCAAATGAAGCCTGGATATTTAACACACCAAATTTAATAGAACTAATCACAAAATTATTTAATAAAATATGGGAAGGAGGAGAACTACCGGAAAGATGGAAACTTGGAATTATTAATCCGATTTATAAAAATGGAGGAAAAGACGATGTAAGTAATTATAGGGGAATAACGCTATTAGACACGTTATATAAATTATATGCCATGATTCTAAATGAAAGACTGACAAAAGAAATAGAGGAGCTTAAACTATTGCCCGACACACAAAACGGCTTCAGGAAAAACAGAAGTGCTATTGATAATATCTACATATTAAATTACATAATAGACAGAGATATACAAAAAGAAAAAGGAAAATTGTATGTACTATTCGCAGACTTAAAAGCAGCCTTCGACAAAATAAACCGGAAATAGCTTATTGATATGATGTATAAAAAAGGGATAAGTAAACAATTAACATCCAGAATAGCCAATATATATGAAGAAACTCTAAACAAAGTGAGAATAAATGAAGAAGAAACAGACATATTTTGGACGACCGAAGGATTGCGGCAAGGATGCCCGCTTAGTACAACACTATTCGCACTATACATAAGCGACATTGAAGAACATCTCAGTAAAGGACAAACGGGAGGAATAGTAGTTGGAAAAAGGAAATTCTCGACATTAGCCTATGCAGACGACCTTGCAATAATTGCAAAAACAGAAAAAGAAATGAAATCCTTATTAAACAGGTTTCAAAACTATTTACAAAAGAAGAAATTAACCCTAAATATACAGAAATCAAAAATAATGAAGTTTAGAAAAGGTGGAGGAAGAGAAAACGTAGAAAACTGGGAATGGGAAGGAAGTATTATAGAAACAGTAAAAACATATAAATATCTCGGATATCATTTCCAAAGAAATAACGGAAGAGGGAAACATGTCAAAGAAATGTCAAAAAAAGCAAATGTAGCACTAGCGCAAATATGGGGTATTGGAGAGAGAAAATTCGGAGAAAATTTTAAGACAAGATTAATGATGTTTGACAGTTTAATAAAAAGCATAATACTCTACGCGTCAGAAATTTGGGGATGGACGGAACAAGAACCCTTAGAAAACATCCAATGCAAATATTTGCGATGGATATTGGGATTAGAAATACAAACCCCGAAATATATAATCCTAGAAGAAACCAAAAGGAACAAAATAAGAATTGAGACTGGCAAGAGAGCAATGAAATATGAAGAAAAAATAATAATGAAAGAAGAAGAAACAATTTTAGTTGAATGCTGGAAAGATCTACAAAAAAGAGAGAGAAATAACCAATCAAAATCTAAATGGGAAATAGGGAGGAAAAAATATTATGAGAGAAACGGTTTATCTACAATAGAAGTAGAAAGAAAACGACAAAGAGGAGAAATGTTACAAGGAAGAATAATAGAAACTGATAAAGAAAACCAAAGACAAGATCAAGTAAATAGGATAACAGAGTCGAGTTATAATCAACAATACAAAAATATTATAACTCTTAATATACCACGATATTTACATGAAGAAGGAAGAAGGGGAAGATTAAAATTAATCGTGCGGTTTAGATGCGGTAATGAAGAAAATGGTAATAAAAAATGGAAAACAGAAGAGGAACAAAACTGCCGAATTTGCAACAATGAGAAGGAAACATTGTGGCACTTACTGTATGAGTGTGGTGGATCAAGAGAAAAAAGAAGCATGAACGAGATATTGGATGATACAGGGATAGGAGAAGAATGGATGAGAAGCATATTAGAAAGAAGAAAATGTAATTATTAAATAAATAAATAATATGTAAATATATATATATATATATATATATATATATATATAAATTCACAGTTGAAATGTATTTTCAAAGCCATTTTGGCACGAATAAATTATATTGATTGATTGATATTAAATAATTTGTTTAAGTAATTTCTATTTAAGTCAACAATCCGTTAAATATATTCAATTTTCTAAAATGTTCCGTGGCCAGGCTATTTTTGTACATACAAGGGGAAAACATGCAGCTTTACATCCCTTGAAAAAATATAACTTTCAATTTCAAGACATTTGACCTTAAATGAATAAAAATTTCGCCTGCGGCGCTTTTTTTCTGAATACCTTGCATCACCACTGTTTTGGTACACGAGCCGCCACTGGATTTATAATCCTCTGAATAATGTCCCGGTTTTGCAATTTATAGGTCTGGTCACTCTCATTACCAAGGACGTCAAGTTACCTGTGCTGCCACCATTCCCTTCCGCAGGCGTCCTAGGTCGGTGTGCGACCATGCGCTTCGCGACCACGGCGCTACCTCGCGCAAGTCCTCGCTGAATCTGAAGTCTGCCAGCTGGTTCTTCAAGAACTTGCGGATGTTCCAAGGCAAGTCGTTGTGTCTGAAAACAATAACTTTATATTAAAAGTTATTAAGGTGCATTCACAGCCGGCCCGAACCGACCCAAAACCAACACGAATTAAATTGGTCCTGATCAAAGAAAACCGAAACGAATGTTGTAGTGTGAACATGCCGATTGGCCTCTTCAGTCGACATTCTCTAAAGGAGGTATTTCTTTTAGAGATTTTAGATCCAATTATATTCAATAATATCGCAAAATCTGAACTTTTCATTCTAAAAAAGTTGCTAAACCCCACGTCGTTCCAGTACTCCATATTCAACTCATCTACCTCATTAAGTAGTAAGTCTTTCGTAAATTTGCTGGCTCTACACTTCCTTCTACAATTGAGGATTCTAAGGCGAATAAAACCTCTGGGCGAAAAAAACGACGTTGATTGCCAGCTATTCCAATTATGATTCCAGAGCAGCTGCTACAACAGCATCTTCATCATCACTCATATTGTTACTAGGAACATATAGTTATTCCCAGGTGAATTTAATCGCACAGACTACCTGGTGACCACAGAGCTTACAATGCGTCATGCCGACCCGACACAGGCTGCAAAGTCGTTCAACAAATTTTACTTCCGATTGCTTGTTTTGCCGGGCTTATTGAATAATTATATATTATTATATCATAGTTCCAGGAAGCAAATTGCACAGGCGCAACAGTTTTAAAGTGTATTAACTGTTTATTTTTTGTCGTAGTATCGAACTGAAATCCAATAAGCTGATGAATATTCGTTGTGCGGTTTGATTTAAAGTGCAGTGCAAAGAAGCAGATAGACGTTTACTTTTATATTTAATGATAAAAACGATTTTCAAGACCGTTTTATCTTACATATAAACAATTATTAAAATAGAAGTGTATGTCTGTGTGACAAGTAATTTCAAATTTATCTAGAAATGAATTTATTGTTATTGTTTTGTGATTATTTAAAATAAATGTATGTACCTATATCTAATATTCTTATGTCCTTTATTTTAAAAATTCAAAATTACAATTTATCTGTACGACATGTCTCCTCCGTCAATGAAAATAATTTTTTAACTCAGAATGTATAAAACAAAGAGGGAAAAACCCCACGACATGCTTTCTCTCTTCGCATAATATGCAGCTGACGATGCATTCCAGTAGTATATATTGAGTTCAGTGAATAAAACGCACGGTATATAAAATTGACGGAAGGTCGTGTACTGGCCACGTCAGATTTTTTTTAAAAAAACATACAGTTTATTTACTTCATTATTATTAATATTATTATTATTAATTATTATATTACAAGAGATCTACTGTACCCTCCAGATTTACTCCTATTCTAGGAGTCCTGTTTGTTTAATAAACTCCAGGGTTTTCTTCAGATCTAAATCTTTTAGCGTATCCTGCTGGATCTTTTCTTCCAGGATATTATATCTGCTGCTTGTAAAGGCTTCACAGCTTCTTCCTCTTCACCGCACCCCCTGCATGTTGGTTCTTGTGTTAGTCCCATCGTGTGTAGGTGTTTGTTTAGTAGACAGTGTCCTGTGTTAGGAGTCCTGTTATTAAACTAACGTCTTGTTTGCTCATTAGGAGTAAACGTTCCGCTCTTTTCTTGGTTGGTTCATTTAGGAAGAGCTTTGAGTGTCTCTCCAACCAGTGATTCTTGTTCCATTGATTCAGCAACGTTTTTATTTCCAGCTTAACTGTCTCCGCTGAGATTCCGGAAGCCGGTTCTGGTCCTGTGAAAGGAAGACTTGTCCCCTTCTTAGCCACACTATCTGCTACCTGGTTTCCTTCGATCTCTGAATGCCCGGGTACCCATATTAATTTCAATATGTTCCTCGCTCCTAGTGCATTTAATCTGTCGATGCACTCTAGAACAAGTCCAGATTCTGTCTCACAGGATTCTAGTGCTCTTAGTGCGGCTTGGCTGTTTGTTACTATAGAGATTCTTCTGTTGCTAAAGTGGCTCTGTAGTAAAAATTTGGCGCAGATTAAAATTGCATACAATTCTGCATGGAATACTGTCGTATAAGTCCCGAGTTTATTTACTTTAATAGATAAGAATTATTTTAATTTTTTTATGTGTCAAATGTATGAATTATATTTAGAGTTCAATAAAACTGCAAATGGCATGAGTAAAAACCGGCTATGTGAAGTGATCATGTGAATTTGGTATTACACTAAGTAAAATTGAACAGCAGCGTTTGAAGTAAATATCAATGACTTATTGTTATTTTCGTGTTCGCTTTTGTGAGCGCTATTCTTAACAATAATAATTTTTGTTGTATTTTGTTCAGGGGTTATTTAATAAATTCTATACGCAATTAATGAGTATTATTGATTGCATCACCTTATCATTGGGACAGTAGCTTCGTGAACGTTGAGGAGAGCGGTGGGCTCTCTCTCAGCGTATTGTGTTTCAGGTGCTGATTGTGGACATTTTTCAGAGAACAGCGTTTGTGAGTTGGTGCGGTGCTATACTCGGAGGGTGAGATGCCCCCAACGTTTGTGAGTTGGTGCGATGCCATACTCGGAGGGTGAGATGCCCCCAACGTTTGTGAGTTGGTGCGATGCCATACTCGGAGGGTGAGATGCCCCCAACGTTTGTGAGTTGGTGCGATGCCATACTCGGAGGGTGTGATGCCCCCAGCGTTTGTGAGTTGGTGCGATGCCATACTCAGAGGGTGTGATGCCCCCAGCGTTTGTGAGTTGGTGCGATGCCATACTCGGAGGGTATGATGCCCCGAGCGTTTGTGAGTTGGTGCGATGCCATACTCGGAGGGTATGATGCCCCCAGCGTTTGTGATTTGGTTTGACGCCATGCTCGGAACGGGTGTGATGCTCGAAGTATTAAAACGAATGCGAGTAATGACTTTGCATTTCTGGAGGGTGTTGTTGCCCGTGTGTACGCTGATAACTGAATGATTGCGTAAGTCCTTAGTTCAATTAGCAATATGCTTGTTTGTTCTATTGAATTAATTACTATCTTGGAGCGTGAGGTAACAGTAATTAAAGACTACAATTAGTAGGCAGGCAGTTATTATGAATGGATCAGTATTCATTTGGACACGGAGGTGTACAGATCAGTGGCGAGTGTTAGTGCACTGCGAAGTCGTACAGTATCTGTGATACATTTACTGTGTTATTATTTGGGCATAGCCTTGTGCTTACATTTCAGAAGTGGGATCGGAATCTTTGTGCTGCTCGTGAGAATAGCACTGCGAGTGCAGTTATATACGATGGATTCCTCCAAAGGATATCGTACTGAACCAAGAAGTAGACGGCGCAGGCGATCTTCAAACCGTAGCCATGATAGCTCGTCTAGTAGTACCTCTGAGTCTAGTGAAAGATCTAGACCACGGCGTAAACAACGACGACAACGTTCGGGTGAACGTCGGTTGGGTGAATTAACAGAAATTGTTAGCAATCTAACAAAAGTGGTGCAGAGCCAATCAAGGACGCCCAATCCCCAGCCGTCAACTTCACACGCGTTCCGTGGAGATGCCGTACCCCCGTTCTCACCCGAGGACGCAAACCAGGACATTGTGAAGTGGGTACGAAAGGTGGATGAGTTACGAGTGTTATTTGGTTGGTCTGAAGAGACTACAATATATTACGCACTGGGGAAGTTGAAGGGTCTGGCAGCCACATGGTACAGCAGACTGACCTCAGTCAATCACACATGGGAAACATGGAAGACTATGTTGAGTCGGGCGTTTCCCTGCCAAAGAGATTATTGCTCCCAATTAGAGGGAATGTTGCAGCGAAAGAAACCGCAGGAAGTACATCCTTCCAACTGAAGGTAGACGAAGCCACTGTGCTAGTCACTGCGGATGTAGTAAGTATTCAAGATCAGAGTATACCAGTCTTGATCGGACAGCCATTCACAGAAAGCGAGAATATTATTGTGGAAAAAGATAGTAAAAGACTGAGAATACGAGAGAAGACTACAGATTTAAAGACAGAAGAGTCTAAGGAGAATGAATATGAACCAGTTGTATGGGCAAAGAATGCGACAGTGATCCCGCCTAATCATTTGGGGCATGTTGCTGTCACCACGAAAGAGAAATGCGAGAAAGATGTATATGTACCTGCGAAGATTGTCAAACAAGGAGAACAAATCTTTTGCATACTGAGAACTCCGACTGGTTCCTGGCAGGACAACTAGCTGACGTAAAATTACGTCATTTCCACGACGTACTAAAACGCAACCCGGAATCAGACTTGGAAAAGAAAATTCACAAAGAATATAAACTCAAAGATAGTAAGATTTTCAGAGTTACAATGCAAGGAAATCGCCTAGTTGTGCCGCGAGGAATGAGGCAAAACATAGTGAGGTCCGCACACGATGAATTAGGACACTTTGCAACGGAGAAAACTCTCACTAAACTAATGGAAAATTACTGGTTTGAAGGAATGAGATCTTATGTATCCCGATATATCTCATGCTGTTTAGCATGCTTGTATAACAAGAAGCCTGCGGGATCTAAGCAAGGGTTCTTACACCCAATTGATAAAATAGGAATTCCTTTCCATACACTCCACATCGATCATTTGGAGCCGTTCGTTAAAAGCACGCGCAAAAATGCATACCTTATTGTTGTAATCGATGCATTCACAAAATTCTTATTGATGAAAGCTGTGAAAACGACCCAAACGAAGAACGTTATGAAATTTATCAGTGAAATTATAAATACGTACGGCACACCGACTAGAATAATTTCCGACCGTGGGGCAGCATTTACAGCGCTTAAATTTAAAGAATTCTGCAACAATATGGGAATTGTTCATGTTTTGAATGCTGTGGCCACCCCACGCGCTAACGGTCAGTGCGAACGCTATCATCGAACTATAATCTCTGCAATGAAAACTAGCACAGATGATGAAGAGAGATGGGACGACGTGATTCCCAAAATTCAGTTTGCAGTAAATAACACTGTTAACAAAGTTATATGGAAGACTGCGAGTGAGCTGCTGTACGGTTGCAAACCAAGAGCACCAACAGATGCTA
The DNA here is from genome assembly GCA_963082715.1 of Harpalus rubripes. Lineage (NCBI taxonomy): Eukaryota > Metazoa > Arthropoda > Insecta > Coleoptera > Carabidae > Harpalus > Harpalus rubripes. The sequence continues at coordinate 10,414,664 of OY720464.1, forward strand.
AAATCACGGCGGAGTTGGAAATTGATCCCGCTAAAGATATCTCATCGTTACGCGAAGAAGCTTTACGCCGAATCACATCTGTGCAGGAAATCCAAAAGAAGATCTTCGACAAAAGACGCATCGAAGCAAAAGTATATCAGAAAGGGGACTTAGTACTTATCGAGAAGGCTAATGTCGCTACAGGATCAAGCCAGAAATTACTGCCGACTTTTGCTGGTCCATTTCTCGTTAGTACTGTTCTCCCAAATGACCGGTACGAAGTAATCGATATACCGGTGTCACAAAGGAGTCAACGTGCAAAATATAAAAACGTTGTCGCAGTTGACAGAATGCGACCATGGATTCCTGAAAACGGTTTATCTGATACCGAGTCAGATAGTGATGTAATGAGTGAGCAGGAATGACCCAAACAGCATCCCTCCTCGAGGACGAGGAGATTGCAGGATGGCCGAATGTGAGCGCTATTCTTAACAATAATAATTTTTGTTGTATTTTGTTCAGGGGTTATTTAATAAATTCTATACGCAATTAATGATTATTATTGATTGCATCACCTTATCATTGGGACAGTAGCTTCGTGAACGTTGAGGAGAGCGGTGGGCTCTCTCTCAGCGTATTGTGTTTCAGGTGCTGATTGTGGACATTTTTCAGAGAACAGCGTTTGTGAGTTGGTGCGGTGCTATACTCGGAGGGTGAGATGCCCCCAACGTTTGTGAGTTGGTGCGATGCCATACTCGGAGGGTGAGATGCCCCCAACGTTTGTGAGTTGGTGCGATGCCATACTCGGAGGGTGAGATGCCCCCAACGTTTGTGAGTTGGTGCGATGCCATACTCGGAGGGTGAGATGCCCCCAACGTTTGTGAGTTGGTGCGATGCCATACTCGGAGGGTGTGATGCCCCCAGCGTTTGTGAGTTGGTGCGATGCCATACTCAGAGGGTGTGATGCCCCCAGCGTTTGTGAGTTGGTGCGATGCCATACTCGGAGGGTATGATGCCCCCAGCGTTTGTGAGTTGGTGCGATGCCATACTCGGAGGGTATGATGCCCCCAGAGTTTGTGAGTTGGTTTGACGCCATGCTCGGGACGGGTGTGATGCTCGAAGTATTAAAACGAATGCGAGTAATGACTTTGCATTTCTGGAGGGTGTTGTTGCCCGTGTGTACGCTGATAACTGAATGATTGCGTAAGTCCTTAGTTCAATTAGCAATATGCTTGTTTGTTCTATTGAATTAATTACTATCTTGGAGCGTGAGGTAACAGTAATTAAAGACTACAATTAGTAGGCAGGCAGTTATTATGAATGGATCAGTATTGATTTGGACACGGAGGTGTACAGATCAGTGGCGAGTGTTAGTGCACTGCGAAGTCGTATAGTATCACTGTGATACATTTACTGTGTTATTATTTGGGCCTAGCCTTGTGCTTACACTTTTTACAATAAATATTTTCTTAGCTATTTGAGATGCATTGCCATCACATATTTGTCATAAAGCCTTTATTGCAATTTTCTTCAGTTTTATTACTATGTAATAACAAAGGGTATATTATAAATGACGATTAAATGTTAGCGCTGAAAATAAGAATATTAAAACACATTTGTCACCCAAACCAGTATATTCAGTAATAATACAAAAAAAATAACAAATCTAGATGACCGTCGTCTGGCCGAACCCGGTCACGCGGAATCCTCCTACACGCCGTGATTATTTCTGGAAAAAAGAATTAACATATGAGAAATATTCAGTGAGGAGGCAATCATTCACAAAATGTACACACATTTCACACACCATACACACATGTTGGCAACAACGGGCTGTACCGCAAGTTACTAAGGAACGTCTGCCGCTTCGGTGGTGATCCGGAGACAATCCTCTTAACCAACTGGATCAGATCATTACAGCCCTAACTGCTGCTAACGTTGGCGACCACAGATGCGGGTCACTACAGCCTTCCCTGCTGCTAGAAAAATTTGGAAAGTCTTTCCAACGATATATATTGTATTAATGATTAAACTCTGTATAATAAATAAATAACAAATATAAAAACAGGTATTTATTTTGGAAATCTAAAGAAACTTAAATACTTTTCGCGTTGTGAGTGATTCTGACAGCCATCAGCAACCTAACGATCACCTCCTACTTTGGATTAATGCGGCATCGTGTAAAAATCTGTATTTGAAAAATAAAATGTAGATAATATTTATGTTTGTAGATACAAAATAGTGCACCATATAAATATGTGTTAACAACGTTTATACTTCTAACATTTATATCATAAATAACTATTTTAACTCAAAAATTAACGTTAAAAGCTTACTTTTAATAATGACTGTAGATAAGTTATGCAAATAAAGAATGCAGTATCAAAAATTAAAAAAATCTGATGTGGCCAGCACATGACCTCCTGCCAATTCCATGTTGAGAATAGCAATGAGCTTTAAGTAAAATATCACTTCTGGTTGATTTTGTTTCATATTATATACGAATTTGAAATAACAAATTTGAGAAGACATTAGAATTCAAGGTTTTGTTTTAACCAATAGAATATTCAGAATTTGAGCTTGCGCAATTTGAAAAAGGAGACAAGTTGAGATAGAAACATATATCTCTGCACTTTGATGTCGACCAGGCTAAGGTTGTATCTAATACGTAGATACAGGGTGGGGCAGAAAAACCTATCCGATTTCAAAACGTTATAAAATTAAAACCACTCAACTTGTCAAAAAAATTTTTATTAACATATCGCAAATTTTATGCCATTTTTAAATTTAAGTTTTGAAAAGCACATCACTCAAATGTCGTCCTTGGGAGCGGATACACTGATTTAGACGCTCGCGGTAGCTTTCCATGACTTTCACCGTCATTTCCACAGGAATTTCTTCAATTGCCCGAGCAATTTCCCTTCGTAAAGCAAGAAGGGTCTTTGGTCGATGCTGGTAAACCTTCGATTTGAGGTAACCCCAAAGGAAGAAGTCACATGGAGTGAGATCCGGTGATCGCGGCGGCCAGCCAAGATCACCTCTCAGGGAAATGAGGCGACCGGGAAACAGTTCCCTGAGAATGTCCATTGATCGTCGCGATGTGTGGGCGGTTGCACCATCCTGTTGAAACCACACATTTTCCACGCCATTTTCTTCCATTTTGGGTCTAAGAAAATTTTCCAGCATGAAACAATAGCGCTCGCTGTTGACCGTTACGGTTTGCCCATTTTCTTCAAAAAAGTAAGGCCCCCAGACGCCTAGGCGGGAAAGAGCACACCACACAGTCACTTTTGGGCTATGGAGGGGTTCCTGATGGATTTCTCGAGGATTTTCGTCACTCCAATATCGAAAATTCTGCCTGTTAACGGCACCACAAAGGTGAAAATGGGCTTCGTCCGTGAAGATCACAACATCGTCGTTTGGGAGTTCTCGGAGATCGCGACACAGGTTCGTACGGGTTTCAAAATCCCTTTCACTTAATTCCTGTGCAACAACAATTTGTAGGGATGCATTTTGAGGTCCCGGTGCAAAATGCGCCGAATACTGCGGTTGGAAATCGCCAAAGCGAGCGAATGTTTTCGCGCCGAACGACGCGGGGAACGTTCAATCGCGGCTCTCACATTGGCCACGTTTTCAGGTCCTGTTGCTGTCCTGGGACGTCCAGGCGACTTCTTTTTCAATGCTGAACTCGTCTGTCTAAAATTTGACACCCACACTTTAATCGTAGCGTGATGTGGAACAGGATCATGACGCCCGAGTCCGAAATGAATTCGAAAAGCACGTTGTGTAGCAATTATCGAACCGCCGCATTCGATAAACCGCTCAATAACAAAAGCACGATGTTCACCAGACCAAGGCATGTTGACTACTGACAAATGGCATAAAACCGGCTTTCTAACGGTTTTTACCCCACTACTCTACCTGCTCCCTCTTCTGGGAGAAAGGGATTTGAAATCGGATAGGTTTTTCTGCCCCACCCTGTATAATAGGTAAGGTCTAGAATTAATGAACATGCAGTGAGATAACTAAGAAGTGCTAAGGAAGGGAGGCGAAGATAACAAAGTGAATAAAATATGTCGGAACCGAGGTCGGAAAACTTTGTACCGGAGAACATCGTACGTCCCAAGTCGCATAACACGGTAGTTGCAGTTCCCGTTAAGTCTAAAATATTATGGTGTTCTTGGAATAGTTTGGCTTATACTAGGAAATATATATCAGCATTATAATTCTTGTCTTAATTTTATGAGCGTGAGTTTTTTTTGCGTTATGTTAGGTTATTGTGTTTGTAGTTATTTAGAAAACTAGTAATGTTGATAATAGCATTGACTGCATTTTTAAATTATAGCTCTGGTAATTAGTTAGGGTGTCTAAAATTTTAAGTAAATGCTACCAGTTATTGACTTTAAATTTAAAGCAGGAAAAAACAAGAAAAATTCTCGGAAATGCAGTCAAGATAATATGTTTACTTGATTATGCCGACGTTTCGATCATACTATAATCATCCTCAGGGTTAAATCAAGTCAGGTGAAACTAAGAAATATTTGTACATAATATTAACCATTTGTGAATTATTGTGAAAATACACTGGTTATAATTGTAATAAAGAACAATATGTTTTATAATTTGGATATTATTAACTGAACAGACAGAATGGAACTACTTTAAATTTGAAGTTCAGCAATTTATTGTCATTTGTATATAATTTTTAGTTGGGTAATATGAACTTCACATGTAGCGCTGATTAAAACATGGATAGCCGAACGCGATTCGTTTTGTATCTAACGGGAATTGTGTTGTGGGATTTGGGACCTGCGATACACACTCTTACGATTGATATATAAGTTGCATTGTATACATTTCCCGTTAAATCTAAAGTATTCGGTTACTCTCGGCAAAGTTCGGTATACACTAGGAAATACGTAGGTATAAGAGTTGTAATTCCTTGCCCAAATGTTAAGTGCGTGGACTAATAATCCTAATAATTTTCTATTCTAGTTCTACAATTATTGTCTTTTGTCTATTAATTTTACTTCACGTGTAACGCCGATACTAAACAAAGCGTGTTCGGTTGTCATCGTTTTGTGTCTAATGAGAATTGTGTGTTTAGGTGCAGCGCTATGCACTCCAATAGGAGTCATAGTGGTTGGTATTTATGTTGAATAAGAATCTTTGGGATCTGTGTATTTATATATAAATACGAGAGGGTAGAATGGTTCTGGAAATTAATTGGCGAGCCATATGCGTCAAGGATATTCAGTTGAAATTATTTTTAAAAATCTCAGAACTCATAATATTGTAATAAGGCGAGGGTAAAAGCAATAACAGATAAATAACTTTTTTTAAACTTTTCTAAATTTTAGTTTCTATACTCACATTTTAACTCTGTTTATCTGTTTAAGTTATAAATGTCACGACATTTATTTGCTGGTAATTAAGTTTAGAAATTATTATGTATACAAGCGTGACTTTTAATGCCCTAGCCTATGCACCCTGTACCCCTAAGATAATCATGTCCTGAAGATAGTGCTTTGTTTTTAAATAGTCGACATTAGTTACTCATGGAGTAAACATGTAAGAGTCTAGATTAGTTCGTCGAGTCGTGAAGACGTTTTGGACATGTAGAGTCTTTTAGTTTTGGGGCGTGTGCTAAACGCCCGCCCGCTGGGTTACGGAATGTAACCATGTAAATAAAAACTTTACTTAATTCGTTCATAAAACGTTAGTAGTTAATCAGTAAATCCCAAGTATTTGTCCATGTCCGTAGTGTTCATCAAGTGAAAAGCATCCACCAGTTAGAATAAGGTGTATCATCGTTGGAGTAAATAAGACAACAGTAGTATCATCTTCCGCACCGCTCTCGTGTTACAATATAACAATAAACACAACCTTTTAGCTTATGTTCTGCTTATTTTAATTTAAACAGTCTATAAACTAGAAGGTTGTTTTACTGTTAATCAGTTGAAATTGGTAATAATAATACGATGTTAATATTGACTGCGTGTATATTTATGATTATTGTTGTTCAGCGTTTTATTATTATAGTATGTAAATATTAGTTTGTTAGAAATAAATATATTAAATAAACACTAGGTATATTTTTTTAACCCTCCTGTAAATAATAGTTATTTATAGTATAATTGTGACTTACGTAAATAACACACGTATAAAATTTTATTCAACAACTTGCCAAATAATTTAAATTGTATTTAAAAATTTTCTGATTTCATATTTCAAATTGACATTTGGTAAAAAAAAGTGCAGAGAAGGCCTGCCCAGTAACTATAATGTTAAAATATTAAGTGTGACTGTGTAATTTTTTTTCTTTTTTTATTCATTATGTACTAGGTACTTTATGAAACAACCGAAATATAAATTCGTGAACAGGAAATACCGTATCTTTTAAAATATATTATGACAAAGGGACCAAAATAGAAAAAATGGTATAAAACAAACGGTGCATAAAACATTTCAGCCGTTTGTTTCTAACAAAGACGCTTACCATAAAATTATGTTTTATGAAACTTGTATCTTAAGGGGATCGTCTAGGCCAGGGATGGCGAACCAATGGCAATATTTTGGGCACGCCACTGATCACAAAATTGATTATTAGAAATGGTTTCATAAGTTTATTTCAAACAGACGTAGGGCATTCGATACTTCAATTCCACTGCATCATTCACCAACAAGCCTTGTGTGCTAAGAGTGGTTTAACATCTCTTGATAATGTAATGGCGGTAGTCACAAAAATAGTCAATCTCATCTCGTCGCAGGTTTTAAACAAGCGAAAGTTCGATGCTTTGTTAGATGAAGTCAACTCGGTGTACAATGGCTTACTGATGTACAATAATGTTCGCTGGTTGAGTCGCGGGAACGTACTTCAAAGATTTATTGATTGCTTGGAAGAAATCAGACTGTTTCTGCAAAATGAGGAAAAAGTTGAGGAATACCCACAGTTGTTGGATGTTATGTGGCTTTCAAAATTGATGTTTTTTACAGACATATGCCAACATTTAAATAAGTTAAACATGAAGCTTCAGGGCATAAATAAAACAATTATCGTCATGATAGATCACATTCGCGCTTTTGAGGCTAAACTGCAAGTTTTCAGGAACGATATTATTACAAGAAACTACAAGTATTTTCCAAATTTGAAAAAATATATCAACGATTTAGAAATACATGAGAAACCAGACGAAGACCAAGTTACTGAAGAATTTATTTCTGTGATTGATTCTTCAATCAAGGAATTTTCAGCGAGATTTTCTCAGTTCAAAGAATTATCGGAAACACTTAAGTTTATTATGTACCCTGAAGTGACGTCATTTGATAAACTGAATTTGTCCCAATTCGATTGGTTCGAAATTGAAGAATTTGAAATGCAGCTGATTGATTTCCAGTCTAGTTCAATATGGATTCAAAAATTTATTGAAACAAGGAAAGAGAATTGATTGAAACAGGAAGATTGACAAGTAATATAAGTGAAAATGCTAATAAAAAATTTTTGGAAACATGGAATGCGTTACCAGACTCATCTAATTGTTTGAAAAAGCTGGCTCATGCTATTTTAACAATATTTTCATCAACCTATGCCTGCGAGTCATTATTTTCAGAGATGAATAACATTAAAGACTCGGTTAGAAACCGTTTGACAGATGACTCCAGTTCAGCATGCATTCTGCTAAAAGTAACATCTTACAACCCTAACATATGTTATTTGTCATCTAATCTGCATCAACAGAAGTCACACTAATTTTACTTTAATTTAAATTACGCGTATAATTGAAACATTGCAAAATGTTCCTATTTTTTTGTAGTAAATAAAGAGTTTTGAGTTGACAGTATTTTTTATTATTATTATTTTCCCAATAATCACAAAGTCAAAATTATTTGATGGCACGTCTATGACCTCATTAAACATTTCTTTAGAAAAATGGCACGTTGATACGTAAAGGTTCGCCATCCCTGGTCTAGGCTCTTCCAAATGAACGAAAAGAGGCTCTACAATTCTACCAATTATGCGAAATCTGTTAGGAATTTGTTACTCATTTTTAACATATTTATTAAGAAAACTTGATATTATGTCTGTAACGTTTTGTTTTTGCAATATTATTGTTCTTATATCTGTGGCAAAGCTCCAAAATTGTTGAGTTTTGGTTAATATTTAAGTTAATTATTCGAATAAAGAATAAATATTTTAAAATTTTAAAACGTTACGAACCTAATTTCATGTTTTCCAAGACGTGGGTTTAAATTTTATTACAAATAAATGACAAATACAGCCATAATTAGTAAAAAGCTGAGACGTGTTTTGTGTATTTTCAACGCTAAAGTATAAATAAATACTTACAGACATAATATTAAGATTTTTTAATAACATGACAAAAATAAGTTACATGTTCGTAATAGATTTTGCATAATTAACAATAATTTAGAACCTCTTTTCGATCATTTGGAAAAGAGTAGACTGAGGACTAGACGATCCCCTTAATGTACTATTAGCTCCCTAGCAACTTATGGACAGCTTTATTTGTTTGGAATCACTCTAGTTATAGCCTTATTATTAGAAGGTGTTGGATAAATAAAATAAAAACGTTACAATATGTTTTCAACAAATTACAAAAAATAAGAATTGCTTACCCGTCAATGAGCGGCACCTTATGCAGGATTCGGCTGACCACGTCCAGGCGGGCCTCAAGGGGTAGGCACGTGCTGGCCTGCACAGCCACCAGCACCAACATGGGCAGCATGGCCTTGAACAGAACAGAGCACGCGCCGTCACATTATATCCATGTGTACGTCACCATCACCACACATCAATTCTACACTCAACGTGACAACATGGCAGATCTATAACCAGTGATTGGCACTCATAGAGGTGTTATTTGAACATGATACAAAGAGAAAGAGAATATATCTCAACGATTATTTACAGCTGCGCTAGACGTTTTTTGCGAGGGTAGTATTGAGTATAATGAAATTTTTATAAAGCTAATGGAATTTGTGAAATAAAAACATGAATATGATCTCAGTTTAAAGAATAATCAATTGGTGACCTGCAAATATTTTATTTTCATTTAATAAAATTATGAAAAATATAGTAGTAAATCAAATTAAATTTTCTTAAAATCAGTAGCGTCATCTACACGTTGGGCCAACTAACGCCAGTTAACCAATATAAACAAATACAGGCGAGACAAAGCAAGGAGAGTCGGCGCAAGTTTTTTGCATCTACACGTTGGCATGTATTTGGGCCAGGCTATCAGGCCAGTCTCGCCAACGTGTAGACGCAAAATACTTGCACTGACTCACCTTGCTGGGCCTCGCCTGTATTTGTTTAAATTAGTTTATTGGCGTTAGTTGACCCAACGTGCAGATGAGGTTTTTATAGAAGTGTGCGCGAAATAATGTGCACAGTACACAAAATATTACGCACAGTGTACAAAATAATGTGCACAGTGTGTAAAATACATGTTGTTTTGGTTACATAAGTAATTAAATAATTCGCATATTGATATGAATGCACAAGCATCAATTTTATTGAGACATGTAGAAAAAAAATCTGATGTGGACATCGCACGACTTCCTTGTACGCAAGACCAATATGAAGTATAGACCCAATTATAAAATTGCACGTATTTGACGTAATTTAACATTAACATCTATTTTTTTAGTTTTTTGTTATTTTTGTCCTAATCCATAGCAAGCTTTATTATAAAAACCAAAAAGTATATAATTTTTAAATTTACATATCTCGCTTATACAAAGGTAATATATCACTTCCGGTTAGACTGTTTTAACCAAAATCTACTATGTTATTTCAATTGACATAAAAGTCTTATATACCAAATTTGAAAAGTTTTAGATTATATTTTAAAATAGTTTTTAATTAAAATCTATTATAGGCTTTAAATAAAGTACCATTTCTGGAAATTAAGTAATAACCAAAAAGGACGGTGCACAATTAGATGTTATAGCAGTCCTAAATACAAAATTTCAACTTTCTACGGCTTACCGTTTTTGAGTTATGCGAGATACGTACGTACGTACGTACAGACGTCACGACGAAATTAGTCAAAATGGATTCAGGGATGGTCAGAATGGATATTTCCGTTGAAATCTGAAAACCGAAATTTTTCGCGATTACAATACTTTCTTTACTTTGTACAAGGAAGTAAAAAAAGTTTTTTTTTTCTAAAAACCACACGTAAGACAAATCTTAAACGTACTGCCAGGGCTATGCGTCTACAACATAAATAATGATGTCAAATGTAGACAATGTGTAGAGAATATAAACTGTAAACTTTGTATATTTTGCACATGCGCACTAGCGAAATATACCTGATTTCTCACAGTCCAGTGAAAGTCAGTGTTTAAAATGAGAAGTAGAAAAGCAAACGAAAATTTTTAAAAGTTAAATTTTGCTTGAAGCTCGTAAAAGACAAATGCAAAGCACTATGCAATGTATGTTTAACCCTGCAGTGGTGGCGCCCAAAAATATAACGTTACTGGTAGCGCGGATTCCTTTGTAATACGAGGGGGATGGTGGAAGAAGATGCTGATGATTATGCGTTTACTTGTTTTCCCATCCCAACGATGACACTCTCACTAACTGGTGGATGCTTGGATAATTGGCATCCGCAACTTGGTGAAAAGGGAGACACACACTTACACTTTCCACTCACTTGTTGACTGACGAGGGATGCTGACGAACACATATTATGGACACGGACAATACTTGAGGTTTAACTAAACATAACTAACACAACTAAGAACTAAAGATACCGATGCATCTTTAGACCAAATACTCGCGTTCGCGGAACGAGAGCCAAAACTCAAACTCTTACATGTTTACTATTTGAGTACAGACGTCTTCACCACGTGACCAACTAATGCAGACTATCTAAAACAAAGCGCTATCTTCAGGACAGGATTATCTTAGGGGTGCAGGGTGCATAGGTTAGGGCATACGAGTGATGTGCCGCCAAAAAATTCCCGCCGGGAATTTGTTTTTTCCCCGGGAAAATTCCCGGAAAATCCTTCGTCCGTGATTTTCGGGAAGCAATTTTGTTACCTTTTTCCAGGAATTTTTTGAAAATATCCCGTGAATATAATTTCTGCAAATTTCCCGTAAATTTTAAAAGATTTGGGCCTTGATGTTTGGTGCAATTATTATATATGTAACATTGTTCATTTTTTTGAGTAATTTAAGTTTCCTTCAAAACAAATGGTTATTCTGGTTATTGTTTTTAAAGTAAATATAAGTTCTTGTGAAATTTAGTACGATGCTTTTGAATTACATATTTAAGTTTTTATGAATATTGCACCTTTACTTTATATAAGTATGAAAATATATTGAACATTTAAAATATGGGGGAGTATTCTTTATTAGTTCTTACAGAGTCGCTCTACTCGTATGTATGACCGATAGTACATAGTATGTATTTTTACCATAATTTCACTGAAAAATAAAACTAAACAAATCTACAGTTACAAGTTTTATGCATATTTGCAATTCCTTAGGAAATTTCTCAAAAAAAAATTCCGAGAATTTTTTTGGGAATTCTCCCGTATCTTTAAATTCCGGGAATTGACCCATCTCTCGCTTATGAAGTCACGCACGTATGCATAATAATTTTAAGACTTGTCAACACATAACTGTCAAAGATCAGTGACATCCAGACTAAACAAAAACGGTGGGAAAAATTATGATTATTTCTCATCAAAATTTTGACCAACAAAGATAAATAAATATTATTCCTGAACTATACTTTAGAAAAGTTTCATAGAAAGTAATTTGTTTGTTTATTGCACGTACCCTTGCCTTACGACAATATATTCGCCACTAATTTTATTTTCTGATTGATTTTTATGGGTATAGAAACAAATATGAAAATATGCGAATTATTACAGAAATAATGGAACAGATAAAATTGCTGAAGTCTCACAGACTCCACGCCACCATTGCAGCGTTAAAAATCTTTTGAAATACTAGTGCATCTCGACTTGAATCCTACAGGTAAATAAACGAATTGTTTCAAATTAGGCAGCCAATAAATTCATTTTCAATTAGAGTATTTTCGATTTTTGAGTTTATTATATTACAAGAATAGTAGTTAGCAACCCAACAAAACTGATATCCAGTCCAACAACTAGTGTCATCTATTGATTACAAAGAAAGATACTAACTTGCATCACTATTCAATAAAACGACGTCTTATGATACTTTCAACTGCTCCTTCATATATACCTTGCAAATTAATCAGTAATAGTAATATTTTGTCTCTTTTATGTAAAAAAATGAAATAATTATAGCCTACATGCGCGTAGACAATATAAAAATTTTGATCATGTAAACAATAAACATCATTTTTTATGCGTCGATAATGACATATTTTACGTAGAATAGATTACAGGCACAACCATGCGTACTGGTTACTGTTTCAGTTACTCGTTTTTATTGTTTGTGGTTTTACATATAATATAGTCCATTAAAACAGGATACAATAGGATTATTAACAACTAAAATCTCTTCTTATCCAACATAAAAATTGCATTCAGCTCTCGTAAATATTCCATATTTTCTTTTATAACTTCCATATTTATTCTGGAAAACAGTATTATTCTGTCCAACAGTCGATGAAACACGTAATTCAGTAGACCATAATATTGTATACAAAAATTTACGAGTATTATGCAGCTGTTAATATTAGAAAATATAAAACGGAATTGTATTCGCAAGCTTGTATGGGAAATTTTATAACCTAATTTAGATGGACATAAATTTTTGTTATGTTACTCTGTCTCCAAACTAACCATATAATATTAATACGTCATAAACACATATTCAAATATTATTGATTTTGCATGAAACGGGTCCATGATAATTCCATTTTCTGCATGATTCGCTATACAACTGATATTAAATATCATAATTTTATTGATATAGTGCACAAAACTTAGTGCATGATTGGTAGATATTACGTATAAGCAGGGTTCTCGGCACGGTTGAACAATCCCGGGTTTTATTTAAAAAACGTGTTTTATTAAAAATAGCAGGTTTTATTGCGTTTTGTAACAGACATCAAATTATAGTAGGAATTTATGAATTATAATCTTATTTAAGATATCTTTCAAAAAAGCATAAAAAAGTCTCAAAAGAATTTTGCAGATTTTTAATTAATATTGACTCCTGCCTAGTAGGCTCTGCATCGTTCGAGGGAATTTTCTTTACATTTGAATGGATACATGACATGAAAGAGATTTTCATGCTGAATCCAAAATATTAAATCATCCTATCACAGGATCTAAGTAGTGAAAAAAAAAATGAAAATTTTTAGGATATTTTTTACACGATGAATTAAATCTGTTATAAACAGTAAAAGCTGGTAGCCCAAGTATTAAATACGTAATATTGTATATTTTTGGAGTAATTTAAATTTCTTTCGTATACTGTTTTTTTGGTTAATTTTTTATTAACCTAACTCTTTGACAATTCATCCCAGGTAAAAAGTGTAAGAATCCTTTTTTGTGTAAAGAATATTGAGATGTAATTTTGTATTCTTGTAAAATTTCGATACGGCCAATTGTTTACTAGTAAATGACCAAAAACATAAAAATGCCGCTATTTTTAGCAATTTTCGGGAGGTTCCCCTGGTCTGATTTCCGGAAACTTTTTATATGCTGTTCAGCTCATTTTTCTCAAGTCCATAAAATAGTTATTTATCATATAAGTGTTAAAAGTGAAATTTTAATTTGTGAGAAGGAAGTTTGGAACACGACACGAAACGGAGTGCTCCAAACCTTCGAGCAAAATACAATCACTTTTAACATGTATTTCATACACTATTTTTACATTTCAATATGTATTTCTAATAATTTTTTGACATATGTCAAAAATGTCAATTTGTTGTTCCATTCGTCATTACCAAGGTAACTAAATCGCTTTTAATACTAGTGTTAAAAGTAACAATGGCCTGTCACTTTTTACCTCTCGCTAAGAGAGGTATTGAATTCATGCTAAAAATCGCATATCCAGATTTTAGTGAATAAGCACGTTTTAAGGTCCCTAGAATCCGATTATAACATTTTTACGATGATGTCCATATGTGTGTGTGGATGTTGGATCCACGATATCTCAAATACTATAAGACTTAAGACATTTTTAACTATGGATTCCGCAATCTAACAATAATGGGAAGAGTTGATCTAAATATTATTTATCGAAAATTTATGTAAAAACTTATATAAAGGAACGTTAAATTACTTATTCGATAAATATAAATTCATTATTATATATAAATAAATAAATATATCATCACAGCTTAATACCCATTGCTGGGTGTGCCAATCTGCTTTATACACAGATATCGGTAATGATGAAATATTTGTACCGTGCGGGCGCTTACCAGGCGTCACCTCACGGGCACTTATTGCTGGCGTGGAGAGTGCACCACAGGGGTCAATTTTGTGCCATTTAAAATTGGAAATATTTGGCGTCGGTCGGGATCGAACCCGGTTCCCCAGATTCGCGATCAGACACTCAGGCACGCGGCCACGAGACCCCATATTATATCTTCTATAGATTTAGAGATAAAGAAATGCATATAAAATAATATCACGTAAAAATTCTCAGATCAAACTACTTCAAGGCAAGAAATTCAAATGTTTGTAATTGACACATAAATGTCACTGTCAAAAATATTTGTATGCCACTGTCAAAAATATTTGTACATCATTATGAAGATTATGAAAATAAAAAAAAGTCAACAACGCAAAAGAATATAAAAGTAATTTGAAAAAAATAACGAATATAAAGAAAAAGAAAAGGAAATTAGAAAAAGAAAATTTCAGGATATTGAATATAAAGAAAATATATGTATTGTACATAATTTATATAAAAATATCCCATAGATTTTGCAAATGTATGTGAGAATTATTTTGCAGTGAGACATGAATATATGTATTTGTATTTAGAAATATTTTATGCGTACAATCAGGTAAAATATCTTGCGAGAGGTTATGTGCTGGGCACATTAGATTTTTAACACTGGTGTCATAGTAGATTTGTAGAAAAAAACTTTTGTTGCAATTTCTTGGTGTAAAATCGTAGATTTCCTGGACTAATAATAATGAAATAAAGTGTAAACATTTTTTTATACGAATAATTATAATAAGTAGATAGGTCAATTCTTTTGATGCAGAGCTCATATAAAACATATTCCCAATTTAAAAAATCTGATGTGGCCAGCACATAACCTCTCGCCAGATATTTTACCTGGTTGTACGCATAAAACGAAAAATATTTTTAAATACAAATACATATGTTCATGTCTCACTACAAAATAATTATCACATATATTTGCAAAATCTATGGGATATTTAATATAAATTATGTACAATACATACATTTTCTTTATAAGTATTCAATATCCTGAAATTTTCTTTTTCTACTTTCCTTTTCTTTTTCTTTATATTCGTAATTTTTTCGCAAATTCCTCTTATATTCATTTTTACGTATATTCTTTTACGTTGTTGACTTTTTTTTATTTTCATAATCTTCATAATAATGTACAAATATTTTTGACAGCGGTATACAAATATTTTTGACAGTGACATTTATGTGTCAATTACAAACATTTGAATTTCGTGCCTTGAAGTAGTTTGATTTGAGAATTTTTACATCAAATTATTTTATATGCATTTCTTTATCTCTAAATCTATAGAAGATATAATAATGAATTTATATTTATCGAATAAAGAATTTAACATTCTTTAATATAAATATTTACATAAATTTTCGATAAATGATATTTAGATGATTTTTTTCTTGTAACTACTACTTCCGGTTGTCCAATTGTTACCAAAACTCTTCCCATTATTGTTAGATTGAGGAATCCGTAGTTAAAAATGTCATAAGTCTTATAGTATTTGAGTTATCGTAAATCCAACATCCACACATACATCCACACCCACATCCACACACACAAACACACACACACACACACACACACACACACACACACACAAACACACACACACATACGGACATCATCGTAAAAATGTTATAATCGGATTCTAGGGACCTTAAAACGTGCTTATTCACTAAAATCTGGATATGCGATTTTTAACATGAATACAATACCTCTCTTAGCGAGAGGTAAATACAGCAACATATAGATTCTATAATAAAATAATATTTTCACTTATTCATAACAATGACATTTCTCAATGTTACTATTTAAATTCTGAAATTGTTGCTCGTAAATATTGTACATTATCAATATTTTGGGAATGGTATAATAAAGCATAGCTTGGAATAGATACAATCTGACAAGTGGCTTCTGACCGTTAATATTTCACAGATATTTCGGTATAGAATGCAGATAATACAATACTCATGAAAATTGTGAATTGCTAATAGGAATATGAACATAACCCAAGGCTTGAATTCTATTTTACTACCTCTAGTTTCCCTATTAGGCAAACACTCGACTCCATTCGGTTTCCACATCAAATGCAAATTTCTGCAAAGCAATTAATACCTTGAAGGGTATTTAATTATACTAATACAATTGATCTCCGTCCGATAACAATAAATAATTGAGCGTTTATGCAAATAATTTGCGACTATATGGAGCAGTAATTTGATTTTAACGAGTTAATAACGTGAATGTTTGCGGAAGACAATGTGGATGTGAAGTGCAGAGCGAAGATAGCACCCTATGAAATGTGTGTGTGCATGTGGTACGTACGCAGGGTAATGAACACATTGTACCAGTGAACAATGCTTGTAGATAACAAACTAAATGTCGCGTTCACGAACACGTTAGTATATATGAGTACGACGAACTAACGTAAAGCACAGATTTCCCACAACTGCTTGCTTTGCTACTATGTTATGTGGAAGATTTAAGTGTTCTTGTTCTTCCTATGTTGACACTATTTTAATTAATTTTCATGTTAATAGAGAATTTGTTGATTAATACCTTATTTTAAAGTAACATTTTAGAATACTCGTAAATATATATACTTTCAAATAATATTACATATGTTTATTTTTATAGAAACACGAAAACACAAATTAAAGTATTATTTCCGCCGATTGTCCTAATGAGAAGGAGCTCCGCTTAATAACTAAGCGCTATCATATAGCAACATTTACCGCTATTTTTAGCTATTTTTAAGGCTTAATATTTAAATATCAATACATTAGAGCAGGGATCTCCAAACTACGGCCCGCGGGCCAAATCCGGCCCGCCAGTGTCATCAACCCGGCCCGCGACAGCTAATGACCAATGTCACCAATCCGGCCCGCGACAGCTAATGGCTTATTGTTGTTATTGTTGCGGTGATAAGTTGGTTAAAAAATAACACAGAATGATAAACTCGGTTTTATTTACTTGTTCCGTGGAAAATGATTTCTTTCAGATTCCATATTTCCATGAAGTGACCAACCAAGTTTCGTGAGAGTGAGAACGGGTGCGTGCAGCGGACAAGATATTATTTTTTGAGGTAGTAATAGGTGACAATTATCTTGTCCAATAAGAATAGTAGGTCTTGTTTCGTTGGATAAAGGAATTGGTGCGTTCTTTAAATGTTGCCACTTCTTCTTCAAAGAATTAACGTTGTAAGATTGTAGTGGTAAATTTAACACATGTGTTGTACGGACATTTGTTAATTTGAACCTTTCGCCAGACTCCCCCCGTATTTCAAGACAAACACGCCGAGAATTGACTGTTGTTGGTTATTCGTCCATTTGATATGAAGAGTTTCTTTGCTGCCTTTGGCTCCAATCTTGTCAGCTATCTTTTCTTCAATAAGTGTGACTGTGGACGCGTCATCTAGTAAAGCGTAGGTATCTACGTCGCCTTTGGGACCAGAAATCTTGACAGGTAGAATTCGGAGAAGTACTTGGTTGGTTTTGTAATTTGAAAACGCAACTGTATTAGGTGTAGCTAGTTCAGAAGGTTTTACTAGAGCATTTGTTTCATCTCTTGAAATGCGATTTGATTGCGGTGAGCTATATATATCATGGATGCTTGAATGGTGTCTTTTGTTACAGCCAAAGATACTACAGTTGATTTTACTAGGACAGTTTTTTGCTTCATGTCCTTCAGAGAGACAATTTAGACAGAGGTTTAGTTCTTTGATGAGATTCCATTTCTCTATATTAGATTTTTTCTTGAAGTCTTCACAGGCCCAGATGCGATGAGACTGTTTGAAAACGGGGCATGCATTCACTTTCAATTTACTACAAGTGGTAGTGGTTAAAACTGTTTGTTTATGAGTGCCATGATTCTTATTTTCGTTTCTCATTTTACTATTTGAGTAGTGACTGACAGGTGATTGACAGATGACAGGTGACAAATTGCATTAGCTTCTTCCATTAACCATTTTGAAAAGTCTTCTAACGTATAATATTTTAATTGCGATGCAGTTTTACTCCAGTTGAATTTGTGAAAATCTAATAGTTTGTCTGTGAGTTCATTGATTAGTATTGGATTAGAGAGATGAACAATACAGTTCAAAGATTTAATGATTTGAACAAGATTTTGAATTTCTGAAGCCATGTAGATAATATTATGTGGTTTTCCAGGTTTTTGTGGAGGAATTGCTTTTACTTTATCAATGAGACTATTTATAATTTGATGAGATTGACCAAAACGAAGTTGAAGTATTTCTATAATATCATCGGCTTTATCTGGAGCTATGAGAAGTCCATACACTGCTGATTTAGCATTTCCTGTCAGAGATTTTCTAAGACGGATGACGTTTTCTTCTGCTGTGTGAATAAAATTGACTTATGAAAATGTCGGTAGTTCGCGTGGAGTTGATTGACGGGCTGTTAGTTGTCTTGCCTTTTCGTCATCATGTATTTTGGAAGACACAAGAGTTTCTGTACATTTCAGTAACTGTTGATTACTTAATGCTATTTGATTCATTGTAACGGTGAGTTGCTCAAATGTGACATTATTAGAAGGATATGATGTAGAATTTGTTCGCTCCTTCACTGGAGATGGCGGTGGACTTTGAAATTCCGGGTTCGATTTGTTTGCCCAATCTGACACCCGTTTGTTCATCGTATTGCGTTTCACATTGTTTCTCTTCTTCGTCTGCTGACAGACCATATCCTTCATCGTCATCATTTTCAATACGTGACATTTCAAGTGCTAATTCGCGTTTTGCTTTTTCTTCTTCTAAGTTCGAGAAGTTTAGTTTGTTGTTCCATTTTTAGTCTTTCTTTTTTTTTCTATTTCCGCTAGTTTTTCGGCTAATTTATGTTCAGCAATAAGTTTTCTAGAAGTGGATGAAGCTGCACTATTTGCAGATTTGGATTTGGCTGTCCCTTGGTTGACTGAAGGGGCGTTGTTCCCTGAACCGTTGCAGTCGGGAGCTCCGTTTCCAATTTCTGTGAGCTTGAGCTTACTCTTACTTCTTAAATAGTAGCTCATGGTGGCTGACGAATTACGTAGAAGTAGGATGAATTTATGTAGACGGATGAGTAGTTTGAAGACTGTATCTTCTTTAGGCTGGTTGAATTAGGCTCGCAGACCAAAATGTTGGTGACAAACCTGAATAAGAAGTTGTTAGGATCCGGCTCGAAGGACCAAAATGTTGGTGACAAACCTGAATAAGAAGTTGTTAGAATCCGGCTCGATGTGACCAAAAAGTTGGTGCAGTGGTGAACCGAATTTAAGTACAATTCGAAGGACCAGAAAATAAGAAAGTAATAAGTAATTCCTTTCCTATTTTATTTTGAAAGTACAGAGGTTCTTGAGAAAAATATTATGTCTATATTTTCTTTGTTTTTTTTTGTTACATGTCATAATTCTAGGTCTACTACTACTATTTTTTTCTAGTTTTGTTTTCTGGCTGTCTGTGATGTTCTGTTAGTCGGCGACAGTAAAGATTAATGACAAGTATAATACACAGAAAATTTAACTTAAGCATAATAATTAACAAATAATTGAAATGAATCCTACTAATATTATAAACTAGTGAACACACCGCGGTTTCAACCTCGGTAGTTATGTTGGTGTAAAGAGTATCATATATGTATGTCTATCGATGTTTGGGATGTATATATCTTGAATCACACATATATGATTTTTATTCTGAAAATCTCTCAGGAACGGAAAAGCTAAATTAACGCGAATGAAACCGCGGGATGTTCACTTATAAAAAATACTAATGAGATGTAATTGTGATTTTTTACTGACAATAGTTTGTAGTTGTGGACCAATTTTACTTGTACCAATTATTTAAAAAGATTTAAGATGCTCTTCGGTTAACTTTGATCTGTAAATATTCTTCGTGTACTTCATTTTGGAGAATGTTTTCTCACATATGTTCTAAGTTTTCTTTTTTTAACTGTATTGAAATTTTATTTTGCGGCAAATAATTATTGTTATTTTTACGTATTAATATTATTAAATTATTTATAACTTTTTTCGACATCTTATTAGGACTAGACAACTTGAAAATTTTAAATGCAAACATTGACCTAACTCATGACAAAATAATCACCCCTACTCAAGAAATAAAGATCCACTACCACAGAATACTTCCAAAATTCAATCATATTAAAATACCTCCAAAATCTGAAAAATTTACCAAAATAATTGTAAATAATATAGAAAACGGCGAAGAATTTATACCGGAAACCAAAATAAATAATTTAATCATTCCAGAATATATATATATATATATATATATATATATATATATAAATATATCATCATGGCATATTACCCATTGCTGGGTGTGCCAGATTTCGGTAATGATGATGACATATTTGTACCGTGCGGGATTTAACCAGGCGTCACCTCACGGGCACTCATTTTACATATATATATATATATATATTCTGGAATGATTAAATTATTTATTTTGGTTTCCGGTATAAATTCTTCGCCGTTTTCTATATTATTTACAATTATTTTGGTAAATTTTTCAGATTTTGGAGGTATTTTAATATGATTGAATTTTGGAAGTATTCTGTGGTAGTGGATCTTTATTTCTTGAGTAGGGGTGATTATTTTGTCATGAGTTAGGTCAATGTTTGCATTTAAAATTTTCAAGTTGTCTAGTCCTAATAAGATGTCGAAATTTTTATGAAAATTAAATAGGTGGTATTTTAATAAAGTGTTAAGGTAATTAAATAATTTGGAGGCAGGTATCTTATATACTAAACGATTAGATTCACTCTCTATATATTCTTTAATCAAAAAGCCAATCGCCAAACTTTAGACAAGGCTACAGCTTAAACGGAGCGACCGATTTTCGTAAAATTTGTACCAAGTTGTAGGAAATGATTGGCTTCAGCTCCCTTCTAATGGACCGAATTTCTGTAGGATGCATAGTTTTTGTGTAAAACATTATTAAAGATTGAAAATTGGGACAGAAACAATAGGTCACAGTAACGATCACAGTTTTCCTTGAAAATTTAAGACGAAGAACGCCATGTTTGTCATGTCATTTTGAACCTTTAAATGGAAATATTTATGAAATGGAGACAATTTGAAAGAAGTTTAATTCATAATTGTAAATTTTGAGAATGGGCAATTATATCCGCACAGGTAAAAAAGGCCTAAACCATTTTAATTTAAATTATAAAATTTGACGGTTCATATGTACTTGGACAGTGTTACCAAATGTGTAATAAGTAACTAGGTAAAAAACAAATATTTCTAACTAAACAATATTTTTCACAGTAACGATCACAGTTTTCCTTGAAAATTTAAGACGATAAACGCTGTTATGTCAATGTCAATGATGACAAATTATCAGTTTTCTTCCTTTTAAATGCAATAAAATGTTTAAATAATATGTAATAATTAAAGAAAAGATGATGAATTTAACAAGGTAGGTATATGCAATGATTTTAAGCCATGTTTATTATTATGTTACATATTTTATTTTGTAAATAGAATTTTGGAAAATGTATAAGGAAACACGTCGAAAAGGATCAGAAAGGTAGGAATAATATCACAATCGATGTACAAAATGAAAAAGATAAACATTGTCATGTCATATTTGATATGTTAATGACAAATTATGCATGTATCAATTACTATAACCGATGATATAAAAACAAGTCAATTAAGATGGTACGATCACGTACAGCAAATGAGTAATGGCAAAACACATACCACAGTAAACTCCTAGCGGCAAAAAGAAAAGGGGGGACCTAGAAGGAATTGGGTAGCAGGAGTCCAAGAAGAAATAAGAGAGAATGAAGATCTATGGCAAGACCAGTGGAGAATTCGCATCAGAAGACATGGTACAACGTTATAAACCGATTGTATATATAGGTATATGTAATGATTTTAAGACGTGTACAGGAAAATCATAGTCTGGAACAAGACAATTCAATAATTTTAGATAGTATGTTTTAATCTGTTCTTTTTTTGTAATTCATTTTCTTACATTACGTTTAAAATTATTTCAGATTATACATAATTCGATATCTATCTTAAAACGGTACAGAATTTAATCTGTATTTTATTTTCTTATATTACGTTAAAATTATCTATATTAAAATTCTTTTATTCCCAATTATTGTATCGTACTAATAAAAAATATTTTAAATTACATAATCATACAGCATGAGCCAGAAAAGTAATCTTTAATACCTATCATTTTTAACAATCCAAACTTTATTGATATATTTTCAAATTCGTTGTAAAAGTTCAGATCTAATGTAATGTAAGCACTTACTTTTCTGCAGTTTGTAACTAACTGTTTACTCTAGAATTAAAATATCACATCTTTTAGTTTTGTTTGATTTATTTTTATCTTCAAATTTAGTATTGTGTACTCATATACATGTTACTAATACAGGGTCCGCATTTTAAAAGTTCCCGCCTGAAAATTCATGATTAGGCAATCCATGATACATTTCATAAGTGACTTGGTTTTTAAAATTTTGTTTTGCTCTTATACCTACTGTGATTATTCGATTTAAAGTACTAATATTCACCAAGTGGCTTATAAAATGTATATGGTTTTGCTTACTCTTAAAATTTCAGGCTGGAACATATAAAATGGGCACCTTGTATTATGTTTATATTTGTCCTGTTTGCTCGCATAAAATGCGCAGCATTTGTTCATTTCATTATATGTTTTCATAAGTTCCTACAACGGTGTAGTATCTATAGGTGAGAGTACGAGATGCGTTGACATAACTAGCTGGTAAAAAAGAAGCTAACGCGACCCGTTACCATTTGACAGGCGTTTGGCAGTTGGTGTGCCGCAGTGTGTCGGTTGCGGTTAAAATAAGTTCGCGTTTAAATAGAAAATGTTGTGATATAGGATGTACAACAGGGTATGGATCAAATAAAGAGATATAGACCCGAATTTTCACCTCTTGAAGTAACGTTACTTCGGAAGTAGCGCTATTTCGATTTTTTATTTATATAATTTTATGAGTAGATAAGAATAGGTTTCATATTTTTGTAAATGAAACCTATGACATTAGAAATAAATGCTTTTTACAATTTAATTTATTTTTATATCTCTCATTTTAATGTTAAAGTTGACATTTGACAGTTGAAGTAGCGATTTTTCGGAAGTAGCGCTACTTTAAGATGTAAGAATACGGACCATAGTCTTTTTAAGGTGCCAAAATGTGCGATTTTGTAGCAGCCAGCCATGATATAACCATAGAAACAGGTACTACGATTTAGAAAATTCTGATTGAAAGATGTCAGTGTCAAGTACATGACATTATGTTTATTTTATAATTTTACTGAAATTATAGAAGCCTGTTGTATGGAATTTGTATAAAATACATACATAGAACTGACAAAAGATAAAAGGTAATGTTTTGAAAATATAAAATATTGTGCGATATATAGTAATAATTTACTATTGGGATTTGCAAATAAGAAAACGCTAACTAGCGGCAAATATTAGAACTGCAAACAGTGGTACACATTTGACATTTACATGAAACTACAACTATATGACTACATAAACTCTACTATGCGTACTTGAATTTTAAATAAAAAATACTAATAAATGAGAAAATAATACGAAAACTAAAGAAATACAATTGACAGAAATGCTTCGTTGACACACGTCAACAAAAAGTGTACCAGTGTTTAATGCGATCAGAAAGAGATGGCCTCTTGATACTTGAAAATCCCAATTTCAAATATTTTTGTAAAAACCGGGTCGCAAAAAACCTGACATCTAGCGGCATACTGTATGAACTAACCCGGTTATTTAGCCATTCTTTGTAATACATTATACATCGTGCACTCAGCTATAGATACTACACTTCCGAAATATTATTGACAATTTTATGCAAAAAAGAATAGCCGATCGAGCTGTGGTATTTTTGACAATTCTCTATGACAGTCCATGAGAAAACATTTCTTGTTTTTCGTATAAATTTGTCAGAAATACAGGGTGTTTCATGTAACTATGTAAGGTTTCGGAGTACGAATTCTAGACACCAACATGAAAAAAATCCCAATAAACATTGGTGCTAGAACGCTTCATAACAGAGATACCGAGGATTTATCTTAAATGAAGCATAATACTGAAATAGAAGAAAATAGTTGGCTGATGGCATTTGTTTAATTCATTTAAAATTTAAATGAGATTTAATTAATTAAAAATTCCACTTATTTCAATCCGATAATTATTTAATTATTACACCTGTTATTTAATATTTTGATAATATTTCTAATACAAAAAAGTATTGCCAAGCCTTCTGTATTTAATGAAAATGTAATATTTTAATAATTTACCGTAGTATTTTTAAATAATACTGATTTATTTATTGAATGTAATGCCTTTCATTTTAAACACTTGCTCTGGGATCCTTTTTATAAATAATTATTTATGACCCAATACAAAAATAAATAAAAATAACCTGTTTCCTGTTTTTTTTTTTTATTTTAATAAAATCCTGGGTACCTATCTCTGTTAGAAAGCGTTATAGCATCAATGTTTATTGGGATTTTTCCCCCTTTTGGTATCAGAATTCATACTCCAAAGCCTTGCACTCTTATATGAAACACCTGTATATCCTGTTTGGTATTAAATGAAAAGTTTTCTGCATGGCTAAACTATAGAACTTTCAAAATTTTGACATCAACTTGACCGGCTTTTGTTTTTTACATAAAGTTGTCAGAACCATGTAGTGATTAGGATCATGTGAATTTTTTTCTGCAGGGCTGTAACATAGAAGTGTCAACAAATAGACATCTCGGTCGGCTTTTGTTTTTGTATAAAGGTGCTAGAAATATGTCGTGTTTGGTATCAAATGAGAGGTCTGGTTACGAACTTTTGGACACAAGTGTGGAAATTTATGACAGGTTGATTGGCTTTTGTTTTATGCATAAAGTTAATTCGTTTGATAGAAGGGGGAACTTGGGTATCTGACAAGACTGTTGGCGTTACCACTTTGGTTTTAAATTGTGCGTAGACAGATTGAATGTACGTATAAACTATTATAAAACACTATCGGCGGAGCCCTAGGGTAAACTCGGCGAAGCCGAGCTTAGGCTAGTTATGATACTAAAATTCTCTAATGATGTTTCATGCGCGGTTGTAATTTTGAAAGGATCATTTTTGATTTTTTCTTTGAAATATTTTTGTGCAATATCTGGGTTTATAAAGGAACGTGTGCTTCCTGTGTCGATTAGAGCTTTCAAATTTAATTCTGGGAAGATGACAAATGGTAATTCACTATGATTGTGTATTACGTTCATTAATTCGTCGTTTTTTCCGAGGCTGTTATCGGAAAAAACTCGTTCGTATCGTTAGAGTTTGGTTCAGTTACATAGTATTCAGGATTAGGGCCAGTTACATAATAATCGGGATTTTGTTCTTCAATATTGTCAATTTCAGTATTAAATAATTCTTCCGCTATGAAATTCGGTCTGTTTTGCGTGTTATAAAATTGCTGCGGACGGTACTGGCTCGTTCCTGGCCTGGGTGTCGTTGACTGTCTAGTACTGACACTCATAGGCGTAAGCTTGGGGGCTTTATAATTGGGATTTGGTTTGAAAACATTTTGGGATTGGTTATTAAATGTTTTATTTCCTTGATTTGAGGGAAATTGATTCGGTGTGTAAGGTTTCCTTATTTGATGGTTCGGAAATTAATTAGGATATTGATTGGTGGTAGGTTTAAAAATTGGGCTGGTAGATGGATTTGGTCTGTACATCAGTTGTGGATATTGTGGTTGTCTAATTTGTGTACTGTGAATTATTTGTTTCTGTTTGTGTTGAGTATGGGTGATATTTTTATGATATTGTGGACGACTGTGCGTTTCTAACTGGAAATCGTTTGTCAGCATGTTTAACGCGATGTTCATATCTTTGGGATTCTTTGTTCTCATAAGAGTTCCTAGGGGATCTTTTAGTCCTCGGAGGAGAATTCTCAAAGCATAATTTTGACAATATTCTGTTAGATAAGGCTTAGCAAGTGCTAAACTGTGATTACTGATATAAGAAATTTGGAGGTTTAATATGTCCTGAATTTTATTGTAAAATTCGAATGCCGTTTCATTGCCTTGTCGCAATTCGGTTAATTCGATACTAAGCGTATATAAATCTCGTTTATCTGAGTAGGCGTTTAACAATGCTTGTTTAACGTCTGCCCATTTACTTATTGTACTACTGGCGATGTTTATTGCGGCATCACCTTTTATTTTAGCTAAAATGCTCGACATAAGCTACTCATTTTGAAAATCTGCTTCGTCAACCAAATTATAAAATTTGTTAACCAATTTTTCGCAAATTTCAAGAAAGCGGGATAATAATTTACTATCACCAGAGAAATCTGGGATCATGTCAAGATTATGTTTTTCAAGACGTGCAGGTTGTAATACTAAGCCTGCTGCTACTTCTTGTGGCATTTTTGCTTTGTTTTTTGTTATTCTACGTTTACTTTTATAAGGTTTAGAAGTTACGAGTGTGGACTCGGAGTCAGAGGAAGTTTCTGGGTTTGAATGTGTATCCGATCCTGTATCTGAGTCAGAATGGTACTGATAATTGTGTGACATGTGTGTACTCACAATAATAGAAGCAATTTGTCCATTGAATGCGTTGATTCCCGGTCAGGTCTGTGTTCAGCAGCGCCTTGTTCTTTCGTCGTCGATATTCGCTCGCAGATGAAGGAACTGGGTGGTCTTGCACTTGAACGTAGTCGCTTCTTCTCCCTGGGGTTGTGGTTCTTTTTGGTGGATCGTTGATACGAACACGAGTTTCACGCGATGTGAAAATTAGCCCGAAAAATCCTTTTAGACTACGCCAGTTATATTTCGAGGATCCGAAATACTATATGCCAAAAACTATCATTTGTTACACATAAAATTATTAATATTTATTTTATGAATTATTACATTTATTCTATTATAATGTTTATTGTATGAATTCTAAACTCTGACTGTCTTGTAACTGCACTAAAGTCTATAATCTGGAAACGGGAAACTCAGGTGTCGGGTTCGACGCCTGGGAACTGCAATTCAGCGATTTGGACGGCGGTAACTTATATATTTATATATATATATATATATATATATATATATATATATATATATATATATATATATATATATATATATATATATATATATATATGGAATAAACCATCGTAGTAGACTTAGCGTACGAAAGAGGTTTGTGGACAAAAAGTGATGGCATAGCGTACGAAAAAGGTTTACGAACGTAAAAGGTTTGCGGACAAAAATTGATAACCTTCAGAGAAGTGGCATTTTTCGTCCGAAAATAAGTAGGTAAAATTTCACTTTTCGTACAGGTAGAAAGGAAAATAAATTTTATTTACAAGCTGGCTTTTAGATTAATTAATACATTACCTATTCTTCTACATTCTCTTGCGATATGAAATATGTAAAAAATATAAATAATAAATGAGTGTTAGATGCGGTCTCGGTGTATGATTTATCGAATCCTTTCCAGTTTGGTGGCAATAGTGGAAAGAGTTGCCCATGGTGCAGTGTTCGGTATTTTCACTAATTACTGCAATATATCAAAAGTGTAACGTCACACAATGGTTTGGATTAGGGAGCGACGCGGTGCTCTTGTCGTACGTGCTGTGTTTGACTGTGCACTAATTATACTAGTCGTGCCATCCTCTCTGCTCTATATACTACGTCACTGGAACAGCGACACTCGTCAATGGGCCCATTTCAGAGATAATCAATTGTATTCAGCTGTGTTTTACTGATAAACATTACGGAATAATCTCATCTCCATCTCAATTTGCACACTGAATAATACAGAGCCAAAGTGACTGGTTCTGTTCTGTCTTCATAATGAAATGCGTGGTTATTTGAAAGGAAATTGTCATTAACAATATAATGAGGATTTTGGTAATGGAAACGAGAATCAAGTGGTGTTCTGTCAAGAGCTGTTTCGTACAATATAAATAAACTTATTTCTAATTGTCTATTTACTTATTATACTAAAAATTAATAAGCAGAAGACGAACATCATCAACCGGGCAAAAACCTTATAAAATGAAATATAACTTGTAAAAATTATTAGGTGTTATTTATTTTTTAAAAAAGAAGATATAAAATTACTAGTATTATGCATATATTAAGGAAATTTACAATTATTTCGTAGTGAATCCTTATTCCTTTTACAGAATATAACATTATTTGAAATAATTGTAGTGGATTTTCGTACCATAACGTTAGCACTACTGAGAATGATCATATTTACATTGAATTTAACATCAATTGAATATCAATCAGAGACAACTATCTAAAAGAGAGTGGCCAGGTAACAAAGTGTTTGGTGATTTGGGGTGAACGGAGCATGGGGAAAATTGTTCTTTGCACATTTCTTCAGATAGTTATCAGCTATAATATCCCGAGGACATTGATAATTATGAAATAATTTTATGACAGTTACCGAAAGCACGTTGCTTGGTAATCGCCCGACGCTGAAGGCGGAGGCATGTTACCTAAAAGCAACATACTTGAGGAAGTTGTGATAAAATTATAAGTATTTATCAATGATCGAGGGGTATTCGGTGAGAATTTTTTTTGCAATTTTGATTAAATTTACGAAGAATTTGTATTTACTAGAATTTTTATAATTATAAAATCACTCAATAGATTTCTGGAGTAGCTATGAATAAGTTCAATGTCAAGTGTGTAACGATAATAAGATTGACATTGACACGAGGAGACAAGACACGTCCAGTTTTATTATACAAACGTTTAATAAATAATTTTATTAATTAAACTGTTATTTTCACTGCAATACCGTGAAAATGGCATTTTCAAATTAAAACAGTCTTTAATTAACTGTCAAAAAGTGTTTGTTACTTAGCAACTTAGTGACATAAGTGATAATTGTCCTAGGGTAATTATCAGTTTAAGTTTGCTTTGATTGGTTACTTTCGCACACGTGATCAGATATACAGGGAATCAATTGGATAATTTTTTAACCAAAAAAATTTCTCTGATATAGATCTTGTGCCTGTCACTTGACTGTCAGATATTTGTCAGTTTTCTCTGCGGTAAGGTATTTGTGATTTGTGCCTTGTTCTACAGTATTACCTATTTGTTTTAATAAGTATTATACTATAATACATCTGTAATCATGGTAACCGGATGGAAATAAACTACCAATATGTTTGCGAAGTTATAGGTGCGTTTAATGAAGAAAGCAAATCTAGCAAATGCTAGGTAAGCAAACGAGACTTGCTCATTAGTTCGCTAAACGATTTGCTAGTTATATGACGAACTGTCATTATATTATATTATTAATAAATATATAATCGTATGTTATCACTGAAAAACAAAATTGACATAATATTTATATGATTGACATTCATTTATAATATTTATTAGTGATCAATAAAGATATAATAAATTTATTAAATTAAACCGATTTCCAATTCATAGTTTATTGTTTTTCATTACATGTACATACATTTAAAAATGTATTTATTGTAATAAATAATGATTTTTTAAATGAATAATATTTATAATTTTAATTATTTTGTATTATATTTTAATGTGTGCTTTTATTTAGGAATAAAATATATTATATGATATGTTTTATTGTACATTTTAAATAGTTGTTAAGTATTAAGGGCAATAAATGATTTCTACCTGTTTACGATGATTTTGGAGATTGAGACGAAGTGTTGGACGTCCGGTGATTGTCGAGTAAATGCAATATTGGCAATGGTGAGACAATGGTATCTTTTCGATTGGAAAGAAATCTCTTACATTTTTAAAAATAAATAAGCTCACCTATACATCTGGGAGAATGCGGTTCAGAGTCTCACCAAAACCCAAAGGATAGCCATAAACTTTTCAAACGCCTACCACTTAAGGTGACAAAGAAACCCAAATTCCATCCCTCATAATTAATATTTTGAATACGGTCAATGTTTTGTTCAGAGTTGGGCGATACACCGCACTAAACGGTTTCTTTGTATTTTTGTAGTATACGGTTGTTTAAGGGGTTTTTGCGATCCTTTGGGTTTTCAAGAGACAGAGTATAAACGTAGTGTGACCAACTATGATGAACGATTGAATTGTATGGTTGTAGAACACACGATTGAAACAAGGCGCTGAATTAGGTACGAAAGATCATTATTTGGTTGTATTGTAAAAGCGGTTGAATAAATTTTGGCGAATGAAAGTAAAAAGTTCTGAGAAAATATTTCCCGTAAAATCCTATGCTCTTTTGAATGAATATGTTAGAATGGAATATGTTGAAAGGTTGAATGTAGTGTTGCCGCAAAACCAAGACCAGTCCTGGTCTTGTCTCGTCTCGTCTTAGTCTTGTCGAGACAAGACCATTATTTTGGTCTCGACTAAAAAGTCAGTACGAGACGAGACCAGTATCGAGTCTTGTCGTGAAATTCTTGAAGTTTCGACAAGACTCTCGACTTCTGTAGTTCAGTATTTTTTCAAAAATAAATTAACCATTAAACCGTTAAATTACAATGCATACGTAGGATAAAAACTAGGCAGTATAAACCGAATATTTAAAAAATTGTAATTTAATTTATATCCTATGAAATGTATTAACAAAACTGAATTTTCAAGTTGACTAATATTATTTCCAATTTTGAAACAGTAAAAAAGTTGTACATTCTGCTCTAATCTTTCATTTTGAATCTCTCAGATCTATATATATATATATATATATATATATATATATATATATATATATATATATATATATATACCATTTTTACCACTTGTGTTCTTAAAATATCGATTCCGGTAGCTATAATCTGATAAACAGATGTTTACTGGTAACAGTTCACCGGTACAATTTTCGTAAATGCCTTATATAACTGACGGAAGGTAATGTGCTGGCCACATCAGATTTTTTATATGGGATATAGGAATTATTGATGACATCACTGTAACGGTCAAGAAAACGTTGTTTATTACTATTAAAAAATTACAAACATCACGAATATTATATTATATTTCGAATTTTAAATGGCACAAAATTGTCTCCTGTATATATATATATATATATATATATATATATATATATATATATATATATATATATATATATATATATATATATATATACACTCGGCATATATGAATCTATGCACTTCCATTTTCATAACAATTTTTTAATCGCGATTGTACGATTTTTCTAAGATATTTATGCACTATTACAAACAATTATTATAAACAATTTGTTGATAGACGCAAAGTCGAGTGTCTTATCGAGACTCGAGACAAGACGAGACTGACTTCAAGTCTCGTCTCAACAAGACGAAGACAAGACCAATGTAGTCGAGATTAAGTCAAGACCAAGACAAGACCGACCTAAGTCTTGTCTCGGCTTGTCTTGTGGCAACACTAGTTGAATGAATCCTTGCCTGAATGTGACCCTAATTTTGAATGTAATATAAATGAAGTTTGGATGACATTTAAGGAATTCTTAAATACGTAAAAGAAATTTGTAGTGAAAGCAGATTAGACTCTTGTTCGAAAAATGCATGATGGAATGATCAGGTTAAAAAGCTAATGCTGAGAAAAAGAAAGCGCATTTGAAGTTTTTAAATACCACTGATTCGCCTGGGAGTTTCCGCGAAGAATGTTTGTTGGAGTATGGAAGGAAGAATAAATGAGTGAAACAAATGATGAGAGATAGTAAAAAAAAACGATTTGATGACTTGTTGAGTAAAAGGTTGACAAATAATTTTAGTATGACTGTTTTGGTTGAGTGTGAAGAGAATACGGGGTGGAAGTAATTGAGTTGTGAAAATTGTGAGAAGTACGAAATTATGTTAAAATTCGCTTTAAATGTAAAAATTTTAAAATAATTTTTGACATACATGTGATAAACACATTATTACGACAAAAACACATTCTTATATATTATTTAAGACCAACAGATCTTAAATAATTACTGAATTTAAAATGGTTAACCCTTTTGAGGTAGCAACCATTTTTACATATTTGATAAGGCAGTTGTTAGTTCATAGAAGAGGGCAGCACAAACTTGATGTCCTATTATAATAATAATATTTTGGTTACAAGCCCAAGTGCGCGCGCAAACCCCCCTCCAAACACCCCAAGTCGACAGCCGTATCGATCGGTGAGCGTCACAGCGTCAGTAGCTTGTTGGCTGTCGTAGAGAACATACACGTTGCCCGCTGTCTCGCGTCGTTGTATTTTTGCAATTAAAATTTAACTCTGCTTTCCTAGCACAAATAGTTTATTTGTTGTTAGAATTATTCATTTTGTCAATTACGTCAAATAAACCGAGCTTTACTTAATTTTGTTCTTGTTGTTGGGTCTTGAAACTTATTGCGTCGCCATTTTATACAGCCAACAGTTGCTCAGGAATCAGTTGTAAAACCGTGTGACACAACTTGATTTCTAACGGAAACCCGCGTTGTTAGGGTTTGATTCATATTCTTGTTTTTAATAATAGTATTTCGCTATAGAGTGAGTTTGCATATGTTTCTTTCGAGCGACATCATCGGATTGCATCTATTGTTGTAGCGTCGTAGTATATAAATACATTTCTTCATTCTTGTATTTTGGTTTGGTCGTTATTAGGTTCATTTAGGGCTCCTGATATTACTTTAGCTAGATTTGTTTGTTCGTATACTTATTAATTGACTTGGATAATTTCTACCATATAATACTTGGTTGTATATTTTGTTGATTGTAGTTTAGGTTGCTTTTGTTCAATACGCTATATCATGTATATCTTAAAATAGATTTTCTGTTGTTGGTGTTATTTTTGTTCCAATTAAGCTTAGTACGTTGTTAGTTCGTAAACTGACTGATCCTTCGTTCGTTTGTGTTCGTTCGTTCGCTCCTTCGTTTGTTTCACAACACAATATTGTCCTGGTTATATTGGCCAAATCTAGTCGTGTGAACCAGCTATCGAATCTTGTTGATTCAATACGAGTTAAACATATTTAGTTTGCATATAGTTTTTTTCCCCATACATTAACACCAAACATATATTCTTTGATTTTCGATTCATGTTTTCTACACAAAAATAAACAAAAAATATTACTAAATATGAAGAACACAAAAATATGAAAGGTAAACAGTAAACATAAAACCACAACAATATAAAAGTTTTTAAAGGAAGGTTCATGCGCATGCAGTAAACTTTAATGTCAAGCATATGACACATAAATTATGCTTGAATTTAATACAGTCACAAAGTATACCATTACAAATTTACTCTTATATCCTGCGTACAAGCTCTTACATTATCAAAGAACCTTGTCATGCATGGGTCCCTAACGTACATTAATAACTAGGCAAACACTCAATCTACCATTCTGGCGGCGAGGCTCTCCACTCTCGGATGCCGATTCACAGGGATTTATCGGTGAACGTAATCTATTCAGACTCATATTTACCAATACACTCGTATTGCTATTTTTACTCGATGTGACTTGCATGAAATGACAATGCATTACAATTGACAATAGAAATGATTTGTTCTACGTACCTACCTATCACGAATAAAAAATTATAATTTCAGTCTAGTATTCCATTTTTGTAATTTGATTTTTCTCGTATAAAATTTTATATGACCAGCAACCAGCATATTGCACATTGTCTCTCATGCTGTCCACTGTAATAATTATTTTTTTATAATGCCAAGTTGATTTTCATTAAAATACTGCATTTGGTCTGTTACTACACGATAGTTAGATCTATAATAATATCCTTACATTGACATTTACAATATTAAATCATTACAGCATTAATATGCAAGCACGACAGGACTGAAAGAAAACTCGATATAATTTAACTATTTGACAGTAAATATAATATATTTAGATAATAAATTTTAAATAATACATTTATAGAGGTACCGGGTGTTTATTATCACACGGTCAGTTCAGTTGTCAGATCAGTTTCAGACCAACTGTCAATTAAACTGTGAATACTAAAAATGAATATAATAACTGAAACTGAACTGTGGCTCGATCGCATTCCCATCATTTATCATAGTTATGACGTCTTCACAAACTTTTCCATTGAGGTCAAGAGCACATCGTTTGCAATCCCAAAATATCACGAATTTATAACTGAATTTATCTAGTTATATACGAGCTGTCCAAGCTTTCGAAAAAAGAGTGATCCCAGTACTAGAGTCTCACGGCTTGACTTAATATTCAAGTTACTTGACTTGACTTGAAATTAAATCAAGTAATAGTAGCCGAAAGTCAAGTCAAGTAGTTACAATTTCAAGTACTTGAAAAATCAAGTAGTTATTTTTCAATTACTTGAAAAAATCAAGTAGTTATTTTTTTAATTACCAGAAAAATCAAGAAGTTCTTCAAGACTGAATTTCATTTTCATATAGTTCCTAATGTTTTATAACAATATCAGTAATATACCTTAAAATATAGACTTTTATTCATAAAAATATATCATACATTCATATTTAAAATTGAAAAAAAAAAGATTTAAAAGTATAATATATAAATTAACATAATCTATTTATAGTATATGTATTATGGTGGACCTTAAAAAGGGACAAGTCGAATTTTAACCGGTCCGCCCCTAAAGTGGTTCCAAATAAATAAATAAAATTATACTGGCAATTAATTTTAATATTTGACCATGCCTAAATGCACTTGAATTTTCCCCATTTAAATAACATGTATGCAGGAAGCTTAAATTTAAAAACTAAAAACGTGTTGTAGGGACCCTAATTCGTGCTTATTCACTGAAAACTCATTATCGAATTTTTTTACCGAAAACATTACCTGCCTCCCTTACCTACAGTATGAAGGGAGGTAAAAAACGGAAGTATCACTGTGAATATATTATTGAATTTTTAGATTATTAAATAAAATTCTGGGTCGTTTTTGTATGTTTGTAAGTGTGCGATATCTTACCTTCTCATTTGTGTTATTGTCATTGAGTTTCGAACCTTCAATCAGTTATATAAGGTATTTACGAAAATTCTACCGGTGAACTGTTACCGGTAAACAGCTTTTTATCAGGTTATAGTTCCCGGGATCGATATTTTAAGAACGCAAGTGGTAAACAGGGTAGATCAACCTATGAAAAAATTTGAAAATTTAAAACAGGTTAGAAATTTGACGTAGTTAATACACTGAGCAAAGTCTTACTTGAACACATTTCTACATATACCTTTTAAATATTATACATATTTAACATTTCTTTATGACGATGACTTCTTTTACTCTTCTAAATGTTCGAGATTTATTGGCGGGATTGGCAGTATTTCTGAACGGTACATGTAAAGGAATTATGCAATAAGAAATATGAATTATTGTACTTCCTAGAAAAAGCCTTTTGTAATGTCAGTCACTTTTCCGTCAAATGTCATACTTTTTCTATGATAATAAACATGAGGAATAAATCACATAATATGAATATTGATCATATTGACATAAATATAGAATAATTATTCTGTTTATCATGCCACTCTGAAAGTAGCATTAATGAGAGCACAAAATAATATTTATAAATAATGTCTTCATTTTCTGAAACCGATAAACTATTGG
The DNA here is from genome assembly GCA_963082715.1 of Harpalus rubripes. Classification (NCBI taxonomy): domain Eukaryota; kingdom Metazoa; phylum Arthropoda; class Insecta; order Coleoptera; family Carabidae; genus Harpalus; species Harpalus rubripes. The sequence continues at coordinate 10,450,646 of OY720464.1, forward strand.
GCACATCAAGGATCTTAAGACTCATAACAAGCCTTAGATGTCTTAAAATCCTCGCTTTACGAGTTCATATTTCAAACTGACATCTGCGGCAGTTATGATAGTCATAACAATCCTAGAGGTATGTTAATCGCTAAAAACCTAGATCGCACTACACAATAGGTATATAAGGTGTTTTTTAATCAGAGTTACGTAGTAACCGCATTTTATTGCACACGCACACATGGGCACACACACTAAAAAACAAGAGCACGCGCACACACACTCGCACGTATGCATGCAGAATACATCATCATAAAAACGTAAAAATCGGATTCTAGTGTCATATGAAATGTGCTTATTCACTAAACTCTGGATATTAAATTTTTAGCATGATTCCCATATCTTCTTATAAGGAGTGTTCTTCTTAAAACCTCTTGTATTATAAAAGAGCGCTCGTAATACGGGCCATTACATATAATTCTCAATATTAAAATGATTACGAGATTACAAATAATTACTTGCTTACATAATTAATTACATTTGGTTGTACACCTGGTACGCCAGCGAAACACCTCTCGGTTTTATCTGACATTTATTCCACGTCGAATCGGTGAAAAATGTTTCTTTAGAGATTAAGTACATACAGAAGAAGTTACTGACTGTTTACTCATCAAATTGCTGCAGAATGCAGAATACGCGTAATGATTTTGTATAAATGAACATAGTTATCAATCCTACAATAAATGAAATATTTTATATAAATATCTTTTTAAATAAATACATATTTTAATTCTGGTAAATAAGATAATATCATGACAAAAGTTATTCCGTATCTACTTATTAAATTACAAATGCAAATAAATGGTAAATGTATTATAATTAAATTAGGGTATGAAACGATATGCTAATTAGGCAGATACAAATACAAATTACAGTCCATTTCGGTTGTAAGTTTAGGATTCAGAGATATCTGATTTGAAGAAATAACAGAGCACTGTCACGCAAAAAGACAGAAGAGTAGAATGTAATAATTATATTTTCACCACTATTTATTTCGTTGTTTTTGTTACTACCAGGGAACACGCAAATGATAACCAAATACTTGTATTAACGAACTTTATTCTTCATAAGTTACAAATGTTGTTTTATTAGACGGTTTTCTTCGTTTTATACTTTCTTATTGGAATTATTTTCTCATTTAAATTGTAAATCGTAAATCATTTCTCATCGAAAAGAGCAATTGTAATTTTAAAGTAAAATGCAATTTGGAAGTAACTTTTTTAAGGATTCTTGTGTGTTGAATATTTATAAATATTGCCCGTTACATTGTTATTTACTAGTATTTGCTGAACATGCTATTTTGGAGTACGTATAAAACATTCATTGTTTCAAATTTTTGTTATTATGAAGAAAATAAATACTGCTCTACCTTAAGACGTACTAATAAATATTTATAATGCAAAAGGTTCATTATATTAGCACTACGTGAATAAAAACTTGTAAAATACAGTATTACCTATTTCAATGAATAGAAGTATTTAGTATAGAGAAGAGAAAAATAAAACTCCTGACAAAATAATTTCTTGGTTGTTTGCTTATTGACTATTTCTTCTTTCATAATAATTGCTTCTAGTTTTACAACCATGCAACAGTAAACAAATACTGTGTATTTTGAATTTTTTCTGCGTTACGTGCCGTAGGCGAGTGTTGCAAATCATCCGAGTTTCCGAGTACATAATGCCCATAATATCGAATATAATACTAAGCTTTTTCCACTCCAGTAAATGTGGAAATAACGAATAAATATTTTAGAAACAACTTTACAAAGTTACAATTTTTTTGTATTTATTTATTAAAGGAACTACCTACTTATTGGCGATTAGAGTGAACATGTATTGTGAAATTTGTACAATTGGTAAGGTTTAACGTCTCAAGTAGTGGCAAAATTTATATGATATTAGTTTAAATTCATTTCGCGGGCTGTATTGCATCTGCGAAATATTTAGTTAGTGTTCGGTTGTACAAAAATGTCATTTTATGATTCCAGTGTCAAAAAGTGACAGATCACTCTTACACTAGTGTTAAAAGTGAAATAAGGCGATTTCGGGCGACATACCCGTCCACTTCTTAGGATCAGTTACGGTATGATATGGTCAATGGTGGCGCCAAAAATCGTTGGTTCACTTGTTGACACCGTGCTTGGTGGTTATGTATATTCTGCGACATTTAAAACTGTCAAAATTAGTGTCTGACAATTAAAATGCATTAACAAAGAAAAATAGTTTATTCATATTTGTCCAAAAAGGAGTTAACGAAAATAATGTCATCCTGTTTGACATAAAGACCACGACACAGACTGTTCTGACTTTTGACATTTCAAAAAAAGACATGATAAAAAGAGATAGAAATAGTAAACAGAGAGCTGACCCGACTCGCAAACCCGTTCAGCTGTGAGCACTGATCCAAGCATACCGGGTAAGTTGTTCCTAGCGCCCGAATGTGTTAACCTACCTGAACGCAACATACCGCAAGTGAACGGTTGTCGCCCGAAATCGCCTTTAGTTACTTTAGTAATGACGATTAAACAACAAATCGACATTTTTGACGTCAAAAAATTACCAGAAATATAAATAATTTAAATGACTATTTCACTTACAAATATATAAACCAATCCAAATTCAGGATTCTACATAGTTACCAAGTTTCATTTCGACAAAACACCGTCATAAAAAAAATCGCACCCTTCAAGCCAATAAGATGTCATATTTTTACAAGTGCGTTTTGATAAGCGAATTTTGTTTGACGTTTTAGAAACATATTATTTACATACCTGTCAAAGTCTGTATAATTTTAGTGTTATCAGTTTTTATTAAAAATGAGTCGATTTAGACAAAAATCTAGGAGTATTTAAAATATTGAAAAAGCAAACTGAAACATAATACCTCTAAACACAATAAATATTACAAGATTTTGTCAAGAAAAAAATTATATAAATGATTACCTAATTTTTATTTTGGAAATAGTCATCCAGATACCATTCGTGGTTAAATTTTATCCTGGAAAAATTTTCCGATTGCTCTACTCGAGCCTGTTGCCAATTTATCTCGTGACATTGATCAAAAATCACTCGTTTGACAACTCGTGGTTTTTTCATCAATGCCACTCAATAAATTGCTTGGCAACTGGCTCTCGTAACAATCTGAAAAGTTTTCCGGCAAAAATTTATCACTTATTATATATGAAAAAATCTGACGTGGACACCACACGACTTCCTTGTACGCAACATGACCAATACAATGACAATGGCAACAATAAGCATCTTGGTTTGTTTTTTAAAATAAATACAATAAATATTGTAAATTAGTGTAAGATTCACTTTTCGACTGGGCGCCACTGGTTTAGAAGCACTAGCTTAAGGCATAAACACTTAAACATTTCTCATCCCTTGGCGACCGCCCATCCGTTAGTTCTGATATAACAACAGTGTCGTGCGCGTGTCAAAGTGTCCAAAAGAAAAGCTGCTTGCAGTAATTATAGGTGAAAGGTAGAACTCGCTGTCATTCTAATTATTATACAGGTATAGGTTGGTGTGGATCACCAGATACTTGATTGATATGTTATACACTGCTTGTGTATTTGATATGCATGGTATATGTGAAATATACATCTGTATTATTAGTTTGTGGCCGCAAACATATGTAGTAGTTTCCTAATTATCTGAAGAGTTGTCTGGGACAACTCTGGGTCCATGGAGCTATATGCTCCGAGGTGTAAGAAACACCAACTGAGAGGCTGAGATACACGAGAACGTCTGGGACGTTAAGGATAAACCTGGGGTTTATCATGATAGGTCTGGGACCTACACACATATGATCGTAAGCTAAACTCTAATAATGGGTCTGGGACCCATTGACCTCTGGGAGGTCGAGTTCTGGGAACTCAACATATCTGGGACATGCGTACTGAGAGGCTGAGATACACGAGAACGTCTGGGACATAAAGGATAAACCTGGGGTTTATCGTGACAGGTCTGGGATCTACACACGTGTTATCTTAAGCTAAACTCACATAATGGGTCTGGGACCCATCGACCTCTGAGAGGTCGAGTTCTGGGAACTCAACATGTCTGGGACATGCGTATGTGGCTACAGTATCGCTAATGGCTCAGAAATTACTATTCACGAGAGCCGTATTCCAGCAATTAGTCCATGCACTGGGTGTATACTTTTGCGGATAGGGATACCGGAATCCACGAGGTGTTAGGCCGCATTTAATATGCGGAGCGCCTGCCCAAATCTGGGACTTGGGAGCAACCCTATTCCTGCCCCCCCCCCTTCTGTCTATCTTATTAGATGATAATGCACGCCTGTGATAATTGGAATGACAATGTGTATTTTATCCCAATTAGGGGAACGCGTCATAGAGAGCCAGTCCGTCGCTGACAAAGTTGCGTGTGTGGAAGAGGACACCGATAACAAGTCAAAAAAGAATGCGAGTTGTATATCTTAGATTATTGCATGTATTATCGCCCATATATTCTAGTTAAATAATAAATGAAAAAAATAATAAAAAACTAAATCTTTTATTAGAAATTATTACTTTACAGATTTTTTGTAAAACTGATTGTTTTGTTTATCAAATGTCAATCCCATCAAAGCCGTCAGACTATTTCAACAAATTAAATTGCATAAAAATAATAAAATTTGTAATTACGTATTCTTTACGGTTGCACAAAATATAGTGTGTACACCTTGTCCGTGACATTAGAGCCCTCGAGATTGTCATGCATCGTTCTCGGCTTCAATTTTTCTCTTGGAACACTAAAGAGTGATTTCGTGGCCTTGATATAAAAAATAACTAATTTAACTCTAAAAAAATCATTAAAAAGCCTACGTCTGATAAAATTCGCCAAGGTAGTATATACATGATATTATACAGTGTGTTCCAAAAAAATCCCATCTCGGTGTAGACTATGAACAGACGAACAAATATCTTATTATAGTAGCATTTTTCCAGTAATAAATCAAATCTTCGCTCATCAATGGTTCAAGAACGACTAGTGAACATGTTACTAACTTCAATCGAACATGATAAACAATACATTAAAAATAGAAGATATTGTTACAATTTATCAGAAAAAAAGTTCGTAATTGTTTCTTTTTGATTTCAAGTGTGAAGCAGATTAGCACATCCAGCAATGGGTAATATGCTGTGATGATACATTTATTATTTATAATTTTTTTTTTGCAGTTTTTATTTTGTGTTTCTATGGAGAGGCGGGGGTGGCGTTGGGCGCCAAAATTTAAATCAGCCTAGGGCGCCAAAAACTCTTGGGCCGGCCCTGACTATATATTTTTTTTCGGCATATTGTAAAAGCATGAAATTGTCGAAAAATGACATCTGCAAATATATTTTTTCTAATTTGCTTTGAAAATACAAATTTTTGGTTTATTTTTCATTCTGAAAGTGACTCTTTGCAGCACGCTTCGGTATCCTGACAATGAATTTTACTTATGACAGTTGTACACAATATTTGTTGTTGTCGTAGATACGCATGGTACATACAAAATTGATAATAAATGTCAAATTATGTAAATAAATTAATTCTTTATTCTTCCGTTTTGATTCGACAAAGAAAGACTTTCAGCACTTGGTATACAAATAACTATTTTCTACAGTTAGTAAACAAAGTAAGCATTTGTATATGTTAACGCAAATTGTCACTTTGCCGCTTATGCGCAACAAGACAGAATAATCAAACATTCATTGAACGCTTGATAACAACCAGTGACGGCAAAAAACAATTTTCATTTTTTTACATTCTAAACTAAACTTTATTTAGACATAAGCAACAAAAATTCATATATGGTTGTATCACTTTTGAAGGAATATCTGCATTTGAATTAAATTAGCAATTAACATATGGCAAGAGAGTTTGTTGGACAAAGTTAATAAAAAAATATAGTTCATATGGATAATTAAATGAGAAAATTTGAGCTAAATTGCACGCTATTAAAATATAAACAATCCAAAATAAAATATTTGATCATAGTACGGATATTATGATATTAATGAAATAATCTAACCACTTCATTCTGTGCAAGCCATTATAAATGTAAAACAGCATCCATATGCCATGGCACTAATGAAAAAATCTGATGTGGCCAGCGCATTACCTTCCGTCAATTATATGAGGCATTTACGAAAATTCTGCCGGTGAACTGTTACCGGTAAACAGCTGTTTATCAGGTTATAGCTACCGGAATTGATATTTTAAGAACGCAAGTAGCAAACAGGGGTAGATCCATAAGCTATAAAAAAAACTGAGCAGAGTTCTACTTTGAACACATTTCCAATTTTAAAGCGCGTGCTTCGCTTTGCTTCACTACCTTTTTTTGAATGTAGATTCTGTATGTATTTTATACAAATTCCATACAGAAAGTTTCGACCAAAAAGGTCCTATATTTCGAGTAAAATTAATACAAATATACTACGAATATGTCAATTGCACTTGACACTGACATCTTTCAATCACAATTTTATTAATATAGTAGCTGTTTCTAGCATAGCTAGCTTATTTAAGAAATTTAATTTCTTTATAATTTTATAACTCTGTATCCATTTAATATGAACTATAAAATGCAGTTAAATCTTATAGAGAATACAAAGTTCTTTAATATTTATAACATTAAATGTAAAAAAATCTGATGTGGCCAGCACATTACCTTCCGTCAGTTCTATGTATTTTGTACACATTTCATACGGAAAGTTCCTTGCTAAATTAAATATTCTATTTCTTGTACATTACCTTCCGGCAGTTGCATGTATTTTATGCAAATTTCATACAGAAAATTATTATTTTGTGACGTTTTCTATATACAGTGTAATGTATTTGCAAAAATAAAAGATTTATTATTATTATTTCTTAAAGCAGTTGTATGTATTTTATACAAATTCCATACAGCAAGCAAAAGATCCTATATTTCCATTAAAATTATAAGACAAACACACTATGTCAATTTCACTTGACACTGACATCTTTCAATCAGAATTTTCTTAATATAGTAGCTGTTTCCATAGCTATTGCTACTTTATGAAATTTAATTTCTTTATAATTTTTTAACTCTATATCCATTTAATATTAAGTATAAAATGTAGTCAAATCGTATAGAGAATAAAATATTCTTTAATATTTATAATAACATCAAATGTGAAAAAATTATATTTAACATAGTTTTTTCAAGAAAAACTGTTAAAATCTTCAAATGATGGTACTTCCGGTTGACCAATTATAACCAAAATCTAATCAGCTCTTCATATGGATGTAACGAAGAAGTATACGAAAAAATTATAATTTTTGTAACTGCAGTATTAGAGTTATCGCAGACGAAAATTTTGTTACACACACACACACACACATCCACACACACACACATCCACACACACGCACATCCACACATCCACACACACACACACACACACACACACACACACACACACACACACACACACACACACACACACACACATACAGACATTATCGTAAAAATAGTAAATTCGAATTCTAGGGACCCTAAAACGTGCTTATTGATTAAAAAACTCATCATCGAATTTTTTGACCAAAGACAATACCTTCCTTACCTAAAGGTGACGGAAGGTAAAAATGATATTTAACATCGTTTTTTCAAGAAAAACTGTTAAAATCTTCAAAAGAGGGTACTTCCGGTTGACCAATTATAACCAAAATCTAATCAGCTCTTCATATGGATACAAGGAAGAGGAATACGAAAGAATTATAATTTTTGGAATTGTAGTTTTAGACTTATCGTAGACGAAAATTTTGTTACACACACACACACACACACACACACACACACACACACACACACACACACACACACACACACACACACACACACACACACACACACACACACACACACACACACACACACACACACACACACACACACACACACACACACACACACACACACACACACACACACACACACACACACACACACACACACACACACACACACACACACACACACACACACACACACACACACACACACACACACACACACACACACACACACACACACACACACACACACACACACACACACACACACACACACACACACACACACACACACACACACACACACACACACACACACACACACACACACACACACACACACACACACACACACACACACACACACACACACACACACACACACACACACACACACACACACACACACACACACACACACACACACACACACACACACACACACACACACACACACACACACACACACACACACACACACACACACACACACACACACACACACACACACACACACACACACACACACACACACACACACACACACACACACACACACACACACACACACACACACACACACACACACACACACACACACACACACACACACACACACACACACACACACACACACACACACACACACACACACACACACACACACACACACACACACACACACACACACACACACACACACACACACACACACACACACACACACACACACACACACACACACACACACACACACACACACACACACACACACACACACACACACACACACACACACACACACACACACACACACACACACACACACACACACACACACACACACACACACACACACACACACACACACACACACACACACACACACACACACACACACACACACACACACACACACACACACACACACACACACACACACACACACACACACACACACACACACACACACACACACACACACACACACACACACACACACACACACACACACAGACATCATCGTAAAAATAGTAAAATCGTATTCTAGGGACCCTAAAACGTGCTTATTCATCAAAAACTCACCACCGAATTTTTTGACCAAAGACAATACCTTCCTTACCTAAAGGTGACGGAAGGTAAAAATGTCATTCTAATTTTTTGCTGCTTTGCCTCTTTAATGAAAACTGCCACTAAATATTATGTTTGTGGTTCCATCCCTGGAATTACTACACTTTTTCCGCGGGTTTTTGTTTTGTGACAGTATTTTTATGCCTTAAAAAGTGCGTCCTATGTACGGTCCACTTATATTACTTTTTTATTTGCGTTATATATCTGGAGTTCTAAATTTACATTTAATTGCACGAGTCTTTTTAAACAGAAGGAGTAAAATATGTACACAACTGGAAGTTAATTTCAAAGTACACAGAGAAATATTTAAATTTTCTACTGTAGATTTTTATATATCATTTCTGGCTGGTTGCTAATTCTTAAAATATCGTAAAATGCTGAATAATTCTTGCAAAATGAATGAAAGATGTGGCATCGTAAATTAGGTCATTATATTAACTTTTCTTTTGAAGAAGATATTGTCTTTTATGTTGGAGACGAGGGTAAGAGCAATAACAGATAAATAACTTTTTATAAACTTTTCTAAATTTCAGTTGCAATAATCATACTTTAACTTCTGTTTATCAATTTAAGTTATAAATGTCAAAATTTAGTTTAGAAATTCTTATCGTATTATGATAGTCACGACATTTATTTGTTTATCATTAAGTCTATAAATTATTATTTATACGTGCGTGATTTTGAATGCCCTAGCCTATGCACCCTGTACCTCTAAGATAATTCTGTCCTGAAGATACCGCTTTGTTTTTGAGAGTCTAGATTAGCTCGTAGAGTCGTGCAGACGTTTTGTTGTCGGAACATGTAGTGCCTTTAGTTTTGGGGCGCGTGCTAAACGCCTGCCCGCTCTAACATGTTAGGCTTAGTTTTATTAGTTAATAATGAAATCATTTAATTAAAAAGTTTAGTTATTAAAACCCAAGTATTTGTCCATGTCCGTAGTTTTCATCAAGTGTAAAATGTTAGTGTATGTGTGTTTTTCCTTATCACCAGTAAGTGTAAAGTATATATCATCGCTGGAGCAGAAGAAGTATTAGTATTGTCATCATCATCTTCCGCACCCCCCTCGTGTTACAATATTTCTATTTTTTTTAAAGTAGTACCGCTCACAGAACTATTTAGTTTCAAGGATAAGTATCTACATATTTGTTACATTTTATATTATATTATGTTAACAAGTTTTTTTTTTTTTATCCAAGTATAATTGTTTGAAAATATATTTTAATCACATATAGAGGTATTTTAAAAACAATAATAATTATTTATTTGTACTTCCATTTTTATCCTAAAATATCCAAGTTCAGCAAAATGTCACACCTAAATATTACTTACATCAAGATAATATCTTGATGTAAGTAATATTATGATGATATTTTTTATGTATATTTATTTATCTGTTTTAGAAAACATAACAATTTTCAACATATTTGTATTGTCAATAATATTATATATAGGTAATTTTTTGACTATCTATTACATTATACTTAATGGCTATAATTATGTGATATGTAGCCAACTACATCTCGTATGTAGTAATATAGTATTCGCATGAAAAATGGCAACCTATAAATATAAAGTCTTACACATTCTTATTTGAAATTATAGATAACATGCATTGACATACACATGGGTGTACGGGTACTAATAGGTTTGTTCCTACACAATATTTTGGATACGTTCATGTACGCATTCATTCCTACACAATATTTTGGATACGTTCATGTACGCATTCATGAACTATTTTGTGCGCATGTCTTGTTCACGTACTCATTCAGATATATGTAAGAAACTTTGTTTGTTTGGAACGGTCAACGGACTTGTCATATCATCATAATTAATTATTACTCTCTCCTCTAGAGTCAATAAATTAAAAAAAAAACAAATCTAAAAACAAATAATTAATTATTTATAACATTACCTGCACATACTTAAATAATAGAGGATTCTACCATTTTTTTATAATTTCATCAGAAAGTATAAGTAAATCTAAGACTATTTGTGAAAAAATTCCTATTAATAAACGAGTTATGGTCCCCCGAAGTTTGAAAATATAGATGTGACGTCACGAATATAAATAAATAAATAAAATAAATATATCATCACGGCTTATTACCCATTGCTGTTTTATGTTTTTATATAAAACTGTTTTCTTCGTGGATCTAAAATGTTCTTAAAATGTACGCTATTTTTAAATTATATTTATAAAAAAAAATAATATTATAACACTGTACAAGTCTACATGCTTTATAATTGCAAGTATATCTAAATTATTATGTTTAATGCAAGAAATTTATATTCAAATAAAAACTGTTTGAGAATTGCAATACTGGACTGGTGTAACCACGTGTCCGCTATTTTAATTTGTCAACTTCCCATAGTAGTAGACTCCACCCCCTAACTTGGTATTCGTTATATATTTATAGGTGGTCTTTGAGTTGCCAATCAAAATAATACGTATGAAATTCATATGAGTGACGAGCTGCTAAAACAAAAACCCCCTTATTTCCGAAGTATTTCAATTATATCATTTTATTTCTTTACTAATTACTGTTTTTTATTCGAGGTTGACCAAATATCTAATCCATATCTTCATGTCACTTAAGAACACAGGTAAACGATCGCAGGTTATGCTTCGAAATTTACTCGCAATGCGCGAAAATTGTGGTGTGCATTTGCTGACAAATGGTACATAGCACAGACCAGCGGATGGATATGACAGTCCGCGGATGGATTCATGTATGCGTCTGAAGTCTGTAGGAACAAACATATCAATAGTCAGATGGACTGTACAACAGTCGGTTGGAACGATATTTTTAAAATGCGTAAGAGTCTGACGTAAATATGACAGTCCGAACTGAACTTATGTTGAGGAGTTGATCGTATTTTTATTTAATAATAAAATTAAATTTATTTAATATGAAAAAATACGCACTAAATTTCAAAAAACTCTACCAACTCACCTCCACTTCTGAAAATGTATGAACAATTACACCATCCCTAGAAAGTCACATGAATTCATCACTCGGACAGTCACTCCTGGTCCGTGATGATCGGCTCTCGCGCTGCTCGAGTATTCGCGAGGATGTCAGGAATCGGACTGTACGTCGTGTCGTTCACGACGCCTGTCGACGACTGGTCCTGTCCTAACCGCTAGCAGCAGGGGCCACGACGGCAGGATTAGCCGCCTTGCGCAGTTACCGCCAAAGTTTTCAGCTCGCTTAACACTTCCAAGGGATATTATTTTAGATTTCATTTGGGAATTATATTTATGTTTTTTGATAAGAAGGTAATATGAAAATTCTAATCCGAAATGAAAGTGAATTGTTTTGAATTCTATATTATACAGGGCATCCACGAAACTTTTCCATTTATTTTTGTTGCTTGCTATTCTGGGCAGTTCGCTCCACGATTTGCCCATCTTCTTTAGCTCGTCTTCTGTTTTTCTTTTTCACGTTTCTGTTGGTCTTCCTCTGCTTCTTTTTCCTTATCTTGTTTGGCCAAAAAATGTTTCATATTTTTCGGAGTCATCTGTTAACAAGCGCTTGCAGTTTGTTCTTGATTTACCTAGTATCACCCAAGTTTCACAGCCATACAGCAGGATTAGGAGTAGGATTAACATTACTGTTAAAGATCCAAATTTTTGTTTCTTTGCTGATTTGGAATGCTTTCCATATGTTGTTTAGTATTCCATATGCTTGTCCCGATTTCAAAATTCGTTGTTTGATGTCCTTCTCAGAGCCTCCCGTCGCACTTAGAATACACCCAAGGTAGCAGAAATCTTCTACTTGCTGTATTTCTTGTCCCATAATATAAATTTTGTCTTCAGTTGATTTCATACCGATTCTCATTTCTTTGGTTTTATTTATTTATTAATCTTTAGGCCTATTTATTTAGCCTCTGCTATTAGTTTCTTCAGCATGATCGTCATGTCCTTCTTGAAGTTTGCTACTAGGCAAATGTCATCTACGTATTCCATGTCAGCAAGTTTTTTCATCGTTAGGTGATTCCAGGCAATCCCATTTGACTTATCTATTGTCTTCTGGAGTATATGATTAAGGCAAATATTAAATAGAACTGGAGATAAAATGCAGCCTTGTTCCACGCCTTTATTCATGTTTATTTTTTCATTTGACATGCAGCATTTTCATACATCGCCTTTATCAGTTTGATTATTTTTTGTGGTAGCCCGAATTCCTCTAGTATTCTCCAGAGAAATCTATGTTTAACACTGTCTAACACTTTTTCGAAGTCTAATTCTATATTAATGTAACAATAATAATACATTTTTTACTGACTCCGGAACTGACCATGAGATAATGGTCTTCGTCAGGCGTCCTCAAAATCCGTTTAGATGTGTTTTTGTTTCTAAGCCTCATTCCACTTACACGATAGTAGTCGGCATCGTTTTCTTCCATCCTCGAACTAGATTCTTGGTGCAAACCCTACCCAAGTCTGAATATGATTGCCTGAAGCCGGGTACATAGTGTGGAAGTGTACCTTACCATGCAATATGGAGTAGAGTATTTGAGTAAAAGCAGATTACTCCAGGGTTTTCTTTATTGCATTATACCAGGAGGAAAAAACAAAATAGCTAACATTTGGCACCGGAATAAGTGTGAATCTTCCTATACTGAAAGGTACAAAGAGTATGTTTTTTTTTTAAAACTTATTATTTCATTACACTTTACAATTATCTCTCACTACTTTTAGAATGATTTGAGCATACTATGTACTCTGGACTATGGTTTTGAAACACACCTCTGGGTGGTTGTCACAACCATTTGCGCCTTCGTTTGCGTCTAGTTTCACATTGTTTTTCCCGTGCCATATTGTAGAAGACAGTGAAACGTGTGAAAAGTACCCAACATTGTTGAGACAGTGTGCAATACAGAGTGGAAATAATAATGAGCACTTTGTTTAACGTAATTATGTATAACAAATTGGGAAATAGTACGGTATTAATGGAATAAACCGTAAAGCATTAACAAGAAAGAAGTGCTCTATAAAAATGCTGGGGAATGTATACGAAAAAGTCACAAAGTACGATCTAGTAATACTACTTGTGAACTTCAACGCTAGAATTGAAATAGATGATTACGTGTCTCAGGTAGCAGGTAATAGTTATTTACACAACGAAAGAGTTTTCTACACTATTTTTCTCACGACAACAAAAACGGCACAATTTATTGTTTCATGTATGTTCGCATGATTCTAACCTTAAATCAAATATCAAATAACTCAAAGTAAAACCATTGATTTTATACTATATCAGATTAGCCGTTCTTATGCGTAAAATGGAAACTGAGGAATAGTTCTAAATTTTATCAACAGATGTCGTATGAGGTACCACAGCCTGCTTTGTTTACGTGATCACGAAGATCGCTCTACCTCATTCGCAGTCTATTGAATATGTGAGTAACCTGTAATTTGAATTCCAGCGATAAACGCGATGAATTGAATTGGATTCTTGGATTATTTTCCAAATGTTTAGGAATAAAAATATGAAAAATTAATTTATGGAATATAGAACAAATACATGTTTATACATGGATTTTTTCGTACTTTAACTACGCAGTATTTCATAAAAATTTAAATATACGAGTATGTAAGTGTTTAATAGCTGTAAAAATAAATACAAAAATTAATTAAAGATATTTTATTTATGCTACAAAAATGGCAATAAATACAAAAAAAATTAAACCTAACAAAACCAAACATTAAAAGTATGTATAATAAAAAAAATATATAACATCGAACATGTCATACTGCCTATTAAAATATGATTTTTCAATTAACATTATGGTATTTTTACTTATGCTGCAAAATTCTTAGTTTGGAATTTGATTTATTTGTAGCTAATTTTGTATATATAGTTTTGCAACTTCTGTGAATTTTACACTTTAATAATAATTCTATTAAGAATAATCTATGTTCAGCGCAGTCTTCTAGAAACGAAGTATTTTTTGTTTAATATAACTTAATTAATTTCATAAATTTTTGTTTAATATTTCTTTTATAATAGCAAGTATCAATGTTTTTCTCAAAAATATCTAAAATAGTTGAAAAAATAGCAATAAATTCCATTTTGGGGACTAATCATTTAATAAGCTGCCTTGCCGTAATAACGGGTGCCGGAAAAAATAGATTACGAGTACAATCGGGTGAACCACGAACACAATACTATCGAAGAAATAATTATAGTCTGTTAAGTTACAAACTCAATGACTTAAAAAAAAAATCAAAAATTATGAAACATACCTTCAATTATGGACTATACATTTCTACGTAATGATACTAATTTTAATATTTTTAAATTAACATATGTATAAATGAAAAAAAAAATAATACGCTTAATTTGTTTTCGATTTATTAATATTTTGTTTATAACCATTAAAAAAGTAAAGGTGCATGTTAAATCTCAACTGCAATTAATAATTAAGAATTGAAATTTGGCATGTCCCAAAAAATTATTAAAATTAAACAAATCAATTTCAAATATAAATTTATTAATATTTTATGAAAACTGAATTTTGAATCAATATGTTACATTTCAAATCTTAATTATTAATAGAAGTTGAGATCTAACACTCACTTTTATTTATTATAAACAAAATATACATAAATCGAAAAAAATTACGTTTAAAGGTTATTAAATTTAAAACTCAACTAACTATAATTATAATATTTCTTCGACAGTAGTGAAGGAAATAATTAAACACATAAATTTTTTGTTTTAATTAGGTACCTGTTGTTATGAACGCAATGGGGTATGTGACCAAATTTTTATTTTTACATAGTATGATTAGATAAAAAATAAAAACCCATATTTTTTAAATAGATTAATTATTCGTACTTTACAATAAAATAATTATTAAAAATTTGAGGAAGAGATATGTGGCGTGAGCATGGTAGAATCGAGGAAGAAGACGGGTGGAGTGGAAAGGAACGAGATAGTTATAGTCAGCTGTCGTCATGCCACACGTACCACAACATAATCGTGAAGCTGATAGGCTGATCTATAACTGTCTCTTTCATTCACGCAGTCTATCTGCCACGATTCTAACATGCGTAAGCTAGCGCTGTCAAGAACCGGAAAAATTTAGAACCGGGAATCCGGCTCGCAAAACTTTCCGGGTACCCGGGTAGTAAGACCGATCTTCGGTTCAGAGTAGTGAAACCAATTTTCTGTTTCGGGTCCGGGTAATGGAACCGATCTTCGGTTCCGAGTAGTGTCAGAGTATAATATTCAATTATAATTTTAAATTTGCAGTATGCATAAACAAAATATATAATTAATTTAAACATTACTACATGCAGAAAAGATTTAGAATTAGAAATGTGAAAGAATTATTATTATATCTTTATAAACTAAAAACATACAATGAGTTAAAGTTTAAAAAGATGTGAACGCACATGAATCTTGTTTTTTTTAAAGATAAAGTATGGATTTTTCACTGTTTGTACGCAGATGGATGATCGAGACTATTACCATTATATTTTTCGGAAAATTTGCTGTAAGAATATGTATATTTCAATTTTATAACATAAAATCTAGTGTAAGTGAAATGCTGCGCTATGATGGTTCGGCAAAAGAAGGAATAAGATACATGAATGAGATAGATTTCATACGGCCCGACTGTCCCGCCATCTCTTGGTCGTACGGCCTTCACCGGCTGCCACATTTTACTATTGCTTTGATCAATCTGTTATATAGAAGATCAATGGTAAAACGAAAGTTAATAGTGGAGTGTGACAGATTTATCAACTATTCTTTCTATAAATACCTTATCATAAATGTAAAATTATCCCACCAACCATAATTATTGTAAAGAAAAAGAGTTATATGTGCAGATTATCACTCAACTTATTTATTTTTATATTATAATATTTAGCGATTTCTCGTAAAGACATACCCAAATTTTTAGTCAGTTATGGGCTTCAAGTAAAGTGTCACTTCTAGTTCTCCAATTTTACCCAAAATCTAATCAACTCGTTATATGAATGTAAAAAGCTTAAATTCGGAAAATAGAAATTTTTGGAAGTTTGTTGTAAGAGTTATTGTGGACGAAAAGATCGTCCACACACACACACGCACACGCCCACACACACACAAACACACACACACACACGTATATATATATATATATATATATATATATATATATATATATATATATGGACACACACACACACACACAGAGAGAGAGAGAGAGAGAGAGAGAGAGAGAGCACACACACACACAGACACACACACACAGGCACGCACACACACGCAGGCACAAACACACACAGGCGCACACACACACACACACACACACACACACACACACACACACACACACATAGGCACGCACATATACATACACACATCATCGTAAAAATAGTAAAAACGTGTTGTGGGGACCCTAATTCATGCTTGTTTCTGAAAACTCACCATCGAATTTTTGGCACGATTACATTACCTCTCTTACCTACGGTATGATGGGAGGTAAAAAAAATAAACTAAATATGAATTAAAATACTAAGAAAACGCACTCAGTTATATTCATTTGTTAGCTAGCGGGTATTATTTTTATTTATGCTTTCAAGAATAATTGAAAAAACATCATATTTTTGTTTATTTTTTATGCAACTATTTCGAACTTAATTAAAATGTACTATAAATAGAAAATTCAAGTAGTTTTGTAATATTGTAATTAATATACATCCAGTATGTAGTCATGTCATTAATTAGTACATGTTATTGATTCTTTACATAACAAAATTTCCATATCATATTAACAATAACATATTCTAAACTTTTAAACCTTAACATGCATGCTATAATAAGACGACATACCGTTGAATATCAATTATCCAAGAATGCAAATTCTGACAGGCAGATGCATGCATACTCGCAATTATTTCACTGACAAGATCAAAGTAATCTGCTGCGGTGAATACATCACAGATAGAATGGAATATATTCGTTTCCTTTGCGGCATATCTTTCCATCTCTTCCTGCCAAGCAAATTTAATTAAACTCAGAAAAGAACACTTGTACTGCCATATTTTTATCTAATTCCTTTCTACTTCAATTATTTTTTATGAAAATGAACGAGAATGTGTAATTTGATTATGTACAATATAATGTAGAATCCCCATACAAAATAACAATGTGTTTGACAGTTTGAAAAATAATCATTGTCCAAAAATAAATTTACCTTGAAATGGATACGCAATACATCTTTAACGAAACTGTCATGGTTATAAATTTCATTTTGATGTATGAATGGTATATCCTTTTAAAATTCTGATGCCTATAACCAATGAATAAAAGTTTAATTTTTATAAAAAAAATTAATTGTGTAGTGATATACTCTGAATATTAAATTTCACATTGCATTCATTACTCATATCTATATTTTATTATCAGTTGCAATAGCTGGACATATTTTAAAGCTAATTAATGCTATATGTCCAGATTCTTTTATTAAAATTTATTTACTTGTTTGGGATTTTTTTAAAACATGTATTTGGCGCAGGCATATTATAAGAGCTAAGGCAGCGTTTGCCAATGAGTATTCGAGAATGATTATAAATAGATTTTATCAATGAATATCAAATTTTAGTAATATTTATAATTTTGGACTATATTATACGAAATTGTTACTCAAATTTAAATAATGCTAAATTAAATTAAAATTCGTCCGAACCACTCTTACTAGAAATGTACATAACTTTATACTTTTGAAATGTATAACTTATTCTAAAATATGTATCATAATATAAAATTTTTATAAACGTCGCATTAGTCGGAAGTTTGTTTTTTAAACACGAACGATCAGCTAAAGCAGCTTCCTATTGACGTGCTTAATAAATCATTTCTTAGCAGTAACTCGAACTCGCTTCACGACGTGCTTTAATACGATCGAAACCACTGTTTGTCAAGTTATGATTAAGACATAGTTTGCACCATGGAAACCAGTTTGTTAAGTCACATTTTAATAAAAAGAGTACAAAATAGTATATTAAAGAACGAATGTCATTATAATTGTTATTTTATTATGATTTTGTGAAAAGGATGTTATAACGAGCAGCGAAGTGACCCAATCCTTCAAATAAAATAATCAACAATTATGAAATGAGTTCTTTATACTATTTTTTCTCTATTTTGCATCTTTTATGCAATTTTTAAATAAAAAATCGAAGATTAAATTTTTTCGGAATTTTGTGTTACTAATTTAACGTGTCATTTGACATTCAACAACGTATGTAACTCTAATCTTATTTGTGTATCAACAACTATACGATAGTTTTCATTTCTTTCTAACTTTACTACTCTATTGCCCGGTTACATAAAATATTGTTAACTTTCATCACGTTGTTAACCCTCACAAGGCATTCTCCAATGTATTTTTGATTCGTATCCATGGTTACAATATGCACACATGATCAGCTAACAACGTTTTATGCAACTGGCTCTATTTCTTCTTTTCTTATGATTACTACTTTTAAATTCAAATTAACGAATTTTTTTGGGCACTGTCATAGCATTATTATAGAAACAAAAATAAAGAAAAAATTATAATATGCAGTGACAAGGTTTAATCTACCAGACTTCAAAACATTATAAGTAAAAACGCCCGCACTGTACGAATATATATATATATATATATATATATATATATATATATATATATATATATATATATATATATATATATATATATATATATATATATATATCTGTACAATCGTTTGGGTTCGCTTATTTAGCGAGATTTACACATTTGATAGTTTTTAATATTTATAGGTACCAACTTCGAAAAAATAAATTGCACCAGTCTATTACACTGACATGAAACAATTTATACTCGAAACATAACAGTTATATTTCAATTGGCCTAATTTGAATCAAATCTAAACATACTATTTGCTTCTAAATTTAAATTGAAAATTATTAGAAATAACGACTTACATGTTTCTCAAATTGAATAACTGAAATCAGTTAACACGATGGCATTGTAGTCGTACGTCTAGCTAATCCTTGCCTAAAATAACCTCACCTAACTTAAGAGGTACTAGTATTGCGAAGTGTGCTTTGGTCCAACACACTCAAACACAAAACCACGCCTTCAACTTCGAAGAAACTAAAATATTAAAACAAAAAAATAATTTGAATAAACGACTAACTATAGAAATGTTGGGAATCCTTAAATATAAAAACGCCATAAATTCACAGACAGGCATATTATTTAAGTATTATTTACAAAGGTATTTTGGAAAAATAATATAAAAACATATTAAAAGAAAACCAGTAAAATTGAAAGAGAACAATAATAATGTGAAGGTAAAATACAAAATTATATTAAAAGAGTAATGAGTGAAAAATAGGATAAAAATTATAAATAAAATATAAATGTTAAAAATACGAAATAAAGTAAAACACATTAAAACCAGTTTTTTCCCTCTATTTTGGACACCATGGATCTGTAACACGAGGGGGTTTCCTATGCTGATGATGCTTCTTGTACTGATGACTACTACTACTACTACTTCTTCCTGTTTACTCCAGCGATGATACACTTTATCTTACTGACTGGTGGACGCCTCGGGTGGTTGGCGTTCACGACTTCGTGAAAAGGAAGAACACACACACACACACACACACACACACACACACACACACACACACACACACACACACACACACACACACACACTTACACTTACACTTTACATTTTTACTTGATGAACACTTACATTATAACATGGACATTACTAACATATATTTACTGACTACTGTGATATTTTACATTATTACATTATTAACGAATACAACTAAGCCTAACACGTCACATTCCGTAACCCAGCGGGCAGGTGTTTAGTACGCACCCCAAAACTAAAAACACTACGTTCCGACAACAAAACGTTTGCACAACTCCGCGAACTCATCTCGACTCCTACATATTTACTCCATAAAAACGCTATCTTCAGGACTGGATTATCTTAGAGGTACCGGGTGCATAGGCTAGGGCATTCAAAGTCACGCACGTATACATAATAATTTGTACACCTAATGATCAACAAATAAATGTCGTGACTATCATAATACGAAAAGAATTTCTAAACAGAATTTTGACATTTATAATTTAAATAGATAACAGAGTTAAAATATGATTACTGAAACTATAATTAAGAAAAGTTTATAAAAAGTTATTTATCTGTTATTGCGAGTATAGCTTGGCTGATTCTAACTCAACCCGGATGAACACAGTCCATCCAGAGGTACCATGGGTGTACATCTTCAGCAACCCCTTCATATTTAAGTGTATTTCTTTAGCAACCCTTTAGGGGTGTTTTTCGTGGTTATGGGTAGTTTTTTAGTAACCCCTGTAGTTCTTTAGTAACCCCTGTAATGTCTTCGGCTAGTTCTTGTGTGTACCCCTGTGATTTGAGGGGGTAACCTATCAGAGGAGGTATTTAGCTTATCTTAAGGTAAAGGTTGGACTAGGTAATAAAATGTATTGTTTTACCAGGTATATTTTTATTGTTTTTACATACAGGTTTGTATTTGTACAGGTAAGTTGTGTATTTGCATTACCTATGTGATAACGTTGATTATTTTTGTACCTGTCTGTAGCAATGGCTTGTCGACGGCGGGGGATGTGTTTATTGATAAGGATGGGTTCAGCCATTTTGGAATTGGCTACGGCCATAGCGTCTGCTGGTCGACAACCGCTTGCGGGCGTCTGCCGGTTGACAACTGTAATTAGGTTATTTTTTAAAATTTCAATGGTTACTTGTACTGTTGTGTGACATGAATGTTTGCTGATAAAATGTATCTTTAGATAATAATTTAACCTTATAGCCGTGAACTTATTTGGAATGACGTATTTTGTGATCAGACCATTTTTTAAAAATTTTAATGGTTACTTATTTTGTTAAGAAGTACATAATATGATATCGATAGAGCTGTGTGAAATGAACACAATAATTGCATGCACACATTTTCTGTAATAAGAAAAATATAATATAAATAAATAAAACGATATAATTAAGGACTGTGCTAATACTAAAATTATATTATTTACAATTACAATATATTAAACATTATTATTATTAAACTACATTATTATAAACTTAAACTATATTATATTCTAAACCACCTTAACCTAAACACATTCACGACAGTCAAATTCTTCTGTAACGTGCCTTCCGCAGTTAAAACATACGTTTACAGTCATGTCGCACGTTTCCGCTTCCACCCATGGGCGTAGATACTGCAATAGTTTTCGCTGACGCAGACTCTTGTTCCTCTAAATGGCTTCATTTTGAATGATATGTTTTTCTGTAAACACATACATAATTAAATTTTTATGTTGCTATATGACAAATGAAGGTTATTTATGATGTAATTAATATTTTGGCGATAATCTTTAACCTTTTTTAACAGTATAAATAGCAAAAACACTTCAGTACAAGTCAATACAGTTATTTAAAGTAAAACTATGAAGTTAATCAAAATAACTTTAACAAAAAACTGCTCAAATGTAGTAGTAAAAAAAAAAATATATCAAAAATGTATTAATAAACGGCGGCTTAATAGCAAGTTGCGGTTGTGCAACTGATGTTGAAACATTATTCGGCTTTTTGCTGCACGAGAGAAGCGAAATATTTTTAATAAATAATAACGAAAAGTGTAAAAAGCCTTCAAAAGAAACTGATCAAGTAATTACATACTTCGAAAAACTAAAAAGTGTTACGTGCTTTCAAGAGAAAACAGATAATAATTTAATAGTGGTAAACAAAGTAAACAGTAATACAAATATTAAATATATTTTCGACAACACAAAAACTTTTTATATTTGGAATCCTTTTAAAAATATATTATATATAAAAGAACTAATTTTTTCTATGCATAGCGGATATGTTATAGATAAATTAAAATGTGTTGGTGATTATAAAAAAATAAATGTGAATAAAATAAGTGATTTGTTTAATTAAAAATGTCTGAAGAAGAAACTGTTAGTTGTATAAGTGATAAACTTATAAAAACACTACAAACAGCAATTAACTTAATTAGAACGAATCAAGAGGTTACAAACTGGAAAAATAAAATAAATAAGTTTATTTTATTGCTTATAAAGTTTATAAAAAACCAACGTTTAAAAAAAGTAAAAAATGAAAATTTGTTTAAATTGGAAGCAAATTTATCCCATTTAAAATATTTTCGATTACAACTAAAGCAAATTGAACAACAAAATATTTTAAACAAAAGTGTTAGTGCCATTGCTTCTGGATCAGGGTATTCTAACTTTAAAAACAAACATAATAAAAATATTAATAAATTAGTTTGGGAAGATTTGTGCTCGGCATTTAATGGACGAATTAAGACAGGAATAATTTTTAATAATTATTATATTGATCCTAGATTATTTTTAGAAAAAATTAAAACAATTTTTAAAAACAAAATTAATAAAGAACTTAAAAAATCTTTAATAAAAGTAAATGTTGTATTCAGCGCAGAATTTATTTTACCATCTAAAGAAATAAAAGAAATAAAAACTTTCAACACATGTAATGCTATTATTACAAAATTAACAAATTTAGACGATTGGTACTGGGAAAATGTGAAAAACAAAATTTTAACAAAATTGGAAGAGTTTCAAGAAAAAGATAGTGGCTGGGCATTATTTAAAATAATGCATTTAAAAGTAAATATCAATACATATGCACCCATTACCGGTGGATGTTACACTCAATTGCCTAAAATTATACAAAATAAAAAAGCTGTTATAAATATTAAAAATAATGATGACTATTGTTTTTTAAGAGCTGTAATATCAGCTTTATACCCAGCAAAAAAAAATTCTGAACGTGTTACTTCATATCCACCTTTTCAAAATTTATTAAAATATAATGGAATAAATTTTCCAATACAATTAAAAGACATCTCAAAATTCGAACAACTTAATGAAATAGGAATTAATATATATACACTTGAAAAAATTCGAAAAAAATTTCAGGTTGTCCCAGTAGCAATAAGTAAATATAATTATAAAAAAATAATTAATTTATTAATATTAAAATCAAATAATGAATATTGTAACTTAGAAGAGAGTGAAACAGAAGAGGAGGACGGACAAAATATTGAAATACTTAAACATGTAAGGTATCATTATATGTGGATAAAAAATTTATCACGTTTGGTGGGAAATCAATTGTCAAGTAACGGACGCAAAAAATGGCTTTGTAATATTTGTTTAAATTATTTTGGAAGTAAAATATTATTACAAAAACATATTAATTATTGCAATTTTAAAAATAATAACAAATGCCGCATTGATTTACCTTTAGAAAATAATAAAATTTTCAAATTTAAAAATTTTCGTTATAAAGAAAAAGTACCATTTTTTATATATAGTGATATAGAATCACTTTTAGAACCTTTAGAAAATAAATTAAATTGTAATACTTCTTATATTCATAAACACACTCCATTTAGTATAGCTTATTATTTAAAATGTTCATATGATGATACTTTATCACAGTTTAAAATATATAGAGGAAAAGATTGTTTAAAATGGTTTTGTAAAGAAATATTAGATATAAGTAGTAAATTAAACTTAATTATGAAAAATGTTCAACCAATAACTTTGTCTGAAAAAGAAGAAAAAATGTTTAAAACTGTTAATAAATGTCATATATGTGAAAACCCATTTAAGCCAGAAGAAATACGTGTACGCGATCATTGTCATTTTACTTCAAAATTTAGGGGTGCTGCTCATCAACACTGTAATTTAAATTATTCACAGTCTTATATGGTTCCAGTGGTATTTCACAATTTAAGTGGTTATGACGGTCATTTTATAATTAAAAATATTGCCACTGAAATTAATGGTAGTACATCTTTACTTCCAATTAATAAAGAACGCTATATTTCATTTACAAAATATATAAATAATACAAAAGTAAATTTTCGGTTTATTGATTCTTATCGTTTTATGGCTAGCAGTATTGATAAACTGGCATCATTTTTAAAAGATTCAGAATTAGAAATTATAAAATTATTTTGTAAAAATGAAAAAGAATTTCAATTACTACGAAAAAAAGGGGTATTTCCATATGAATATGTAAATAATTGGGATAAACTTGATGAAACAAATTTACCTTCAAAAACACATTTTTATAGCACCTTAAAAAATGAAAATATTAGTGATGCTGATTATGAACATGCCTTAAATGTATGGAAAGAGTTTAATATTAAAACTTTGGGAGAATATGCCGATTTATATTTAAAAACTGATGTTCTTTTATTGGCAGATATATTTGAAAATTTTCGAAAAAGTTGTTTAGAAACTTATAAATTAGATAGTTTATGGTATTTTACTGCTCCAGGACTTGCTTTTGACGCTATGTTAAAATGTACTCAAGTCGAACTTGAATTACTTACAGATGTTGACAAAATTTTATTTATAGAAAAAGGAATTCGAGGCGGTGTTTCACAATGTTCGAATAGGTACGCAAAAGCAAATAATCGCTATATGGGTAATTTATATAATTCGCTTGAAGAGGAAAATTTTTTAATGTATTTTGATGTAAATAATTTATATGGAGCAGCAATGTGTCATTATTTACCATATAAAAATTTTAAATGGGTGCAAGAAAAAGATTTTTATAGTATTGATTATTTAAATTTATGTAATTCTTCCGAAATAGGTTATATTTTTGAGGTTGATTTGGAGTATGGAGAAGAATTACACGATGCACATAAAGATTTACCATTATGTCCAGAACATTTTATACCACCTGGTTCCAAAAATACAAAATTAATTACAAATTTATATTCAAAGCAAAATTATATTATTCATTACCAAAATTTAAAACAATGCTTAAAATTAGGAATGAAATTAACCAAAATTCATCGAATATTACAATTTAAACAAAGTGATTGGTTGAAAAAATATATTGATTTAAACACAAATTTAAGAACAAAATGTAATAATGAGTTTAAAAAAAATTTTTATAAATTAATGAATAACGCGGTATTTGGAAAAACTATGGAAAATGTACGTAAACATAAAGATGTTAAAATTGTTACTAAATGGTCTGGTAGATATGGAGCTAAATATTATATTTCAAAACCAAATTTTTATAATTGTATTGTTTTAAATAAACAATTAAATGAACCTGATGTTATAATTATTGAAATGAAAAAAACCAATATTTATTATAATAAACCAATTTATGTGGGGTTTTCAATTTTAGATATTTCAAAAACATATGTATATGATTTTCATTATAATTATATTAGAAAAAAAGTGGGCGATAAGGCAAAATTATTGTATACAGATACAGATAGTTTAATATATAATTTTGTTAATGTTAATATATATGAAATAATGTTGCGGGATATTCATAAATTTGATACATCTGATTATGTTGAAAATAATTGTTATGGTTTACCTTTAGCGAATAAAAAAGTAATTGGATTAATGAAAGATGAGTGTAATGGAAAGTTATTGTATGAATTTATAGGATTAAGATCTAAAATGTATACCTATAAGGTATTAACTAATAAGAATAATAAATTTGAATTTAAAAAAGCTAAAGGTATAACATCAGGAGTTTTAAAAACAATAACTTTCGAAGATTATTATAATTGTTTATTTAACAATATTATTATTTCTAAAAATCAACAACATATAACATCTAAATTACATAATGTATACACAACCAACCAAAAAAAAATTATTTTAAGCCCTCATGATGATAAAAGAGTTGTAAATTATTTGTACACAACTACGTTACCATGGGGGTATAAACTCAATATTACATAATGTTTAATTTGTATTTATTAATAAAATATAGTATTCCCCACTATTAATATTTTAAAAGTGGGGGTTACTATATATAAATTACTGTGCATGCATGTGTATGCATAATATTTTGTAAATAATTATTTTTGAAAATGTATACTTGTTGTGTGAATAGCGCTGATATTTATTGTCAGTTATTACAAGTTCGTGGTATTTATTTTATAAGTAATAAAATAGTATTTTTTACAAGTGAACATCACAGATTTTCGCTTAATATTACACATCAAAATCCAAGAGTTAATGGATTAGTGGATTTATGGATTGAAGTAGAGGAATTAGGAATTAATCCACTACTTAAATATAATATCGAGCTGCACCGAGGGCAAGTTTACTCTTTTAAACTTGACTATGTAAAAATTAAAAGCGAGTTTAATATACAAGCAGCTGTAAAATATCGAAATTTAAATGAAAATATATTACAAATTTACAACGTTTTACCTGAAAGAAGAGAACATGTAAATTTACATAACATATGGATTTTAAATCCATATAGATATGTTAATTATGAAGAAGAGGAAGACGGAGGTAATTTTGATATTTTTACTACCCAAATTGTATTATGCCGTTCAACTGGTTTACAAGACTGTGTTAATTGCGATCATGTAATGCGATGGAGTATGGATGAAGAAAGAAATTACTCTGGAATACTTACACCTCCAAACAGTAGTGATGGCGAAGTCGATGAAAATTAGTATATGTAACTAAACTATGTAAAATGTAAACTATATGTATATGTTATATAAAATTAAATATATATTATATATTACTAAGACGTTTTTATTTTTTACGCAATATCTTTGTCGATTGAACTAGCGTTGGACTGAACTAGTACTTGTATATATGTACCACATTTTATCTTAAATGTCAAAAAAGTCAAAATATAATGAAGTTTAGATAAACAAAATTATTTTCGTAATTATTGCATTAATAAATCATAATAAGCTAATAATATTGATAAACTACATTTTATCTTAAATGTTAAAAGGTTAAAATATAATAATGTTTATATAAACAAAATTATTTTAGTAATTATTGCGTAAATAAAACCGGATGAAGCTGGTAATATTGATAATTTAAATCAGATTTGTTGTGTATGCAAATAGTTTATTAACACGCGTAAATATGCTGATCGATAATCTTATCAAAAATTTTGGGTATATAAACTGGATACATTTAGAATCATTTACTTCAACTCTTTATTCTACAGTTCTAGTAGTACGAGAAAAGCAATACAGCTATATCAGGTATAAAATATTTTTTTATATTGTTTATTTTATGTACTAATTCATAAAAAATTACAGTTTATATTAATATTAATAATGAGTGTTATTAATCCAGATTCGTTAAAGTATTTTGCACGAGCACAAGTTATGAAACAAATAAATTATTCTATTGATATTGAGAAATTAAATATTCCATTAACACTAAAATGTGAACTTAAAACTTTTTGGAAAAATAATTATTTTCAAACATCTAAAAACATTCAAAATTTTAATTTTAATTATAATAATATAAATTTTGATAATATAACAAAACATGATTTTGATGCACTTATGTGTATTTCATTTAATTCTTTGCCACCCTTTGCTTATAATTGTAATCATATAGTTATGAAATGTATAAAAGTAAGTAAAAGAAGCCAGATATCTTTAATATGCTTTAAGTGTTTTTTAAAAATTTATAATATAGAAAATGTAAACAACCGTTTTTTTTACTTTTCCCCCTATCAGCATTTTTTTAAAATTAAAACACATTGTCTTGTGCCTGGCAATAATATTATAACGGAAGTTATACACAATCCATATTATTGGTGTGATAACTGTGTAATAACACCTTTATTTAATATTTATAATAAAGATCATTGCCGTATGCTGACTAATTTTCACCAAAAAAGAACCGCTGAAGATAGTGATTCTGATACCAATAGAGTTAGTAAGATTAAAAAAATTCATGTCTTAAGAGATTTATTTTAAAGGGTACGTAACAAAACTATATATTTATATTTTTATGGTTTTTGCAACTCAGCAAAAATTTATATATATAAAGTTGCTGTAATTGTGTGCAAGTTTCAGTATTTAAAAAGCGTAATATGAATAAAGTATTAAATAAAAATATGTTTTTTATTAATATTATACTTTATAACTTTTTAATTAATTTGGTATTGACAAGTGAAAATAACCAAGAAATTTATTTAACTAATAGCCATGAATTAATAAATAATAGTGAAAATAGTAAAGAAATTTATTTAAATAATAGTCAAGAATTTATAAATAATGATAGTGATGAATTTTATCAGTCGCTTGACTATTTAGAAAAATATGGATTTTTAGAAAAAACTGAAAATGATATGTTTAATATAAACTCTAAAAATGATAAATATTTGCATGCCTTAAAATCATTTCAAAAATATTATAATTTAAATATAACAAATAAGTTAAATAATGAAACATTAGTACTTATGAATACACCTCGATGCGGTGTAACTGATTATTATAAAAATTATGTTGATAAACCTGTGGCATGGAAAAAATCTGTTATAACGTGGGATATTTTAGAAACAAATTTAATTGAAGTAGCAAAGAAAGCATTTAAAATTTGGGAAAATCATGCAAATATAACATTTATGCATACACCGTTAAAAAATTTACAAAATAAACCAAATATTATTATTTCTTTTGGAAAAATTATTCATAAATCTTATTCATTTGAACAAAGGTGTACTACAAATTTTGATGGACCGGGCAATGTATTAGCACATGCATTTTCACCGCATCCAACACTAACGTCTGTTGACATTCACATTGATAAGTCTGAAAATTGGAATTATAAATTATCTCATACAGAAGTTGATAAAAATAAAATGTTTTTTTTTACTGTATTAGTACATGAAATTGGGCATGCAATAGGATTAGAACATATAAATTATAAAAATTCTATTATGTATGCATATAATAGAAATAACTATTTTAATAATATATTTGATTTTAAATTAAGTTCTGAGGATATAAAAGCAATACAAAATTTATATGGTAAAAAAATAGAAAAAACAAATATCTCTCAATATGAATTACCAAATCAAAATGATAAAATAATACCACCTCATAATTTTCCAGATTTATGTAATATACATAAATTAACAAAATTTTTAGTAATGGATAATAAATTATTAATTTTTTATGATAGATGGGTTTGGATAAAAAATATATCTGAAAATGGTTTTGATCCTCAACCGCTTTATTTACCTAGTTGGTTACCATTTATACCTAAAAATTTTAAAAATTTATCAGCTGCATATCGTAGACCTAATGGAAATCTAGTTTTAGTAATAGATGATGTATTTTATAATATTTTATGGCCTGATATGAAACAGTCTATTCACAAAATTACTTTACCTGCAGTCATAAGAAATGTACAAGGTGTTGTGCATACAAACATGGGCAATACTTTTATTTTTTATAATAATAATGTAATAAAATTTAATGAATGTAATTTAGAAATAGATTTTTATGGATTTATACAGACAATATTTCCTGGTATTCCATTAGAAATAGAGGGTGTTGTTCAATATATAAATGGTTACATATATATATTTAAAAATAATGTAGTTTATGAATATAGTGAATATTTAAAATTAGTAATAAAAGCTACACATTTTGATTTGTCAATTTTTGAAATAAATTGTCCTAATATAAGTATTTTAAAACAATTAAAAAATTTATTATTAAAATTACAAAATAAATATTCTTTTAACTAAATATAAGTTTTATGTGTTTATTTTTAGTATAAAATGTCAAAGTCAAACTCTGCATCCACCAACACCACCCCCACCACCTCTAAATATGGTCAAGTAAACGGAAAAGCTAAACCAAAAAAAATTCATGGATTACGCAGCTTGGAAGAAAATAAAAAATATTATATAAAAGATATAAATAAAATGGATACAGCGTTTGGATTAAGGGTTCGTGTAGAAATTGAAGACGGCTATATCTTTCTTAGCGAAAGATTTAACGTGATGTGTAACGAGGAAATTGAATACATGAAGGAAGACGCAAAAAAAGGAAAATTTTATTTGATATCTAAAGGCTCAAAAGGAAAAGCGGTGGACATAGAACTAAATGCAGACGAGTAGTTAATTTTAAACAAGTCTACAAGTTTTATAAATTTACAAATTTATAAATTTTATTATTATTATTATTATTTATAAATTTGTAAATTTATAAAACCCTTGTAAATAATAACATTTTTTTGTAATTATTTTATAAATAAAAACATTTTATATTATTTATATACACGTGTTTTATTTATATGTATTTGTATACATTTAATATTAACAATTTTCATTACATATTTTACAGTTTTTAATTAAAACATGGTTTTCATCCCAATCATTAGAATTTTCATGGTAATGTTTCCAACATTTTTGGTATGTTTTAAATATTTTATTATTTTTCCATTCTTCAGGTAATTTGTTCCATGCATAGTCAATTTCATTTTCTGCAAAAATCATTACAAATTCCATTGGTAAATGCATAATATCTTCTTCGAACATATTAGAAAGAGATTGCATATTATTAGTAAATAATTGAAGTGAATTAAATGTATTAAATCTTGATTGGTACCATTTTCTTATATCTTTTACATTTTTAACAGCACAGTTTAAAATGTGAAGATAACAACAATCAATTTCAACTGGTGTACGTAATATTGATAAGTCTGGACATTCAAGTTGTTCTAAATTTATTATTTTTTTATGAATAAATGTTTCTAGCCATTGTTTTTTATCTTCACCCAAAACGTAACATATATTAACTTCAGGTTGTTCAAGTATTTTTTTTAAAGTTGATTGATGTTTATTATATCGAATGTTTCCCGCACTCCATTCTAAATTATATGCATATTTAACAGATAATTGTACACTTTTTTGACTGTCCTTTGATAAAAATGCAAAAGGGTATGGCTGCTTAAAAATTCCTGTTTTACAGTCACCATTCGTAATGTTAATAACTGCAAATTCTTTGCAAATAAACTTATTTGTTTCCGTAGTCAAAAACCCTTGAACATCTACAATAACACTGTAACACGGTGAATTCATTTTAATGTTTTCTATTGAATGCAAGTATAAAACTAAAATTTAATTAATTAATATATTTATTTTATACGTAATTTTTTTTATCAATCCAACTGTTATGCGTATTATCAAATCCAATCCACTTAACGTATAGCTTATTTTTATCCTTTTTTAAAATTTTTTCTACCAAATAAATATCGGAATATTTTACTTTTTGTAACTCGTATTTATAAAATCCACCTTTAATAGGCTGTCCAAATTTATCGCTAAGTAAATATGTAATTGGATTAGTTAATTTAATATCTTTAATTATAAATATTTCATTAGACCAATTTGTTTTATAACCTTTTGCTAACACCCCCCTTTCCTTGCTAATTCTAACATTATCACCTATTTTAAATTTAGATTTAATATTAACAATTTTAATTTGATTATATACAGTTTTTAATAAGTGCTTTTCTTTGCTTTTAGTAACATCAATCGGTTTCATGCGGATTGTACTATGTTTTTTATTATTATATATTTCAGTAATTTTTGGTAATAAAGTTAACCATTTATATGAACCCTGATAGCTAAATTCCTTCCACATTAAAGACTTTAATGTTCTATTAACACGTTCAACAATAGCAGCTTTTTTAGAGCTGTATGTTGAATAATGATTAATTTTATATTTGTTTATTAAATTATTAAAATTTTTATTATAAAATTCTTTTCCCAAATCTGTATGCAAATTTTTTGGTATACGATTGTCTGTAACATAAATATTTTTTAAAGCATTTGTTACATCAACAGCGCTTTTTGTTTTAATAGGTCTTGTCCATACATATTTAGAAAAAATATCAATTACAACAAGAATATATTTATAATTTTTATTTATTTTTGCAAATGGTATCATTTCAACTAGATCTGCTTGATGGGTTTCATCCAATTGTTTTATAATTGTACGCCTGCGCAGAAAATTTCGTCTTACAGGTTTATGTAACTCTTCTATAACTTGTCGCTTTATATTAGTATTAGACATAATAATTTTTATTTTAATTTTGATTCAGATAAATCATGAATTTTTAATTCTTTAAAAATAACGCTTATATCTTGTTGAATATTTTGTATAGTATTATTAGTTTCTTTTATGTATTTATTAAATTGAGTAATTATTGTTTGCAGTTTTTTTTCTATATTTTCTATTGATATCTTTAATTGTGTTTCAAAATATTTTTTACTAATTGCATGGGAATCTAATATAGGTGATGCAACATTAACAAGTTTTTCGCTATTATTGTTATCACTATCACTATCATAATCATAATTATTGCTATTTTCCAAGTGCGATTGTAAAGAGGTATATGTTGTAATATGACGTCCGAACTTATCGATAGACATTTTATTACTAAATATTATAAAATAATATTAGCCTCTTTTAATTCTTCAATTATAGAAATAATTTCGTTATTAAGGTTATTATTACCAGCGTTTTTAGATGCTATAAATTTTTTTAATTTTTCAACTAATTCATTGGGATTATCCCAAAATTCATATTCAACAGGTTTATTATTATAATTTTTAAGCAATTGTAATCCTTTACCAGTTCTTTTACGTAATAATTTTGCAGCTTGTGTTGCTGAAATTGGGCTAAGAGAAAATGATGAATGTCTTTTAGGTGTTAATAGCGGACTTATAATATTTTTATATTTGTATGATTGATTTCCTTTAAGCTGTCCTGCAGGACTATTATCACGACGTGCTGCGTTTGTTATATTTAAAACGTCTTTGTAATTATTACTATCTTCATCGGTGTATAGCTTATCATTTGGAAGTTTTTTGAAAATAAGTTCATATAAACCTATCGTTCCAGGAAATAGTTCATTATCAATTATTATATTATTTTCTTTAAAATCAATTTTTTTACTTCCCATTTTAAAAAATTTTTCTTTTTCAGTTTCATGAAATGTAACCCCATACACAAAATCTATTTCTTCAGATTTTGTTATAACATTTTTAATATATGGTTTAAGTGATTCATTAAAACCCTCTAAATATGAATTTATAACCTTTTGGCTATATGTGCTTGTGCTATGTGCAAATTTTTTATCATCTGAATCAAAAGTTTTTGCTATATTTTGACTAGTACTAGCAGAATATAGATTTACTACAGGTTTAATATTTTTTTCTTCTTTTTTTTTGTTTTCTTTTATTTTTTTTTTTATTTTGTAAGTTAGGTACAGTTTGTAAATTTTCGGAAATTTCTTTTAATTTTTTTGTTATAGGAATATATGATTTTTCTAACTTAATTTCTTTTTCGACTTCACCACTTTTTAATAATTCAAGTTTTCGTTTAACATTTTGTCGTGCTTTTATTAATTGTTTTTTTAAGTTTATATTTATACTCATTTTTAGTAAATAAAACAGCTTATAAATAGCTTTAAACGGCTTCAAAACAGCTTATAAATAGCTTTAAACAGCTTCCAAACGGCCTAATACGGCTTCCAAACAGCTTATGCACGGCTTAATACGGCTTCCAAACAGCTTATAAACGCCTTAATACGGCTTCCAAACAGCTTTTAAATAGCTTTAAACAGCTTCCAAACAGCTTATATTAATCTGTTTACGGTCCTATAAATATTTCAAGTAATCAAACGGGTTTAAACAGCTTGTGAACAACCCTGTATACTGATTTAAATACAAGTGTTTATATACTTATATATTGATCAAAGCCGATACGGTATCTACCTTCAGTAATATTACAGTCTTTATTTATAACTAAAAATTTATAATTATCGGACCAGCATATTGAACACATATTTTTAAATTCCTCGAAACTCATATCAGATCCCACGTGTTCATCATATACATGTTTTAAATTTATGTCATCCTGTTTAAATAATATTAACATATTTGCATTATCACGTATTAAATGTTTTGGCATACGTGTATACGTTTGACATAAGTAAAAACAATCAACTAATTTATGTCGTCCCATAGAAAAATAATCTCTAATTATATCCTGTTTTTCGCATGCGATATCATCAAATATGAAAAGAGAATTATATTTTGCTTTATCAGGTTTAATTATATTTTCACTATTATTATATGCATAATATCCAATATTTTTAATAGGTTTTAATAATTTTTGTAAATATACATACTTTGGTTGAAAAAGAGAATTTGAATATATATAAATATTTTCAAAATGTAATCCATTTGGATGTTCAATAAGTGCAATTATAACATTTGTTTTTCCACAACCAGAAGGACCGCTTATTAAACAACGAATTGTTGATGGAAATAATATACTATGACGTGGTTTAATGTTTTTCTTTTTTAAATCATAATTTTTAACCGTAAGCGTATGTTTTTGTTTTTTTATTTTAAGCACATGTTTTTGCTTTAATTTTTTCATTGTAACTAAATTAAAAAATATAAATAGTAACTTTATATAAAATATACTTTAGTTGACCATAAAACCTAAATGATTAAACATCGAAAAAATAAATATAACAATCGAGTTTACGGTAGTAGTATATTAAACACAGCTATTAATAAACTTCCGATTGAGCTTCATATACCTGGATATAATTACTGTGGTCCTGGAACAAAATTAGAAAAAAGGCTTTCACGTGGGGATAAAGGTGTAAATTTATTAGACGAAGCGTGTAAAATTCATGATATTACATATTCTAAAAGTAATAATTTAGAAGACCGTCATAAAGCTGATAAAATATTATCTAATAAAGCATTTGAACGATTTCGTTCAAAAGACGCTTCTATAAAAGAAAAAATTGCTGCTCTAGGTGTTTCTGGAGCAATGAAAGCAAAACTTAAATTAGGTGCTGGAAATAAAACAAAACGTGTTAAAAAAATTAAAAAAAGAAAAGGTGGTAAACTTACCTTTCAAAGTAAAAAAATTAAACGTGTAAAAAAATTAAACAAATGTAAAGGTGGTAAGCTTATCTTTAAAAATAAAAAAATTAAACGTGTAAAAAAAATTACTAAAAATAAAGGTGGTAAACTTACCTTTCAAAATGAAATTAAACGTATTTGTTCAACATTACGTAATAACAATTCTGATAACAAAAATATTGTAATTGCTTTAAAAGAATTTAATAAAAATAAAAAAAAAAATACGTAATCCGAGAGTAA
This sequence comes from Harpalus rubripes, assembly GCA_963082715.1. Taxonomy (NCBI): domain Eukaryota; kingdom Metazoa; phylum Arthropoda; class Insecta; order Coleoptera; family Carabidae; genus Harpalus; species Harpalus rubripes. The sequence continues at coordinate 10,486,692 of OY720464.1, forward strand.
TATCAGTACCGAAAAGAGGTGGTATATTACCACTTATACCAATATTTGCTGGATTAAGTGCATTAGGAACATTAGCGGGAGGTGCTGCAGGTATTGCGAAAGCAGTAAATGATGTAAAATCAGCAAACAAACAGCTAACAGAAAACCAACGTCATAATAAAACAATGGAAGCTATTGCTTTAGGAAAAGGTTTATATTTAAAACCATATAAAAAAGGACTCGGATTGTATTTGCAACCCTCGTCATATTCACAAATAAAAATGCAAAAAAACTACTAAAAAAGCTGCCAAAACATGCTCTAACTAATATTGAATTATTAAAATATGTCAAAATTTTAAAAATACCAAATTTTAGAGGAGTTTTTATGAGAAATAATTTACCTAACCGTGTTAATTTTAAAGAATGTGGAATAGTTAATTTGGATGATTTTAACAATATAGGCACACATTGGGTGGCATACAAAAAATTTGGTAAAAACGTTATATATTTTGATAGTTTTGGTAGTTTAAAACCTCCAAAAGAAATAGTTAAATACTAGCCTAACCTCGGCTTCGCCGAGTTTACCCTAGGGCTCCGCCGATAGTGTTTTATGATAGACTATACATACATCCAATCTGTCTACGCACAATTTTAAACCAAAGTGCTAATGCCAACAGTCTTGTCAGATACCCAAATGCTCTCAAACGATTTAACTTTATGCATAAAACAAAAGCCTTTTAACGTGTCAGAAATTTTGACACATGTATCTAACAGTCCTTAATTAGACCTCTCATTTGATACCAAACACGACATATTTCGAACATCTTTATGCACAAAACAAAAGCCGACTGAGATGTCTAATTGTTAACACTTCCATATCAGCAGAAAAAATTTCAGTTGATCCCAATCACGACAGGGTTCAGACAACTCTATGCGAAAAACAAAAGCCAATCGAGTTGATGTCTAAATTTTGGAAGTTCTATAATTTAGCCAGGCAGAAAACTTTTCATTTAATACCGAACAAAATATATTTCTGACAAACAACAAGAAATGTTTTGTCAAGGGCTATCATGGAGAAATGTCAAAAATACGATAGCTCAGTCGGCTACCGTTTTCTTGCAAAAAGTTGTCAATAATATTTCAGAAGTATAATCAAAAAATGCAGTTAAAATATAATTTTTGGACGTACCTACACACCAGGTGGCACTCCAAATCCGTTACATAGGCATTTAACATGGGAAAACAGTTTTACATTGCGCGTTGCTTTCCAAATTATTTTTGAAAAAATACTTCAAACAAAAGTTGTAGATCATGAAATTCTGCATTTGATTAAAAAAAAATAATTAATTGTGCATGCTTTGTAACGGCAGAAATTGCAAATGAAAATATCGAAAATCACGACAAAAATAGTGATAGCCATAAAATTAAAACAAACAGCATGACATATGTAATTACCTCTCGCTAAGAGAGGTATTGTATTCATGCTAAAAATCACATATCCAGATTTTAGTGAATAAGCACGTTTTAAGGTCCCTAGAATCCGATTATGACATTTTTACGATGATGTCCGTATAACATTAAATTCTTTATTCGATAAATATAAATTCATTATTATATCTTCTATAGATTTAGAGATAAGGAAATGCATATAAAATATTTTGATGTAAAAATTCTTAGATCAAACTACTTCAAGGCAAGAAATTCAAATGTTTGTAATTCACACATAAATGTCACTGTCAAAAATATTTGTAAGCCACTGTCAAAAATATTTGTACATCATTATGAAGATTATGAAAATAAATAAAAAGTCAACAACGCAAAAGAATATACCCAAAAAAGAATATAAAAGGAATTTGCGAAAAAATGACGAATAATTGAAAAAGAAAAGGAAAGTAGAAAAAAATTCAGAATATTTAATATAAAGAAAATGTATGTATTGTACATAATTTATATTAAAATAATTATTTTGTAGTGACACCTGAATATATGTATTTGTATTTAAAAATATTTTTCGTTTTTTGCGTACAACCACGGTAAAATATCTGGCGAGAGGTTATGTGCTGGCCACATCAGATTTTTTTTATATGATTGAAAAAGTCTCAATATTTGACAGTTAAAACATCAATCATTTGTTTGTCTGTTTGTTTTAATTCAATGGCTAGTGCTATTAAACTAAATTTTTCATATTTAATTTCTAGTGTTACTAATCATACGAAATGGATTTTGTTTATTAATATGAAAGTAGAATTTTATGCTCTACAACTTTTATTTGAATAATTTTTTTCTATAATAATTTGTTTTACCATGTTTAATGCTTATGTATACAAAGTGATTAGTAGGAACTGATAAAAACATATATTGAAATGAACAAATGCTGCGCGTTTTATGCGAGTAAACAGGACAAAATGTCTTAATTACACGATAAATACAGTGTGTTCAAAGAAATTCCGAACTCAGAGTAGGCTATGTACAAAGAGACGTATGTCAATTAATTAAATGTCAATTTGACTTAAAATATTGTCAAAAATGTTTTGCAAAGAAATCAAAGCTTTTCAAATTAGAAAACGGCGAATGACGGTAAACTGTATACTTTGACAACTTGACTTTTGAATTGAATATTGATCAAACATACGTTTCTCTGTTCATAGCCTACTCCGAGTTAGGTTTTTTTAACACACTGTATAAACATAATATTAATAACACGTATATGAGTACACAATACTAAATTTAAAGGTAAAAATAAATCAAACAAAACTCAAAAAATGTAATATTTTAATTTTAAAGTAAACAATTATGTAGTTACAAACTGTAAAAAAGTAAGTAGTTACATTACATTAATAAAGTTTGGATTGTTATTAAAGAGGAAAAATGCAAGACTCATAGGTATACAAGATTACTTTTGTGGCTTATGCTGTAGGATTATAGCCCAGTTGCATAAAACATTGTTAACTTTAATCGCATTGTTAACTTTGACAAGATTTTTTAATAATTGGCAATAAAAGAATTTTAAAATAGATAATTCTAAAAGTAATATAAGAAAATGAAATACAGATTTAAATCTGTACCGTTTTAAGATAGATATTGAATTATGGTGCACTCTCCACGCCAGCAATGAGTGCTCGTGAGGTGACGCCTGGTAAACGCACGCACGGTACAAATATGTCATCATCATTACCGATATCTGCATACAAAGCAGATTGGCACACCCAGCAATGGGTAATATGCCGTGATGATATATTTATTTATTTATTTATTGACTTATGTTTAATCTGAAGTAATTTTAAACGTAATGTAAGAAAATGAATTGCAAAAAAGAACAGATTAAAACAAACCATCTAAAATTATTGAATTGACTTGTTCCAAACATTAAGGCATGATTTATCGATTTTGATATTCATTATGTCTTTCTCAGCCTGACATTTTGTTAAATCTATTTACAAAATAAAATATATAAATTAACAATAAACATACGTCTTAAAATAGGTAAAATAGGTATAGCCTTGTACAGAGTTCCTTTATGGTGCCCTCCTTTCTTATTTTTATTTTTTATTCTGTAGTGTTTAATCCTTTGTCCTGTGTTGAGCACCAAATCTTTTTAAGTTTCATTTAAACACGTATATTCTGTTTTGCATGTTTACTTCCAGACTATGTTTTTAGTGTTGATACGACATGCATAATTTGTCATTAACATATCAAATATGACATGACAATGTTTATCTTTTTAATTTTGTACATAGATTGTGATATTATTCCTACCTTTCTGATCCTTTTCGACGTGTTTCCTTACACATTTTCCAAAATTCTATTTACAAAATAAAATATGTAACATAATAATAAACATGGCTTAAAATCATTACATATACCTACCTTGTTGAATTCATCATCTTTTCTTTAATTATTACATATTATTTAAACATTTTATTGCATTTAAAAGGAAGAAAACAGATAATTTATCATCATTGACATTGACATAACAGCGTTTATCGTCTTAAATTTTCAAGGAAAACTGTGATCGTTACTGTGAAAAATATTGTTTAGTTAGGAATATTTGTTTTTTATCTAGTTACTTATGACATATTTGGCAACACTGTTCAAGTACATATGAAACGTCAAAATTTATAATTTTTAATTAAAATGTTTTAGGCCTTTTTTACCTGTGCGGATATAATTGCCCATTCTCAAAATTTATAATTATGAATTAAACTTCTTTCAAATTGTCTCCATTTCATAAATATTTCCATTTAAAGGTTCAAAATGACATGACAAACATGGCGTTCTTCGTCTTAAATTTTTCAAAGAGAACTGTGATCATTACAGTGACCTATTGTTTCTGTCCCAATTTTCAATCTTTAATAATTTTTTACTCCAAAACTATGCATCCTACAGAAATTCGTCCCATTAGAAGGGCCCTGAAGCCAATCATTTCCCACAATTTAATACAAATTTCATGAAAATCGGTCGCACCGTTTAAGCTGTAGCCTTGTCTAAAGTTTGGCGATCGGCTTTTTGATTAAAGAATATATAGAAAGATCCTCTAACTGTTTAGTATATAGGACTAGCCTAAGCTCGGCTTCGCCGAGTTTACCCTAGGGCTCCGCCGATAGTGTTTTATAATAGTTTATACGTACATCCAATCTGTCTACGCACAATTTAAAACCAAAGTGGTAACGCCAACAGTCTTGTCAGATACCCAAGTTCCCCCTTCTATCAAACGAATTAACTTTATGCATAAAACAAAAGCCAATCAACCTGTCATAAATTTCCACACTTATGTCTAAAAGTTCGTAACCAGACCTCTCATTTGATACCAAACACGACATATTTCTAGCACCTTTATACAAAAACAAAAGCCGACCGAGATGTCTTTTTGTTGACACTTCTATGTTACAGCCCTTCACATGATCCTAATCCTAATCACTACATGGTTCTGACAACTTTATGTAAAAAACAAAAGCCGGTCAAGTTGATGTCAAAATTTTGAAAGTTCTATAGTTTAGCCATGCAGAAATCTTTTCATTTAATACCAAACAGGATATACAGGTGTTTCATATAAAAGTGCAAGGCTTTGGCGTATGAATTCTGATACCAAAAGGGGGAAAAATCCCAATAAACATTGATGCTATAACGCTTTCTAACAGAGATAGGTACCCAGGATTTTATTAAAATAAAAAAAAAACAGGAAACAGGTTATTTTTATTTATTTTTGTATTAGGTCATAAATAATTATTTATAAAAAGAATCCCAGAGCAAGTGTTTAAAATGAAAGGCATTACATTCAATAAATAAATCAGTATTATTTAAAAATACTACGGTAAATTATTAAAATATTACATTTTCATTAAATACAGAAGGCTTGGCAATACTTTTTTGTATTAGAAATATTATCAAAATATTAAATAACAGGTGTAATAATTAAATAATTATCGGATTGAAATAAGAGGAATTTTTAATTAATTAAATCTCATTTAAATTTTAAATGAATTAAACAAATGCCATCAGCCAACTATTTTCTGATATTTCAGTATTATGCTTCATTTAAGATAAATCCTCGGTATCTCTGTTATGAAGCGTTCTAGCACCAATGTTTATTGGGATTTTTTTCATGTTGGTGTCTAGAATTCATACTCCGAAGCCTTACATAGTTACATGAAACACCCTGTATTTCTGACAAATTTATACGAAAAACAAGAAATGTTTTCTCATGGACTGTCATAGAGAATTGTCAAAAATACGACAGCTCGATCGGCTATTCTTTTTTGCATAAAATTGTCAATAATATTTCGGAAGTGTAGTATCTATAGCTGAGTGCACGATGTATAATGTATTACAAAGAATGGCTAAATAACCGGGTTAGTTCATACAGTATGCCGCTAGATGTCAGGTTTTTTGCGACCCGGTTTTTACAAAAATATTTGAAATAGTAAATTATTCCTATATATCGCACAATATTTTATATTTTCAATACATTACCTTTTATCTTTTGTCAGTTCTATGTATGTATTTTATACAAATTCCATACAACAGGCTTCTATAATTTCAGTCAAATTATAAAATAAACATAATGTCATGTACTTGACACTGACATCTTTCAATCAGAATTTTCTAAATCGTAGTACCTGTTTCTATGGTTATAGCATGGCTGGCTGCTACAAAATCGCACATTTTGGCACCTTAAAAAGACTATGGTCCGTATTCTTACATCTTAAAGTAGCGCTACATCCGAAAAATCGCTACTTCAACTGTCAAATGTCAACTTTAACATTAAAATGAGAGATATAAAAATAAATTAAATTGTAAAAAGCATTTATTTCTGTCATAGGTTTCATTTACAAAAATATGAAACCTATTCTTATCTACTCATAAAATTATATAAATAAAAAATCGAAATAGCGCTACTTCCGAAGTAACGTTACTTCAAGAGGTGAAAATTCGGGTCTATATCTCTTTATTTGATCCATACCCTGTTGTGCATCCTATAGCACAACATTTTCTATTTAAACTCGAACTTATTTTGACCGCAACCGACACACTGCGGCACACCAACTGCCAAACGCCTGTCAAATGGTAACGGGTCGCGTTAGCTTCTTTTGTACCAGCTAGTTATGTCAACGCATCTCGTACTCTCACCTATAGATACTACACCGTGGTAGGAACTGATGAAAACATATAATGAAATGAACAAATGCTGCGCATTTTATGCGAGCAAACAGGAAGAAATTACAGGATAAATATAAACATAATGCAAGGTGACCATTTTATATGTTCCCGCCTGAAATTTTAAGAATAAGCAAAACCAAATATATTTTATAAGCCACTTGGTGAATATTAGTACTTTAAATCGAATAATCACAGTAGGTATAAGAGCAAAACAAAATTTTAAAAACCAAGTCACTTATGAAATGTATCATGGATTGCCTAATCATGAATTTTCAGGCGGGAACTTTTAAAATGCGGAGCCTGTATTAGTAACATGTATATGAGTACACAATACTAAATTTAAAGATAAAAATAAATCAAACAAAACTAAAAGATGTGATATTTTAATTCTAGAGTAAACAGTTAGTTACAAACTGCAGAAAAGTAAGTACTTACATTACATTAGATCTGAACTTTTACAACGAATTTGAAAATATATCAATAAAGTTTGGATTGTTAAAAATAATAGGTATTAAAGAATACTTTTCTGGCTCATGCTGTATGATTATGTAATTTAAAATATTTTTTATTAGTACGATACAATAATTGGGAATAAAAGAATTTTAATATAGATAATTTTAACGTAATATAAGAAAATAAAATACAGACTAAATTCTATACCGTTTTAAAATAGATATCGAATTATGTATAATCTGAAATAATTTTAAACGTAATGTAAGAAAATGAATTACAAAAAAAGAACAGATTAAAACATACTATCTAAAATTATTGAATTGTCTTGTTCCAGACTATGATTTTCCTGTACACGTCTTAAAATCATTACATATACCTATATATACAATCGGTTTATAACGTTGTACCATGTCTTCCGATGCGAATTCTCCACTGGTCTTGCCATAGATCTTCATTCTCTCTTATTTCTTCTTGGATTCCTGCTACCCAATTCCTTCTAGGTCTCCCTCTTTTCTTTTTGCCGCTAGGAGTTTACTGTGGTATGTGTTTTGCCATTACTCATTTGCTGTACGTGATCGTACCATCTTAATTGACTTGTTTTTATATCATCGGTTATAGTAATTGATACATGCATAATTTGTCATTAACATATCAAATATGACATGACAATGTTTATCTTTTTAATTTTGTACATCGCTTGTGATATTATTCCTACCTTTTTTGATCCTTTTCGACGTGTTTCCTTATACATTTTCCAAAACTCTATTTACAAAATAAAATATGTAACATAATAATAAACATGGTTTAAAATCATTACATATACCTACCTTGTTAAATTCATCATCTTTTCTTTAATTATTATATTATTTTAACATTTTATTGCATTTAAAAGGAAGAAAACTGATAATTTGTCATCATTGACATTGACATAATAGCGTTTATCGTCTTAAATTTTCAAGGAAAACTGTGATCGTTACTGTGAAAAATATTGTTTAGTTAGAAATATTTGTTTTTTACCTAGTTACTTATGACACATTTGGTAACACTGTCCAAGTACATATGAACCGTCAAATTTTATAATTTTTAATTAAAATGGTTTAGGCCTTTTTTACCTGTGCGGATATAATTGCCCATTCTCAAAATGTATAATTATGAATTAAACTTCTTTCAAATTGTCTCCATTTCATAAATATTTCCATTTAAAGGTTCAAAATGACATGACAAACATGGCGTTCTTCGTCTTAAATTTTCAAGGAAAACTGTGATCGTTACTGTGAAAAATATTGTTTCTGTCCCAATTTTCAATCTTTAATAATTTTTTACTCGAAAACTATGCATCCTACAGAAATTCGTCCCATTAGAAGGGCCCTGAAGGCAATCATTTCCTACATCTTGGTACAAATTTCATGAAAATCGGTCGAACCGTTTAAGCTGTAGCCTTGTCTAAAGTTGGGCGATCGTCGTGATGAATTCAAATATATATATATATAGATATATATATAGAACTATAGATAGTGAATCTGATCGTTTAGTATTAGGATGTAAAACGGCTTTTTAAGTCACAAATGCGTGATTTAAAAAATATGATAATCGTTTCAAGTCATATATAGGTAAAAAGCAGTCCGTTTTGATGTATAATAAGTCATATTGGCGATATATTCCAAAATGTGTGGAACAGTTTAAATTTTATTCATACAAAATTGTATAATATTGTTTAAAACTATGTAATATACTAAATAGAGATAAAAAATAATAATAAATTAATTTTATTGTTAAAACAATGTAATTTTGTTATAAAATACGTAATTAATATGAAATGAATGAAGTCAGATATAGGTAAATATTTATTAAAATAATAATAATAATAAAAGAACATAAAAAATTATATCTGATGATAATAATAATAATAATTATAATAATAATAATAATAATAATAATAATAATAATAATAATAATAATAATAATAAATAATAATAATAAATAATAATAAGCAGAGAGGTACAAAAATAAATAATTTTTATTTAAAATAATCAAATACAATAAATTTAATGTATTTAAAATGGATTCAAAATGACACATAACTTTTTAGACTGTCTTCTTAAAAATTTTCACGCATACTCAATTCAAATAATTAGCCTGTATTCTCTGATTTTGTACATTTGACATCAGTACAGAGAACTTTGATCTATTGTTTTAATGTAAGAATTTTGACCAGTTAATAATTTTTTCCACAAAAACTATGCACAGTAAAAATAAGAGACATATCAAAGGCCCTAAGTTGATTTATTCTCTACTATTTAAAGCAAATTCCATCCAAATCGCTGAAACCGTTTCAGTTGTAGCTTTGTCTAAAAATTTCCCGATCGTCGTGATGAATTTTGGGGGGCTTGACCTTTTAGTATTATAGATGTAAAACGGCTTATTAAGTCGCAAATGCGTGATTTAAAAAATATGATAATCGTTTCAAGTCATAGATAGGTAAAAAGCAGTCCGTTTTGATGTATAATAAGTCATATTGGCGATATATTCCAAAATGTGTGGAACAGTTTAAATTTTATTCATACAAAATTGTATAATATTGTTTAAAACTATGTAATATGATAAATAAAGATAAAAAATAATAATAAATTAATTTTATTGTAAAAAAAAATGTAATTTTGTTATAAAATACGTAATTAATATGAAATGAATGAAGTCAGATATAGGTAAATATTTATTAAAATAATAATAATAATAATAATAATAATAGTAATAATAATAATAATAAAAGAACATAAAAAATTATATCTGATAATAATAATAATAATAATAAATAATAAATAATAATAATAAGCAGAGAGGTACAAAAATAAATAATTTTTATTTAAAATAATCAAATACAATAAATGTATTTAAAATGGTTTCAAAATGACATAAAACTTTTTCAGACTGTCTTCTTAAAAATTTTCACGCATACTCAATTCAAATAATTAGCCTGTATTCTCTGATTTTGTACATTTGACATCAGTACAGAGAACTTTGATCTATTGTTTTAATGTAAGAATTTTGACCAGTTAATAATTTTTTCCACAAAAACTATGCACAGTAAAAATAAGAGACATATCAAAGGCACTATGTTGATTTATTCTCTACTATTTAAAGCAAATTCCATCCAAATCGCTGAAACCGTTTCAGTTGTAGCTTTGTCTAAAAATTTCCCGATCGTCGTGATGAATTTTGGGGGGCTTGACCTTTTAGTATTAGGACTAGCCTAAGCTCGGCTTCGCCGAGTTTACCCTAGGGCTCCGCCGATAGTGTTTTATAATAGTTTATACGTACATCCAATCTGTCTACGCACAATTTAAAACCAAAGTGGTAACGCCAACAGTTTTGTCAAATACCCAAGTTCCCCCTTCTATCAAACGAATTAACTTTATGCATAAAACAAAAGCCAATCATCCTGTCATAAATTTCCACACTTGTGTCTAAAAGTTCGTAACCAGACCTCTCATTTGATACCAAACACGACATATTTCTAGCACCTTTATACAAAAACAAAATCCGACCGAGATGTCTATTTGTTGACACTTCTATGTTACAGCCCTGCAGAAAAAAATTCACATGATCCTAATCACTACATGTTTCTGACAACTTTATGTAAAAAACAAAAGCCGGTCAAGTTGATGTCAAAATTTTGAAAGTTCTATAGTTTAGCCATGCAGAAAACTTTTCATTTAATACCAAACAGGATATACAGGTGTTTCATATAAGAGTGCAAGGCTTTGGAGTATGAATTCTGATACCAAAAGGGGGAAAAATCCCAATAAACATTGATGCTATAACGCTTTCTAACAGAGATAGGTACCCAGGATTTTATTAAAATAAAAAAAAAAACAGGAAACAGGTTATTTTTATTTATTTTTGCATTGGGTCATAAATAATTATTTATAAAAAGAATCCCAGAGCAAGTGTTTAAAATGAAAGGCATTACATTCAATAAATAAATCAGTATTATTTAAAAATACTACGGTAAATTATTAAAATATTACATTTTCATTAAATACAGAAGCCTTGGCAATACTTTTTTGTATTAGAAATATTATCAAAATATTAAATAACAGGTGTAATAATTAAATAATTATCGGATTGAAATAAGTAGAATTTTTAATTAATTAAATCTCATTTAAATTTTAAATGAATTAAATAAATGCCATCAGCCAACTATTTTCTGCTATTTCAGTATTATGCTTCATTTAAGATAAATCCTCGGTATCTCTGTTATGAAGCGTTCTAGCACCAATGTTTATTGGGATTTTTTTCATGTTGGTGTCTAGAATTCATACTCCGAAGCCTTACATAGTTACATAAAACACCCTGTATTTCTGACAAATTTATACGAAAAACAAGAAATATTTTCTCATGGACTGTCATAGAGAATTGTCAAAAATACGACAGCTCGATAGGCTATTCTTTTTTACATAAAATTGTCAATAATATTTCGGAAGTGTAGTATCTATAGCTGAGTGCACGATGTATAATGTATTACAAAGAATGGCTAAATAACCGGGTTAGTTCATACAGTATGCCGCTAGATGTCAGGTTTTTTGCGACCCGGTTTTTACAAAAATATTTGAAATAGTAAATTATTCCTATATATCGCACAATATTTTATATTTTCAATACATTACCTTTTATCTTTTGTCAGTTTTATGTATGTATTTTATACAAATTCCATACAACAGGCTTCTATAATTTCAGTAAAATTATAAAATAAACATAATGTCATGTACTTGACACTGACATCTTTCAATCAGAATTTTCTAAATCGTAGTACCTGTTTCTATGTTTATATCATGGCTGGCTGCTACAAAATCGCACATTTTGGCACCTTAAAAAGACTATGGTCCGTATTCTTACATCTTAAAGTAGCGCTACTTCCGAAAAATCGCTACTTCAACTGTCAAATGTCAACTTTAACATTAAAATGAGAGATATAAAAATAAATTAAATTGTGAAAAGCATTTATTTCTAATGTCATAGGTTTCATTTACAAAAATATGAAACCTATTCTTATCTACTCATAAAATTATATAAATAAAAAATCGAAATAGCGCTACTTCCGAAGTAACGTTACTTCAAGAGGTGAAAATTCGGGTCTATATCTCTTTATTTGATCCATACCCTGTTGTACATCCTATATCACAACATTTTCTATTTAAACGCGAACTTATTTTAACCGCAACCGACACACTGCGGCACACCAACTGCCAAACGCCTGTCAAATGGTAACGGGTCGCGTTAGCTTCTTTTTTACCAGCTAGTTATGTCAACGCATCTCGTACTCTCACCTATAGATACTACACCGTGGTAGGAACTGATGAAAACATATAATGAAATGAACAAATGCTGCGCATTTTATGCGAGCAAACGGGACAAAATTACAGGATAAATATAAACATAATACAAGGTGCCCATTTTATATATTCCCGCCTGAAATTTTAAGAGTAAGCAAAACCATATACATTTTATAAGCCACTTGGTGAATATTAGTACTTTAAATCGAATAATCACAGTAGGTATAAGAGCAAAACAAAATTTTAAAAACCAAGTCACTTATGAAATGTATCATGGATTGCCTAATCATGAATTTTCAGGCGGGAACTTTTAAAATGCGGACCCTGTATTAGTAACATGTATATGAGTACACAATACTAAATTTAAAGATAAAAATAAATCAAACAAAACTAAAAGATGTGATATTTTAATTCTAGAGTAAACAGTTAGTTACAAACTGCAGAAAAGTAAGTACTTACATTACATTAGATCTGAACTTTTACAATGAATTTGAAAATATATCAATAAAGTTTGGATTGTTAAAAATGATAGGTATTAAAGATTACTTTTCTGGCTCATGCTGTATGATTATGTAATTTAAAATATTTTTTATTAGTACGATACAATAATTGGGAATAAAAGAATTTTAATATAGATAATTTTAACGTAATATACTTACTTACTTACTTAATCGATGAGCCCGTAATATAAGAAAATAAAATACAGATTAAATTCTGTACCGTTTTAAGATAGATATCGAATTATGTATAATCTGAAATAATTTTAAACGTAATGTAAGAAAATGAATTACAAAAAAAGAACAGATTAAAACATACTATCTAAAATTATTGAATTGTCTTGTTCCAGACTATGATTTTCCTGTACACGTCTTAAAATCATTAGATATACCTATATATACAATCGGTTTAAAACGTTGTACCATGTCTTCCGATGCGAATTCTCCACTGGTCTTGCCATAGATCTTCATTCTCTCTTATTTCTTCTTGGATTCCTGCTACCCAATTCCTTCTAGGTCTCCCTCTTTTCTTTTTGCCGCTAGGAGTTTACTGTGGTATGTGTTTTGCCATTACTCATTTGCTGTACGTGATCGTACCATCTTAATTGACTTGTTTTTATATCATCGGTTATAGTAATTGATACATGCATAATTTGTCATTAACATATCAAATATGACATGACAATGTTTATCTTTTTCATTTTGTACATCGATTGTGATATTATTCCTACCTTTCTGATCCTTTTCGACGTGTTTCCTTACACATTTTCCAAAATTCTATTTACAAAATAAAATATGTAACATAATAATAAACATGGCTTAAAATCATTACATATACCTACCTTGTTAAATTCATCATCTTTTCTTTAATTATTACATATTATTTAAACATTTTATTGCATTTAAAAGGAAGAAAACTGATAATTTGTCATCATTGACATTGACATAACAGCGTTTATCGTCTTAAATTTTCAAGGAAAACTGTGATCGTTACTGTGAAAAATATTGTTTAGTTAGAAATATTTGTTTTTTACCTAGTTATTTATGACACATTTGGTAACACTGTCCAAATACATATGAACCGTCAAATTTTATAATTTTTAATTAAAATGGTTTAGGCCTTTTTTACCTGTGCGGATATAATTGCCCATTCTCATTATTTATAATTATGAATTAAACTTCTTTCAAATTGTATCCATTTCATAAATATTTCCATTTAAAGGTTCAAAATGACATGACAAACATGGCGTTCTTCGTCTTAAATTTTTCAATGAGAACTGTGATCGTTACTGTGACCTATTGTTTCTGTCCCAATTTTCAATCTTTAATAATGTTTTACACAAAAACTATGCATCCTACAGAAATTTGATCCATTAGAAGGGAGCTGAAGCCAATCATTTCCTACAACTTGGTACGAATTTTATGAAAATCGGTCGCTCCGTTTAACCTGTAGCCTTGTCTAAAGTTTAGCGATCGGCTTTTTGATTAATATATATAACTATAGTGAATCTGATCGTTTAGTATTATAGATGTAAAACGGCTTATTAAGTCGCAAATGCGTGATTTAAAAAATATGATAATCGTTTCAAGTCATAGATAGGTAAAAAGCAGTCCGTTTTGATGTATAATAAGTCATATTGGCGATATATTCCAAAATGTGTGGAACAGTTTAAATTTTATTCATACAAAATTGTATAATATTGTTTAAAACTATGTAATATGATAAATAGAGATAAAAAATAATAATAAATTAATTTTATTGTAAAAAAAATATGTAATTTTGTTATAAAATACGTAATTAATATGAAATGAATGAAGTCAGATATAGGTAAATATTTATTAAAATAATAATAATAATAATAATAATAATAATAATAATAATAATGATAATAATAATAGTAATAATAATAATAATAAAAGAACAAAATATTATATCTGATAATAATAATAAATAATAAATAATAATAATAAGCAGAGAGGTACAAAAATAAATAATTTTTATTTAAAATAATCAAATACAATAAATGTATTTAAAATGGTTTCAAAATGACATAAAACTTTTTCAGACTGTCTTCTTAAAAATTTTCACGCATACTCAATTCAAATAATTAGCCTGTATTCTCTGATTTTGTACATTTGACATCAGTACAGAGAACTTTGATCTATTGTTTTAATGTAAGAATTTTGACCAGTTAATAATTTTTTCCACAAAAACTATGCACAGTAAAAATAAGAGACATATGAAAGGCACTAAGTTGATTTATTCTCTACTATTTAAAGCAAATTCCATCCAAATCGCTGAAACCGTTTCAGTTGTAGCTTTGTCTAAAAATTTCCCGATCGTCGTGATGAATTTTGGAGGGCTTGACCTTTTAGTATTAGGACTAGCCTAAGCTCGGCTTCGCCGAGTTTACCCTAGGGCTCCGCCGATAGTGTTTTATAATAGTTTATACGTACATCCAATCTGTCTACGCACAATTTAAAACCAAAGTGGTAACGCCAACAGTCTTGTCAGATACCCAAGTTCCCCCTTCTATCAAACGAATTAACTTTATGCATAAAACAAAAGCCAATCAACCTGTCATAAATTTCCACACTTATGTCTAAAAGTTCGTAACCAGACCTCTCATTTGATACCAAACACGACATATTTCTAGCACCTTTATACAAAAACAAAAGCCGACCGAGATGTCTTTTTGTTGACACTTCTATGTTACAGCCCTTCACATGATCCTAATCCTAATCACTACATGGTTCTGACAACTTTATGTAAAAAACAAAAGCCGGTCAAGTTGATGTCAAAATTTTGAAAGTTCTATAGTTTAGCCATGCAGAAATCTTTTCATTTAATACCAAACAGGATATACAGGTGTTTCATATAAAAGTGCAAGGCTTTGGCGTATGAATTCTGATACCAAAAGGGGGAAAAATCCCAATAAACATTGATGCTATAACGCTTTCTAACAGAGATAGGTACCCAGGATTTTATTAAAATAAAAAAAAAACAGGAAACAGGTTATTTTTATTTATTTTTGTATTAGGTCATAAATAATTATTTATAAAAAGAATCCCAGAGCAAGTGTTTAAAATGAAAGGCATTACATTCAATAAATAAATCAGTATTATTTAAAAATACTACGGTAAATTATTAAAATATTACATTTTCATTAAATACAGAAGGCTTGGCAATACTTTTTTGTATTAGAAATATTATCAAAATATTAAATAACAGGTGTAATAATTAAATAATTATCGGATTGAAATAAGAGGAATTTTTAATTAATTAAATCTCATTTAAATTTTAAATGAATTAAACAAATGCCATCAGCCAACTATTTTCTGATATTTCAGTATTATGCTTCATTTAAGATAAATCCTCGGTATCTCTGTTATGAAGCGTTCTAGCACCAATGTTTATTGGGATTTTTTTCATGTTGGTGTCTAGAATTCATACTCCGAAGCCTTACATAGTTACATGAAACACCCTGTATTTCTGACAAATTTATACGAAAAACAAGAAATGTTTTCTCATGGACTGTCATAGAGAATTGTCAAAAATACGACAGCTCGATCGGCTATTCTTTTTTGCATAAAATTGTCAATAATATTTCGGAAGTGTAGTATCTATAGCTGAGTGCACGATGTATAATGTATTACAAAGAATGGCTAAATAACCGGGTTAGTTCATACAGTATGCCGCTAGATGTCAGGTTTTTTGCGACCCGGTTTTTACAAAAATATTTGAAATAGTAAATTATTCCTATATATCGCACAATATTTTATATTTTCAATACATTACCTTTTATCTTTTGTCAGTTCTATGTATGTATTTTATACAAATTCCATACAACAGGCTTCTATAATTTCAGTCAAATTATAAAATAAACATAATGTCATGTACTTGACACTGACATCTTTCAATCAGAATTTTCTAAATCGTAGTACCTGTTTCTATGGTTATAGCATGGCTGGCTGCTACAAAATCGCACATTTTGGCACCTTAAAAAGACTATGGTCCGTATTCTTACATCTTAAAGTAGCGCTACATCCGAAAAATCGCTACTTCAACTGTCAAATGTCAACTTTAACATTAAAATGAGAGATATAAAAATAAATTAAATTGTAAAAAGCATTTATTTCTAATGTCATAGGTTTCATTTACAAAAATATGAAACCTATTCTTATCTACTCATAAAATTATATAAATAAAAAATCGAAATAGCGCTACTTCCGAAGTAACGTTACTTCAAGAGGTGAAAATTCGGGTCTATATCTCTTTATTTGATCCATACCCTGTTGTGCATCCTATAGCACAACATTTTCTATTTAAACTCGAACTTATTTTGACCGCAACCGACACACTGCGGCACACCAACTGCCAAACGCCTGTCAAATGGTAACGGGTCGCGTTAGCTTCTTTTGTACCAGCTAGTTATGTCAACGCATCTCGTACTCTCACCTATAGATACTACACCGTGGTAGGAACTGATGAAAACATATAATGAAATGAACAAATGCTGCGCATTTTATGCGAGCAAACAGGAAGAAATTACAGGATAAATATAAACATAATGCAAGGTGACCATTTTATATGTTCCCGCCTGAAATTTTAAGAATAAGCAAAACCAAATATATTTTATAAGCCACTTGGTGAATATTAGTACTTTAAATCGAATAATCACAGTAGGTATAAGAGCAAAACAAAATTTTAAAAACCAAGTCACTTATGAAATGTATCATGGATTGCCTAATCATGAATTTTCAGGCGGGAACTTTTAAAATGCGGACCCTGTATTAGTAACATGTATATGAGTACACAATACTAAATTTAAAGATAAAAATAAATCAAACAAAACTAAAAGATGTGATATTTTAATTCTAGAGTAAACAGTTAGTTACAAACTGCAGAAAAGTAAGTACTTACATTACATTAGATCTGAACTTTTACAACGAATTTGAAAATATATCAATAAAGTTTGGATTGTTAAAAATAATAGGTATTAAAGAATACTTTTCTGGCTCATGCTGTATGATTATGTAATTTAAAATATTTTTTATTAGTACGATACAATAATTGGGAATAAAAGAATTTTAATATAGATAATTTTAACGTAATATAAGAAAATAAAATACAGACTAAATTCTATACCGTTTTAAAATAGATATCGAATTATGTATAATCTGAAATAATTTTAAACGTAATGTAAGAAAATGAATTACAAAAAAAGAACAGATTAAAACATACTATCTAAAATTATTGAATTGTCTTGTTCCAGACTATGATTTTCCTGTACACGTCTTAAAATCATTACATATACCTATATATACAAACGGTTTATAACGTTGTACCATGTCTTCCGATGCGAATTCTCCACTGGTCTTGCCATAGATCTTCATTCTCTCTTATTTCTTCTTGGATTCCTGCTACCCAATTCCTTCTAGGTCTCCCTCTTTTCTTTTTGCCGCTAGGAGTTTACTGTGGTATGTGTTTTGCCATTACTCATTTGCTGTACGTGATCGTACCATCTTAATTGACTTGTTTTTATATCATCGGTTATAGTAATTGATACATGCATAATTTGTCATTAACATATCAAATATGACATGACAATGTTTATCTTTTTAATTTTGTACATCGCTTGTGATATTATTCCTACCTTTTTTGATCCTTTTCGACGTGTTTCCTTATACATTTTCCAAAACTCTATTTACAAAATAAAATATGTAACATAATAATAAACATGGTTTAAAATCATTACATATACCTACCTTGTTAAATTCATCATCTTTTCTTTAATTATTATATTATTTTAACATTTTATTGCATTTAAAAGGAAGAAAACTGATAATTTGTCATCATTGACATTGACATAATAGCGTTTATCGTCTTAAATTTTCAAGGAAAACTGTGATCGTTACTGTGAAAAATATTGTTTAGTTAGAAATATTTGTTTTTTACCTAGTTACTTATGACACATTTGGTAACACTGTCCAAGTACATATGAACCGTCAAATTTTATAATTTTTAATTAAAATGGTTTAGGCCTTTTTTACCTGTGCGGATATAATTGCCCATTCTCAAAATGTATAATTATGAATTAAACTTCTTTCAAATTGTCTCCATTTCATAAATATTTCCATTTAAAGGTTCAAAATGACATGACAAACATGGCGTTCTTCGTCTTAAATTTTCAAGGAAAACTGTGATCGTTACTGTGAAAAATATTGTTTCTGTCCCAATTTTCAATCTTTAATAATTTTTTACTCGAAAACTATGCATCCTACAGAAATTCGTCCCATTAGAAGGGCCCTGAAGGCAATCATTTCCTACATCTTGGTACAAATTTCATGAAAATCGGTCGAACCGTTTAAGCTGTAGCCTTGTCTAAAGTTGGGCGATCGTCGTGATGAATTCAAATATATATATATAGATATATATATAGAACTATAGATAGTGAATCTGATCGTTTAGTATTAGGATGTAAAACGGCTTATTAAGTCGCAAATGCGTGATTTAAAAAATATGATAATCGTTTCAAGTCATAGATAGGTAAAAAGCAGTCCGTTTTGATGTATAATAAGTCATATTGGCGATATATTCCAAAATGTGTGGAACAGTTTAAATTTTATTCATACAAAAATGTGTAATATTGTTTAAAACTATGTAATATGATAAATAGAGATAAAAAATAATAATAAATTAATTTTATTGTAAAAAAAATATGTAATTTTGTTATAAAATACGTAATTAATATGAAATGAATGAAGTCAGATATAGGTAAATATTTATTAAAATAATAATAATAATAATAATAATAATAATAATAATAATAATAATAATAATAATAATAATAATAATAATAATAATAATAATAATAATAATAATAATGATAATAATAATAGTAATAATAATAATAATAATAATAGAAGAACAAAATATTATATCTGATAATAATAATAATAATAAATAATAAATAATAATAATAAGCAGAGAGGTACAAAAATAAATAATTTTTATTTAAAATAATCAAATACAATAAATGTATTTAAAATGGTTTCAAAATGACATAAAACTTTTTCAGACTGTCTTCTTAAAAATTTTCACGCATACTCAATTCAAATAATTAGCCTGTATTCTCTGATTTTGTACATTTGACATCAGTACAGAGAACTTTGATCTATTGTTTTAATGTAAGAATTTTGACCAGTTAATAATTTTTTCCACAAAAACTATGCACAGTAAAAATAAGAGACATATGAAAGGCACTAAGTTGATTTATTCTCTACTATTTAAAGCAAATTCCATCCAAATCGCTGAAACCGTTTCAGTTGTAGCTTTGTCTAAAAATTTCCCGATCGTCGTGATGAATTTTGGAGGGATTGACCTTTTAGTATTAGGATGTAAAACGGCTTATTAAGTCGCAAATGCGTGATTTAAAAAATATGATTATCGTTTCAAGTCATAGATAGGTAAAAAGCAGTCCGTTTTGATGTATAATAAGTCATATTGGCGATATATTCCAAAATGTGTGGAACAGTTTAAATTTTATTCATACAAAATTGTATAATATTGTTTAAAACTATGTAATATGATAAATAAAGATAAAAAATAATAATAAATTAATTTTATTGTAAAAAAAATGCAATTTTGTTATAAATTACGTAATTAATATGAAATGAATGAAGTCAGATATAGGTAAATATTTATTAAAATAATAATAATAATAATAATAATAATAATAATAATAATAATAATAGTAATAATAATAGTAATAATAATAATAATAATAAAAGAACATAAAAAATTATATCTGATAATAATAATAATAATAATAATAATAATAATAAATAATAAATAATAATAATAAGCAGAGAGGTACAAAAATAAATAATTTTTATTTAAAATAATCAAATACAATAAATGTATTTAAAATGGTTTCAAAATGACATAAAACTTTTTCAGACTGTCTTCTTAAAAATTTTCACGCATACTCAATTCAAATAATTAGCCTGTATTCTCTGATTTTGTACATTTGACATCAGTACAGAGAACTTTGATCTATTGTTTTAATGTAAGAATTTTGACCAGTTAATAATTTTTTCCACAAAAACTATGCACAGTAAAAATAAGAGACATATCAAAGGCACTAAGTTGATTTATTCTCTACTATTTAAAGCAAATTCCATCCAAATCGCTAAAACCGTTTCAGTTGTAGCTTTGTCTAAAAATTTCCCGATCGTCGTGATGAATTTTGGGGGGCTTGACCTTTTAGTATTAGGAAGCCTAAACTCGGCTTCGCCGAGTTCAGCCTAGGGCTCCGCCGATAGTGTTTTATGATAGACTATACGTACATCCAATATGACGGATGACAATGTTTATCTTTTTCATTTTGTACATGTTCTTCGATCGATTGTCATATGAATTCTGCCTTTCTGATCCTTTTCGACGTGTTTCCTTATACATTTTCCAAAATTATATTTAAAAAATAAAATATATATTAAATTAACATAAAACATGGCTTAAAATCATTACATATACCTACCTCGTTAAATTCATCATCTTTTCTTTAATGTTACATATTATTGAAACATTTCTTTACATATACAAGTATGAAAACCGATAATTTCTAATCATTGACATTGACATGCCAAATGATATAACAGCGTTTATCATTTTAAAATTTTCAAGGAAAACTGTGATCAAACACTTGTGTTCGAACTTCACATTAATCTAGTTAGGAATATTTATTTATTACCTAGTTACTTATGACATATTTGGCAACATTTTCCAGGTGCATATGAACCGTCAAAATTTATAATTTTTAATTATAATGTTTTACGCCATTTTACCTGTGCAGATATAATTGCCCATTCTCATAAATTATGATTATGAAATAAACTTCTTTCAAATTGCCCTCATTTCATAAATATTTCTATTTAAAGGTTCAAAATGACATGTCAAACATGACATGCCAAATGACATGACAGCGTTTATCGTCTTAAATTTTCAAGGAAAACTGTGATCGTTACTGTGACCATTATTGTTTTTGTCCCAATTTTCAACATTTAATAATTTTTTACTCGAAAACTATGCATCCTACAGAAATTTCGGTTATTACGAGGGCACTCGAGACAATCATTTCCTACAACTTGGTGTAAATTTCACAAAAATCGCTCACACCATTTAGGCTGTAGAGGTGTTCAAAGGATGGCGATCGTCGTGATGAATTCAAATATATATATATAGATATATAGAACTATAGATAGTGAATCTGATCGTTTAGTATTAGGATTTTGGTAGCTGTAACATTAAATATAATTATAATCAATATCAGTTATTTGACACTGTTAATTGTGGACATCTTTGTTTAAAATTTTTATTTAATAAACATTTTTTGTAAACAAATTTTTAGTATTACCCAAACAACAATGTCGTACACATTTACTTTTTCGGAAAAAAGTTCGGAATTATCTCAAACTATAAATCCAGCTATTCAACTCGATCCTAGTAACAAATTTGTATTAGGACTGATAAATTTTCAAGGTTATAATTCTATTCCAAATATTGATAAACAAAACAATAAATTTTATGCTGGTAAATACAGCATTCCTATACAAGATGGATCATATGAACTACAAAATATAAATATGTTTTTAAGAAAAAAAATGAAAAGTGCTTCAGGAAAACCAACAATTTCAATTAAGGCAAATAATAATACCTTAAAATGTGAAATGTATTGTGAATGGGATGTAGATTTCACTAAAGAAAATACAATTAGAGAATTACTGGGTTTTGAAGCAAAAGTATATGCTGGAAAAATATATCATACGTCAGAAAATCCTGTAAATATAATTAAAGTTAATTCTATTCGTATACACTGTAATATAGTAACAGGTTCATATGATAATTCAAAACTCGTTCATATAATCCACGAGTTTTACCCAAATGCTCCATCAGGATATAAAATAATTGAAAATCCGGTAAATGTTATCTATTTACCAATTAATACATATTATATTAACAATATTATGCTTAAAATAACTGATCAAGAGAATGAGTTACTCAATTTTAGAGGAGAACTTGTCACGATAAGACTACATTTAAAAAAAATTTAAAACAAAATGGGAATAATATATAATACGCATGCTAAATTACATATAAAAGCGAAATATAATAATGCTAGCGTCAGTAAAAGCCAAACAAGGCATCAATTAACAAGTGAAAATAAAAAATATTTAGAAGCTCTTGGATTTAAAGTGGTATCAAAAAATAATATTAAAAACGGAAAAAAATAAGAAAAATAAAAACATATTAACACAAATACTACTTTACATACATTTTAAAATTCGTACATCATTTTGTAAGTGCTCAAATTATATGTACTGTGTACTGTGTACAAAAACAAAAAAATGAGTGACATTTTAAGTGTGAAGGAACCTATATATTTTGACGAAAGTATACAAAGTGCTGAAACACATACTTATGTACCATATGCATCTTCATTATTAAACAACAATGATGAAATTAGAATAACACTGCAAAGACAAGATTTATATATCCAACCCTCAAATAGTCATATTTATATCGAGGGTCAATTATTAAATCATGAGGATAAACCAACAGAAACAGGAAAATTTATAAACAATGGAATAATGCACTTGTTTGATGAAATTCGTTATGAAATAGGGGGAATCGTTATTGAGCGTATTCGTAATCCTGGAATTACAACTACTTTAAAACACTATTGTTCATACAGTCCAAGCGAATGTCGTGGCTTAATAAATGCATGTTGGTCACCATATACAAGTGATATAAGTACACATAATAATAAGGGAAATTTTAGCTTTTGTATCCCACTTCGTATGGTATTAGGCTTTGCTGAAGATTATAAAAAAATTCTTTTAAATTCACGTCATGATTTAGTTCTTTTACGTGCCAGTTTTGATAAAAATGCTTTAATCACATCAAGTAATACGGAAACGTTAAAAATAAAACTTTTTAAAGTAAGTTGGCATATACCTCATATAACAGTTTCAGATCAGGAAAAGTTAAAATTAGTGAAATATTTGGATAGTGGTACAGAAATACCAATTGCATTTCGAACCTGGGAATTACACGAACATTTAGTGGTGGCACAAACCCAACAGCATACCTGGGTAGTCAAAACCGCAGCACAATTGGAAAAACCGAGAATGATTATTTTTGGATTTCAAACAGATCGTAAAAATAGTTTTGTAAAAGATATGAGTGTATTTGATCATTGTAATTTAACAAATTTTAAAGTTGAGTTAAATTCTGAAGTTTTTCCATATGATAATTTAAATTTAAATTTTAATAATAATCAATGGGCTACTTTATACTATATGTATATGCAATATCAATTTGCATATTATCAAAAAACTAATGAGCCTGTTTATACACCTGAAGAATTTATGAAAAAATGTCCTATTGTTGTAATAAATACATTATATCAAAATGAAACTTTAAAATCTGGTACAATAGATTTAAATTAAATTTTGAAACAAATAAAAATATTCCAGCCAACACTACTGCTTACTGTTTAATAATACATGATAAAATGATTAAATATAAACCTTTAACAAATACTGTACGAATTATGTAAAATAAAAAATAAATAAATAATATTTATATATAAAGTTTATTGTTATTATTATAAGTACATAATATTTTTACTTTCATATTGCTTACAGGTAAAATAAATAATCCATAATAGGTTGCAGCTGCTTTCTTCCATTCATACTTTATTTTGTTTACATTTATATATATATTACTTATTATGTTTTTGATGTGATAAAATAATTGAGTTTGTAAGTATTTTAATTTGTTTGTCATATATAGTTTCTTCTCGTATTAAATTTTCTTTACAAAATAATTGAACATTTTTTAGTTTTGCTATTTCTTCTAAACATTCATTTTTTCTACAGTATGACGGCGATATATGAGTACCGAATATTTCACGATTAATTAGTCTGTTTGGAATTGACTGTGTTTTATTATTAACAACAAAGCTTTGCATTACTAATTTTTAAACCTTGTCTGCATGCAAAACACTTTTCAATAGATGGTGATGGACCATCAATGTGGGTTTTATGTATTGGTAAATTATAATGTTCCACACAACGTAATTTCAATATAACATTTGGGTGTAGCTTAAATTTTAAAGGAAGTTCTTTCCACATATTTTCTATACATATATCTTTTATATTTAATATATCACTGAAATCTTCCTCGGAAATTTGTTGACATATGTATGCAATAGATGCATATTTTTCAATTATATAGATTACATTCTTACAATCCTCTTTACTATTTTTTATTAAAAATTTATAAGAGTTATAATCTTCTTCTGATAGCTGTTTTAAATTAAAAGCAGCTAATAACAAATTGCGTGCAATAATTTTTTTCTCCATTTTAAAATTAAAAGACAACTTTTACCTTTCACGTTTAAAAATAAACTAAAATATATTTGTTAAATTATATATTTAATGCAATTATTATTATATTTATTCCAAATGTTATGTATGCAAATGCATTACTTTGAATTCATAGGCGTAGACGTAGACATACAGTTTTATTTGCTTGTCATATGTAGATTACAATTATATGCGTTACCGAGCGGTCACTCGCGGGTATCGCGTGCAGTTCACAGCTCGAGCGTAAAATCCAACTTAGTTCTACGGCTATGTGCGGTTTGCATGTAAAACAAATGTAATTTTAAACTTTCTACATGAATCGAAATAAGGTTATGGTCTAAGGTTAAATTGTTATCTAAACTAACTGTTATCAGTAAACATTCGCTTCAAACAGCTCTATCAAGCATCACATATGTATCAATACATGAGGTGTTTAGTGTACAAGTTTTCAGTGGGTTGTAGTGCTTTAAAATAAAGTGAATTATTAAATGAATGTGACACAATTCGCGAATGGCCTGTTTAACTCATGTTTCGTTCATTACATGAGGTGTTTAGTGCTCAGTGTACAGTGACAGTATGAAACGCAATGCTTAACTAATCAATAATGTCAAATTATACTCGTAATATGTATATTTGTGTATGTGTATATATAATAATTGAAACTAGTCTTTTCTTAATAATTTAACTTGTCTTGGTGTGATTTTTAATTTATCATTGTTATCGTTTTTCTATTCATGTTAATAAAACTAAAAATTGCAAAAATTTACTGTTAAAATATATCCAAACAATTTTTACAAGTAGCCATTGAAATAGGTATGGGGACGGTTGGGCGTGGGAACTTTTTTGAGACCGTGGGAATTTTCTTATCAGCGCTGCATTCTTTGATGTTGCCGACTTCCAAACAGGTGTTAATTACAGGTGTGCAGTTGATCTTGAACTTTTTATTTGTTTACATATGTACTGTTTAAAAATAACCTAATCACAGTTGTCAGTTAAAATATTTCTTAAAAACAAAATACGTCATTCCAAATAAGTTCACGGCTATAAGGTTAAATTATTATCTAAAGATACATTTTATCAGCAAACATTCATGTCACACAACAGTACAAGTAACCATTGAAATTTTAAAAAATAACCTAATTACAGTTGTCAACCGGCAGACGCCCGCAAGCGGTTGTCGACCAGCAGACGCTATGGCCGTAGCCAATTCCAAAATGGCTGAACCCATCCTTATCAATAAACACATCCCCCGCCGTCGACAAGCCATTGCTACAGACAGGTACAAAAATAATCAACGTTATCACATAGGTAATGCAAATACACAACTTACCTGTACAAATACAAACCTGTATGTAAAAACAATAAAAATATACCTGGTAAAACAATACATTTTATTACCTAGTCCAACCTTTACCTTAAGATAAGCTAAATACCTCCTCTGATAGGTTACCCCCTCAAATCACAGGGGTACACACAAGAACTAGCCGAAGACATTACAGGGGTTACTAAAGAACTACAGGGGTTACTAAAAAACTACCCATAACCACGAAAAACACCCCTAAAGGGTTGCTAAAGAAATACACTTAAATATGAAGGGGTTGCTGAAGATGTACACCCATGGTACCTCTGGATGGACTGTGTTCATCCGGGTTGAGTTAGAATCAGCCAAGCTATACTACTATTGCTCTTTACCTCGTCTTATTACAGATCAGTGAACTGCGTGGGATCCGGATGCAGCTACAACCGTTCCTGCAACCATATACGTTAGTTATCTTTAGTTGTTTCTGATGTATGCATGTATTTTATTACCCATGATATTTTTGACGACATTTTCATTCTTATATTTTTGATTTTGTAATGTAATGACCTTATTTTCCAACTGTACTTGAACTGTAAGTAACTACAGAAAGTTTTTAGTAAAATATTTTTTTGTGAATTTAGTATTATGTAAAAAAAAACGTATTCCATTTCCCCGATGATGATTTATTTTGAATCGAAACGTAGGAAAGTTAATTAAATTACTATTCAATTAACACTGTTTACCACGACTGTAACTTCAATTATTTCTTTTCATCCCTACAATCATACTAACAGCCAAGTAATACCAATAACTTTATTAAATTCAAAGTCCAGTATTAATAGATTTCAATATTTTTTTTAAAAATGCAGGTTAATATCGGAAATATGATAGTCAGTGAATTTTTTAAAATGTAAATAGTTCTAAAACAGGAACAATTTAACCTACTCGGTTGTTGATATATTTGTCGTAATATTATATAACATACGATGTGGGCTATCTCTCATTACAGCCGTAGTAAAATGCTTGGCACATTCGATTTTTTGTATTTTTCATACCTACCTATATATTTATAAATAAATATAAATATAACATCCCAGATTTTTTCTCATTTCTGGGCGAGTGACCGAGTTACAGAATAGGCCCCATTATCTAATTTAACTGTAACAATAAAAGGACTTTTGGATATACTCTCAATATATTTTTAATTTTCGAAATATCTTTAACAATTTTCTTTGCGAATCCTACACCACTTCCAACACCAATGTTGTCTATTTGAACTTTTTGTAATTACTGCAGTTAATTTGATCGTTAAACAATTTTCCTCTTTGTAAAATAATTACTTAAAAATAAACAAGCATAAGAACGCTATAAGAAATCTTATTTGTTTTCACATGGGCACGGTCTCAGTTTAAACGTAAATAAACCAAATTTAAACACAAAATAGAATAGAAACAAAGCAATTACTCAATAAAACAAAATAAAAGCAGTGAGATAATCTTCCTGGATAATTTTCCAAATTTAAGTCGCAATATTATTAGTGAATCGAGAATTGTACGGAGAGAAAGATTAAGATTTTCTTTGGAATATTTTCTGATCTCCGTGTTAACTTGATAATAAGCCTGCTTGAAATTTGAGGCCAGACAATTCTTTTACACAGCTTATTGCAGAATAAATTTAGATAAAAATTACTATATTGCTTTTCATTTTCAATTAATTTAAATCTTGCTCAACAAACAACAGATTTGTAAAAATGCATCTATCATGTATGATAATATAAAATTTATTCCACATACCAAGAAATACATTAATGTAACGCGTAATAACAACAATGAAATTGTTTTTGATAATTCTTTATTTTCACTTATTGAAAACTTGTAATTGATTTTTGTTGTTCATCTACACATAAATAAAAATATGATGTGATTTTCAATAATATTATTTTAAAAATATATATTTTTTAGTATGACAATCACATTTTATAAATATAATTATTTATAATTATTTAATATATAAGAAACATGTGGAAGTATAAATCAAATTAAATACCATTTAGTACATACGTGGCAAAAACCGGACATTTTAATAAAGTCTTCATTGACTTGTAAAAAACCAAATTTGGGTTTATTTTCGATTGTTTTTTATTAACCCGGCGCCGGTAGGAAGAAATATTGTATACCCCAACGTAGTTTACAGCAATACATTGAAGCTTCAACGAGCTCTAGTTTCGCTAGACTTCATGTAACTTCGCATTAACACTTCCAGCAAACAGAAATATGCTGAACTCAGTTGGTAAACTATTAATATGAGAGAAGGATTTGTTTTATTCAGTTCGCGTATCTCATACCCCATTGTATGGATCCCGTCATTATAGAACTTTGCATCATACCCATTCCACTGTACACTTTGATTTTTTTTCTTATTTCTTTTTCAAGGTAAATTTATATTACTTATTTGTAGCTCTAAAAAACTATCAAATTAATGTATTAATATGATGAAAAGGAGTAAGAGAACTTACTGAAGTTATGGGTAGAAAGAAACAGGAAATGACGATAATATCGTGGAACCGGAATTAGAATCAGCTTCAGAAGCTGAAGTGCACCGTATCATGTAGCAAACACCATATATGGAATATAAATATTATTTATTGGTCGTAGGTAAAATATATATACCAAACTATGTATTTTATTAATTCATTGAATGATGATAAAATTTTATATGTACCTAATTCAAATCCTCGCCAATCGTTAAGGTGCATTCACAAATGAAAATTAGGTTTATTATTTTTGTTAGGTTTAAGTAAGTCATTCATAAATATAAGTTTAAATTACCTGAAAATTAGTTTTGGTATATACAGACATCTGTGTAAATGCTTTAAAACCAAAATTAAAATATCGGTAGAGCAGTACTCAACAAGACACCTGTGCGCCATGAAACTGTCATTCGCTTGGCATTATTGGTTATATTTCAGCAATTAAGTTATGACAGTCTCCATGTTCTTTTCGAATTTGTTTAAAAAGCCGAATCCACCAAGTGGATACTAAAGGTTTGTTCCAACATACAGTTTGCGTATCGTTCATGTCGGTCCATGCACTATTTTCTACGCAGGCGCTAATAAAGTACTAGTTCTGAACTAATCCAGAACTATGTTGTGTTGGAACGTTGCAGAACTGTAATTTGTAGTTTAAAATTCGAAATTCAAATGCCGTAACAACAAACAAAAAATAGATTTTTTTTTTTGTAAATACAAAACTTTAACTTACCTAGCAATCGATAATAAATATGTGCCCAATAAATCAACAATAAATTATAAAATTTAATTTTAAGAAATATTAGAATATCAATATCAAAATCAATTAAACTTTATCAAATGTCTGGAAATCCCCCCAAATCACTCATTTTATAAAATACATTAGGATACTGAATAAAATGTTACTAATGGATTGTATGCATTGCGAATGTCCCGGACTAACATTACAACTAAAAATTCACTGACTAATTTGACCGTTCACGATCAATTTTATTTTGTACCCCACCGTTCACAAACTGGTTTGATGGTGTGTTGGAACAAACCTTAAATAAAGATGGGTGTATATATCTACAGCATTTCAGACTCGTTCACAATGGTGAAGTTTGTGACGTCATATTAAATCATAAACCTAAAGTTTGGACCTTGCAATGTTTAGCTTTATGATTTGGATTTAGAGACCCTAAATTCTGAAGTGTGAATGGAGTCATTACATAATATGCGACCAAAGTCTTTAAATCTAAAGTATAAATTATAAATCTAAACTTAATTTTCATTTGTGAATGCACCTTTATGCACGTTTTGTTATCCAACTTGTCATCGGGCGCATCGTCTGATAATCTTCACAACTACTAGTAACATTATGATTAACGTTGCGATCCGTATAACACAAATATTATAATTTTATTATAAAATTATGAAAATACATGTACTAAATTTTAAATGAAGAATCACTTTACCAAGTCTTCAATTTTTCTTGCCTTGATTATCTTGCAGCTTTTTAAAAGGCTATAGCAATCCATAAGGCTTTTTTTATTGCCAAAAAAAATTTAATAAAATAACAATCTCTCATATACGTTTCAACCTTTACAGTTTTTATCGATTCTTGCAATTAAAATATTGCGAATAGCTCATGGCATCATTTAAAACAAAACATGGAAATTGTAGAAAAAATGGTAGACCGTTAGGGGAGTATATTGTGGAATTTGGCGGGGATATAATGAAAAATTGGAATGGCTGGTGTAAATGAGGTGGCTGTGGGCCACGCTGTAGACCTCCACTTGGAGGCCGGAAATAACCGGTTAGCGACACAGCAGCGTGTTTTCAGTTCTGATCGCCAACAACTGATAACGATAACTCATGCGGTGAAATGCTACGTCTGCAAAGGGTCAACGCGATCATATCGAACGAATTAGAGGTATTATATTTTCAACAGTTTATGATTATTTTATTTGAACAATAGGATATTATAGCACTTAAATACAGACTACCATTTGTTAAATACATATTGTTACATGCTATATTCGAATTTGGTTTCATCTTTATTTTTTTTATTGTCTCCATGGACTACGTGAGCCATCTGTACTTGTAGTTGTAATTGTCTTTTAGTTTATTGTGAATTGTTCGCTTCTGATGATAATGAATAAAGGTTTTGACTGGTTCGCGCGAAACAATTCTTAGCGTCCTACGATTTATTCGTTGGGTGATAGCTGTACAGTCAACTTCTCTTTGGTTTTTGGTTGTGTTTAAAGCATTGTTAGCTTGATTTTGTTCACCAAAGTGATTCGTATTGTTGCGGAGTGGCTTCAGCTGTCGGCACTAAAAGATTAGTATAACGTGCGTTTTTCATCGGATCATTTGAGGGGTTAGGAATTCTTTCCGTGAGTATTACAGTTAAATTTATCATTTATTCTAACAATAACTGATTGTTAAACTTCACTTTTAGCCTGTTTGACGTGGGTTATTTTAACCACAATTATATTTAGAAGAGGATTTTCTGTTATCCAAACTTTTGAACTTCGATCACGTGGGCAGTGAACATTTCTGTTCCTGTATGTTCACATCGTCCTTGACTTGGAGGAATTATTATCTTGGAGAACTTAGGATCTCGGAGAATAATCATCGAACATTCGAGAAGAGGTATTTTATACACTTTGGGCCAATTTTGAAGATTTTTGGCTCATGTTCATAGGTCAGTCTGACGTCATCACACTACGTCCGCACCTGTGACGCAATCCGGTGAGCCTTCTCCAATTTATATTTTATTGTTCGCGTACCCACCTGAAGTTAGTCAGCTGTGTACGTCTATACATATTAATCGTCGGTTATTCTAGAACATTCACAATCGTCGTTTTGATATCTTGTTTTGTGTCAAACTTGAATATTGTTATTGTACCTATTATAGCATGGTTTATTCTTTCACGAATCTATTTTCAATTCGAGTTACGTTATTGTTAATTTTGAATATTCAATATTCAGTATATTAGACAATTTTTATTTTATTATTCCGTATTTAAGTTAATAGTTAACCCTAGTTTATTTGATTACTTTGAATTATTTTAGATTAATAATATTTTATGGTTATAGCATTTCAAATATAATTTATGTTAGCTTTTCAACTTATGTTTGTTAACTTTGAATATTATTTCGAGCCATTTCGTACCTACATTGTTAAGCAGCGCAATCTTGTTTGTGCGGTTAATTTTCAGGCATTATTTTTGCCGTTGCTAAAAGCGTCGTCTGTGCACACACGGTACTTATTTTATTATTTTTCACCGTCAATATTTTTGGGCATTTTACGGATTGCAAAGCCCTATGCTTTATAACATCTCGCTTATCTGTGATTCGCTCGCAGTATATTAAAATATATTATTTAAATGACTTTATACCTTACTATTTATATCTTATTAACGGCGTATCTGTTCTCATCAATATAACTTTTAACATTAAACATATTTTATGTCTCGAATTGGAGATCGTTGTTTTACTTTGGAAATCTTATTCCCTTCTAGTAAATATTTCAGGTTTTGTAGCTTGGGATATAAATTCGGTGGCGCTTATTTTGACAGCTCAGATGATTACTAAGTAATTGAACTTGAATACCCCCCCCCCCTGTAATCTCAGAGCAAGACTACCCTGAACTAGAGGCTATCCCGACTACGAACATCTTCCTCTGTGAGTTTTCCGAATTATCGAACAGAGTGACTGTGTATACTTCGCTATTGGAGACTAGTTACCTTTGGTGAGTCCGCTATTTTTATTTATTTTATTTTTGCATCTAAAAGTGCCAGTTACGTAACAAGATTCAATTAACACGTTCGTGGCGTGGTGTTATTACAATTCTTTCCTCACAGCCGTAACTGATTATGTGAGTTTTCTTGTAATGCACCACCGGTAACAATAAAACAAACAAATCATTAAAAGTCTTTGAAAAACGTAAACTGAGTATTTACATATTTTATAAAATGCTGGCCAAATAAATAAAAGTGATTTTTAAAATAAGACGTAAAATAAAATATTCTCAAGTAAAGAAATAATAAATTACTAATAAGTAATTCAAAAATAAAAGATTGTAAGTTATTTATCAATGCAAATATATAATTGGAAACTAATTTTAAGTTCGATATCATGAAAAATCTCCCCTTGGTAATAAAAGTTCTGTAAACAAAATTGAAACATCTCGTACAATTACTATGATTTCTACACGCTGTGACTGCTAGCATCTCAGCGTGGCAATTTACAGAATTGCGTGAAATTCTTTTTAAGTTTTCCACTGATAATTAAATTTATGAGGGCTTGGCCCAGCCCAAGGGTAAAGGCGAAGGGGAGCAGATCTTATGAAATTTCTCCTGCTACGAGTGAAATATGAGCCCGCGCTGGTGAAGGACAATAATGAACTAATGTAATTCTTCTCACTGTCGTAAAAGTTTTTGAAAAATTTAATTGCTTCTCATACAGCGGAATGTCCAGAAGTTTTTCTGGAGAGTAGAATTACCTGTGTTCCTGTTTAATGGCCTGTGTATCTTATTTAATAAAGTTATGTAGTTTTAATTGGGTCATCAATTCGTTGGTATTAGTGTTGTAGATGTTCACAATTTCTCATCATAAAATCTAATCTACTGTTATTGATATTAAAAAGATTTTATAGTTATTATTTCTCCTTTATTAAAGTAAGCAAATAAAAAACAAATAAAACAAAATCTCATTCTGACATTTCTGTTTAGTTCAGTATTATTAATCTTAATTATTGTTGTAATCATTGTGTCCTTCATTAACGGCGAATTTGAATTCCGTTAATTTGTAAACACCAGCCCTGCGACTGCATTTAGCCTTGCTAGGGTTATACAACACGGCCGACAGGGCAACACTAAGATTCCCAACAATGCTCCAGGGAAATTATGCGAACCGCCCAGTGTTTAAGTTTTAACTTTGGTCACTTTGGCCTCCAGTACAATGAACGACTTGGAATTACTTTCAATCGAACATAGAGATTTTGATTTCGATTGTACTTGGAAATCTAGTCATTGTAGTACGATTCAATCAACAATAGTTGTAAAGAATATGGCTAGTAATATTTTAATTTTATATATTATTTTATATACATATTATTTAGAACGTAACAACAGTAACAGTACCGACTTAAGACATTTTGCCGCCCGGGGGTTATTTTTAAAAACGTCAACAAAAAAAAAAAACGTTTTTCCATCATCAAACTGCCAAGAGCCAGGGGAAAAAAGACAAATGTTACAAATTTTGTTTTTTAATTACGAGAATTTGAAAGTTTGAAATCCCATCCAATGCTATTGGTTTGACAAAGTGTATTAATCTTATTTCGAAACTCAGATTGGTCATTTCTGAAAATTATTATACCCACAGACAGGTCAAGTTTCAACTTATGTGGGACCTAACAGAATTTCTCCGTTATTTTTGCTGGTTTACGGTTTTCGATTCAGCTCCAATTCGAAGTCCTGTGTTTGGTGTTAATGTATGAAAAAAAAACTATATGCAAACTAAATATGTTTAAATCGTATTGAATGAACTATGGATGGTACAACCACATGAGCGTTAATGCTCGGATTAAACACCGTGGATGAACCAGCACAATATTATGTTGTGAAACAAACGAAGGAGCGAACGAACGAACACAAACGAAGGACCAGTCAGTTTACGAACTAACAACGTACTAAGCTTAATTGAAACAAAAATAACAACAACAAATGAAAATCAATTTTAAGAGATATGATGTAGCGTATTGAACAAAAGCGATGTAAGCTACGATCAACTAAATATACAACCGAGTACTATATGGTTGAAATTATTTAAGTCAATTAATAAGTATATGAACAAACAAATCTAGCTAAAGTAATACCAGGAACCATAAATGAACCTAATAATGTCCAAACTAAAATACATGAATGAAGAACTGTATTTATACTACGACGCCACAACAATAAATGCAATCCGATGATGTCACTCGAAAGAAACATGTGCAAAACTCCAGCGAAATACTATTATTGAAAACAATGATATTAATCAAACCCTAACAACGCGGGTTTCCGTTAGAAATCAAGTTGTGTAACACGGTTTTACAACTGATTCCTGAGCAACACTGTTGGCGACGCAATAAGTTTCACGACCCAACAACAAGAACAAAATCAAATAAAGCTCGGTTTATTAGACGTAATCGACAAAGACCAATGATAATTCTAACAACAAATACTCTACTTGTCGTGCTAGGCAAGCAGAGTTAAATATTAATTGCTAAATTAAACCAACGACGCGAGACAGCGGACAAGCGAATGTTCTCTACGAGAGCCAACAAGTTACTGAGTCTGACCGATCGACACGACAGTCGGCGTCGCTTGGGGTGGTTGAAAGGGGGCTTGCGCGCGCACTCGCACGTGCAACCAAAATATTAGTTTTATCAAGATTGTGCTGCCCTCTTCTATGAACGAACACTGCTTTATCCCATATGTAAAATTGGTTGCTACATCAAAGGGGTTAACCATTTCAAATTCAAAATTATTTAAGACCTGTCGGTCTTAAACATCCTGGTTTAATGAAAGGTTTCGTGGAATAGACTATAGGTAGAAATTATGAAAGTCCATGAACTCCCAAATTTTTGAAATTCAATGACAAGTTTTTAGAATTGGTCCTGACTCGTTGGTTAATAGAACATTTCAAATGTTCGCTAGAAAAATCTTCACCAGTTTCATGACTTTGCATTCGGAGCTTTTTCGCTACATCAAATATTAGGCGTCGGTCGGGATCGCACCAGGTTCCCCAGATTCGCGACCTGACACTCCGGCACGCGGCCACGAGACCCCATTAAAAAAAATGAATTAATAACAAAATTGGGCTATTCTTTATTAAACTTCAAAACCAAAAAAATAAAGTTAATACTACCCGCCTTTTTGTAATTAATTTATCTCAGCGACGCTAGACTGCTCAAATGTAATGCGACACAAAATATAACATAGAATTGGCAAGTCTGATATGTATACAATGGTCATTGGTCGCGCCTTCGATTCAAACATGTTATTTGTGCTTGCGCTTTGCGATTATCTGTATCTACATCTAATAATTTTAATATTTACTGTTCACCTACTCACAATAAAAAAAAATTATTGCAAAAATTAACTGGGACGCCAGCATTTCAAAAGTGAAAATAAAAAAAAATGGCAATTGGGGAAAAAAGGTTCGGCACTCCTGTCCGCAACAGACCGGAAGTCTAAGATTAGAACACGAAGTGAAATAAATTAACAGTTAGTGAAATAAAAGTAGCGACTAATAAGTTGAATACTTATGTGATTTTTTTTTAAATATTACTATTAGTTAAATGTATTCCCACTCGCATATATAATTAACACTGTTTGTATTTATAAACATATATTATTGTTATAAATAAAATAAAATTTTATTCTAGTAGAAACAGAAAAGGATCACTGTGTATAATTATGTAATAAAAGCCACGGCCATTAACAGTAGCAAAGATTAGGCTCCCTGTAGCTAGGCGAAAACTATTAAACCCCGGCAAAGGAAAGCAGAACTGCCTCTAGATTAAACACTTCAACGGACTGTTATATCAGGCCAAAGGTTATGAACTGTCTAGTTTGAAATGGGTATGATATAGTTCCGAGGTTTATATACGTTTATAATTCCGCCAACTCTGTGAATAAGTTTTGTACATGTTTAGCAAAGGTAACAATTATTTAAGATATCCCAGGCCTTAGTCAGTCGAAGAAATTCATTTCACCTTCATCGACAAACGACAAAGGCTATTAGCTCTCAGCAAAAAGGACCTTAGAACTATGACAGGTATGTTAACTGGTCATTGTCCTCCGAAATACCATCTATGTAAGATTGGTATAGCTCAAAACAATATCTGACGACTGTGCGAAGAGGACGAAGAAACTTCGGAACACATTGTATGTGAATATACAGCTGTGGCCTTAAGTAGACTTAACCATTTAGGTAAAAGGTACCTCGCAGCAAATGAGTTCGGGAAACTGACTCCTGGCGCAGTATTTGGCTTTATAAGAACTATGAAAGTACTTCCAAAAAACTAATATAGGACCATGTTACAATAGATATTTTAGGTCGCAGTGACAAACGCGGTTAGTGCTTAAAGACCTCAACTTTTTATTAATAATAATAATAACAATAACAAAAACAATAATAATATTAATAAGTTCTAATGGGGTCTCGTGGCCGCGTGCTTGAGTGTCAGGTCGCGAATCTGAGGAACCGGGTTCGATCCCGACCGACGCCAAATATTTCCAATTTTAAATGGCACAAAAATTGACTCCTGTGGTGCATTTTCCACGCCAGCAATGAGTGTCCGTGAGGTGACGCCTGGTAAACGCCCGCACGGTGCAAATATATCATCTTTACCGATATCTCTGTATAAGGCAGATTGTCACACACAGAAATGGGTAATAAGCCGTTATGATATATTTATTTATTTATTTATTTATTTATTTATTTTAGTGTCTGATCGCGAATCTGACGAACCGAGGTCCCGACCGACGAAAATTATTTCGAATTTTAAATGACACAATATTGACCCCTGTGGTGCACTTTCCACGCTACCAATGAGTGCCTGTCAGGTGACGCGCAGTAAACCCCCGCACGGTACAAATATGTCGTTATCATTACCGAAATCTTGGTACAAAGCATATATTTATTTATTTTATGTATAATAATAATAATTAATAATAGTAATAAGCAGTTTTATATGCAACTTCTAATACTGTTGTACCACCAGGAATGGCAAAATACATGTATAATAGTTATGTATGTACCTAGGACAAAAAATTGGATATTATAGCAGAGCTTGAGCAAAAAAGCGAGTCAACAGTATGCATTTTTTGCCGAGGTGCATATTACATTTTTCTGTCTACCGTCTACCTTACTAGTAATAGATCTAGAAGGATAGTACACACAATTACAATAATTATTAAATCGTAGTAGGCTTTGCGGACGAAAAGTGATAACCTTCAGAAAAGTGTCATTTTTTGTCCGAAAATAAGTTCGTAAAATTTCACTTTTCGTACAGGTAGACAGAAAAAGTTTTTATACATTACATGTAATTTCTTATTATAATAAACATGTTTGATTTAGAGTTGTACATATGGAGGTGTAGGGATCGAGCTAAAAACCGCATATTGAGATTTTGGTGGTGAATGACCACGTTTTAAGGTCCCTAGAATTCAATTTTAACATTTTCAGGATAATGTCTGTGTGTATGTGTTTATGTGTGTGTGCCATTAAATGTTATCTTTTCGTGATTAATGTTATTATAAAAAACACCAGATTTTTGTGATATAGGTATACTCGTAATAATACTACACTAGACCTAGTCTTTAGACTTTTATTGACTTAATAACTTGACTATACAGAATGACAGCAAAAGCAATATTAAATAAATTACTGACTAATAAATGAATACGTAACAGCCGTCTAGACGATAATTCAAAACACCACAGTGGTACAATATCACTATCTATAAGACCTACGAGGTCGGTTAAATTAGCAAACAATTTCTATTTTACTAGACTGAGCGTAAAACTAATGTACCTTCAACCTGTTTTGAAGCAACATGTTAGATTTTGTCTATATATGATAATGTGACAAGGCAAGGGTAAGAGTAATAACAGATAAATAGCTTTTTATAAATTTTTCTAAATTTTAATCATATTTTAACTCTGTTTGTCTATTTTAGTTATAAATACCAAATTCAGTTTAGAAATTATTACCGTATTATGATAGTCACGACGTTTATTTGTTGATCATTAAGTTTGGAAATTATTATGTACACGTGCGTGACTTTGAATGCCCTAGCCTATGCACCCTGTACCCCTAAGAAAATCCTGTCTTGAAGGTAGCGCTTTGTTTTTAGATAGTCGACATTAGTTACTCATGGAGTAAACACGAAAGAGTCTAGATGAGTTCGTCGAGTCGTGAAGACGTTTTGGACATGTAGTATTTTTTAGTTTTGGGGCGCGTGCTAAACGCCCGCCCGCTGGGTTACGGAACATATGTTAGGCTTAATTGTATTAGTTAATAATGTAATCATTTAGTTAAAAAGTTTAGTAATTTATTCAGTTAATCTCCAAACAAGCAATGTCCATGTCCGTAATTTAAGTGTTCATCCCTCATCAATCTAGTGTAAAGTGTAAGTGTATGTGTGTTCTTCCTTCTCACGAAGTCTTTCTCATAAAATCGTGGACGCCAATCATCCAAGCGTCCACCAGTCAGAGTCAGTGTGTCATCGCTGGAGTAAGCTGGAGTAGAAGAAGTATTAGTATCACCATCACCTTCCGCACCTCCTCGTGTTACAATAAATCGGAAGTTAATTTGTAGCTTTTAACAGATTTTAGAGGAAAAGCAATAATATATACAAATCAAAATTTCGCATTACAGACTTTTCTATTTATTAGAACAAATTAGATTTTGTTTACAAACTATCAACTGGAAGTGATACTTTACTTAAAGCTCATTGCTATTTTAAACATGAAATTGGCGGTAGGTGTGGTGATACGTGTTGCAAGTTGCAATGTATGACCGTGCGTGTACAAGTATTATGTATAATCCAGATTTTTAGTACTTTTATTTATATAAAATACATGTCAATCTAAATTATATTATACGATATCCCGATGTTCTCAGAAAATGATCAGTATAAAAACAAAATAAAGTCAATAAGCAAAGGAGGCTGGTGGAAAAAAATATTTATTAGCAGGTCTGCATAATAATTCAAAGCTAGACAGATGTTTTCTAAGAAATTCGGTGGTTAGGCGTGGTCTGTGTCGTCTTGACCATTCCTAACCAGGTTATTCTCCGATGACCGCGTGAGATACAGCCGATCAGGGAAATCTTGCAAAAAGCGTGGACGCCACGCGGTCCGCAGCCGCTAACCGCTGTTATTTATGAAATTGCAAATCTGCTCGGAAGGAGCGGAAGATATATCGCGGAATTATCTAGAGAACGTCGGTATCTCAACCCTCGGTGCGAAGCGCGTGATCGTGATGCTCTTACATAACCAATAACTGCTGCATACTCCAACACCATCCACTTTGTTTCACTCTTTTTATTCTTTTCTTTACTGCAACTTCACATTAAATTTATACAATTTTCCATTTATTCATTAGAAATATCGACTTTATTTATTTATTTAGCGTATATATTATATAAATTTTGAAAAAATAAAAAACCTATAATACAGGCAAATGGACCACGAAATGGACTTTATGATGTACTAAAAATT
The DNA here is from genome assembly GCA_963082715.1 of Harpalus rubripes. Classification (NCBI taxonomy): domain Eukaryota; kingdom Metazoa; phylum Arthropoda; class Insecta; order Coleoptera; family Carabidae; genus Harpalus; species Harpalus rubripes. Next base: position 10,527,139 of record OY720464.1, read on the forward strand.
AATAAGCAGAAGACGCACGTCATCAATCTGAAAAAACGTTATAAAATGTAATATAACTTTTAGAAATTATTGGGTGCTTTTTACCTCTCGCTAAGAGATAAAAATCGCATATCCAGATTTTAGTGAATAAGCACGTTTTAAGATCACTAGAATCCGATTATAACATTTTTACGATGATGTCCGTGTGTGTGTGTGTGTGTGTGTGTGTGTGTGTGTGTGTGTGTGTGTGTGTGTGTGTGTGTGTGTGTGTGTATGTGTGTGTGTATGTGTGTGTGTGTGTGTGTGTGTGTATGTGTGTGTGTATGTGTGTGTGTGTGTGTGTGTGTGTTTGTGTGTGTGTGTGTGTATGTGTGTGTGTGCGTGTGTGTGTGTGTGAGTGTGTGTGTATGTATGTGTGTGTGTGTGAGGATGTGTATGTGTGTGTGTGTGTGAGGATGTGTATGTGTGTGTGTGTGTGTGTGTGGATGTTTGTGTGTGGGGATGTTGGATCCACGATTTCTCAAATACTATAAGACTTAAGACATTTTTAACTACGGATTCCTCAATCTAGCAATAATGGGAAGAGTCCAGTCAGTTTTGGTAACAATTGGACAACCAGAAATAGTAGTTACAAGAAAAAAATCATCTAAATATTATTTATCGAAAATTTATGTAGATACTTATATTAAAGAACGTTAATTTTTTTATTCGATAAATATATCTTTTATAGATTTAGAGATGCATATAAAATAAATTGATGTAAAAAATATCAGATCAAACTACTTCAAGGCAAGAAATTCAAATGTTTGTAATTGACACATAAATGTCACTGTCAAAAATATTTGTATGCCACTGTCAAAAATATTTGTACATCATTATGAAGATTATGAAAATAAAAAAGTTAACAACACAAAAGAATATTCGTAAAAAAATATATATAAGGAATTTGCGAAAAATGACGAATATAAAGATAAAGAAATGGAAAGTAGAAGAAGAAAATTTCAGGATATTGAATATACAGGAAATGTATGTTTTGTACATAATTTATATTAAAATGTCTCATAGATTTTGCAAATATATGTGAGAATTATTTTGTAGTGAGACATGAATATATGTATTTGTATTTTTTGTTGTATTGTACATAATTTATATTAAAATATCCCATAGATTTTGTGTGAGAATTATTTTGTAGTGAGACATGAATATATATTTGTATTTAAAAATATTTTTTTATATTATGCGTCCAACCAGGTAAAATAGTTGGCGAGAGGTTATGTGCTGTCCACATCAGATTTTTTACTGAAAATTATTAGAAAAGCAGCAAATTATGAAAGTCTGATTTTACATGTTAAATCCCTATGATCGGGTGCTCGAGTAACCAGCATATATACAGGATGTAAATGAAATAAGTGCATTAAATTTAACCAGTAATGTAAGTCGACGAGAGCAACAATATTTCTTAATAACTTTTTTTTCTAAGTCTTTTAGATTTTGAGTTAAAATTCTTTAAAGATTTACTGCATATTTCGGCGCGCGCCCATGGAGAACGAATGGCAGCTGTCGTAATCAAGTGAGATACAAACAGCTCAAAAATTGTCGATTATCGGTTACACTTGCAGTCACAGTAATTAATAAACGAATCAACAGAAATAACATTTATTATTTATTAATTCGTAATAGTGCATTTTTTAAAATAAAGAAATATAATTTTAGATAACAAAATTATAAAGTTGTGTATAAACCAGGCTTCCTGTGAATAGTGGTAGACAAAGAGGGGTGAGGCAACGAGAGGAAGATCAAAAGCATAGTTATTAGGTTATGAGATGATTATTTATCGTCGATAAATCATAACAGTTTAAATACGTTATTCAAAAAATGTAAGTACAAACTTTTGTCCATTTAAAAGAGGTACTTGAGTACCTATAATTAGTTGTCCATTTATTGTTCCCGCTCAAATATGTTTTAATGAAAATTTTTACAGTATTTTCGTCTGTCGAGATGTGTATTGTGCATAATAAATACACCTTCCCAAGTAAATTCAGTCTCATTAATGAACATTATGAGCCATTCCCAAAATTGAAGTCTGTTATGTGCTGAAAACATAGAACTTTTTGCACATATTATGGATATAACTGTTGCTTTTTTTTAAATTGTCATATGTGACACTCCGTATTGTGATGTGATAAAGATGTACAAGATTAATAAATGTGCGAATATTAAGAACAGAATGATTTGGTGATGATTTGGAAACGCTCCGTGTAAATGCGTTGGCACCTCCATGGCACTGTCTTTATGTCAACCGTGATGTCAAGTAAAATATAGTACAGATACGAGTAAAAAATAAATAAATAAACCATAGGTAAGTAATTACAATGTCTGTGCACTCGCATTTTGACAGAATTTTACCTTATTAACAAGTTTATTACTAATGTCAAAATTTAATTGCAACAATTGACAGGACTGTCAACTGCTAAAACCAAGGCTAAAACAAAATTTTTCATAGCTATTGTTACTGAATTCAATTATCACAAAAATATTTGGAACGACTCGTCAATTTACGGGGTGGTAAAAATGCTAAAAAAATATGCGATTTCGAGAAAAAGTTATTAAGAAATATTGTTGCTTTCGCCGAGTTATATTACTGGTTAAATTTAGTGCACTTATTTCATTTACACCCTGTATATATATATATATATATATATATATATATATATATATATATATATATATATATATATATATATATATATATATATATATAATTTTCATGTGTCATTAATATACCTATTATTTATTTTTATTTTCTCATTACTACTACAATTTTAATGCCAAAAATACGTTTTTAAGACTATTAAAAAAGCACACTGTTTTCATTAAAATGAGTTTATAAAGTATGTATTTTTTTAATACATGAAAGTGTGAAAAAAGCACTCTTTTGTTTGATTAGCGTGTGTATTAGCATAGACTAATATCACTGTATAGACTACTAACGTATATGGACGCTAAAAAATTCCTCGAAATAGTAGCGACATCTCTTGCCGCGGAATGGTAGTATATCACTGTAGCGACATCTCTTGCCGCGGAATGGTAGTATAGCGAGTGTAGCGATAAGTTAGTTAAGATTTCCAGATCATGAGAAAATAATGCTGAAAATTAAATAATACAAGTAATAGACAGAGAGAGAGAAAGGATATCCACTTGTAACTTTTTACTTTTAGAAATCCAACAAATACAAATTTATTAATGCCTTCATTAATTGTTATTTGTGTACGAAATACATATATCAATTTCTACGTCCGCTAAAAATAGTGCATTTTTTTAATTAAAATGTGTTCAGAAAAATAAAAGAGTGAAAAATGCACTTTTTTTTCTCAAATAAAGTAATTATTAATTGTTTATTATTAATATGTCGGTTCATGGTGTAAATTTAACATTTATTTTTAGTTTATTTTTTTGTACGTCTCAGTGTCACGGACAAAATATTTCTAAAAAATATTTGTCAGTATTGCTGGTAAACCGATGTCAAAACTTTTGTAAATGAATACAACAAACATGCATAATAAAGAAAAATGTCTCATTATATTAATGATTTTGCTTAAGGACGAGCGTCCAAATTAGTTCTCGAGGATATTATTTTTTTTTTCTAAAATTCTATTGTTTATGTTTCATACGTACTTGATAATAAATTAAAAATCAGGGGACACTTACGCTTACGTTAGGTGTAATTCTGTGATTTTGTCGTAAAAAAATCATGTTTTCAGTTGCATGTATAGGTAATTCTCTTTAATTTTTTACTGTAACAATGTGGAATGCAGACGACAAATAAACTTTTCTAAATAATAATTTTAATAGGTAACAATATTTTAACTGTGTTTATTTAAGTAATAAATGTCAAAATTCACATATTCAGTTTAGAAATACTTTAGTTGCGTCTGGGTTCTTTCTTGTCAATCATTGGCATGGTACCTACATATATCCCAACGTTATCAGTGTTTACAGTCTAGCCTAGGTCTTGACATTTATTTGTTGATAATTAAGTCTTCAAAATCATTAAGCTCACATGCACTCGACACAGGGATGCCGTAGGTATTTTTCCTACCCCCTCTAAAATAAACTAAATAATTTGATACAGTCGAAAAAGGATTCTGTCTTGTGCCTTCGACATGATTAGACGTGTTTTAATTTATAAATATTAAGCAATTTTTAACTTTGTGTTAACCATATCAGCTGTTGAACTAGGTCTACAGCCAAGGTAAGTGTTATTTGTAAATAAATATCTGCACGTCAATCTATCCGCCTGACACATAAATTTCATCCTCAAAGCTTGTGTTACATTATATAAACAAATTCAACAGTCGAAAAAGTTATCTGGATATCAAAATAACATACGTCCCTAATTAAAACGAGAAGAACAAACTCTCGAACTGTTAAAAAAATTCCAAATAATCATTATTAAAAATATCTTTCTGTTTTACATTAGTAATTAATTTATAATGTTATATATATATATACAGGCTGTTTCCTTTAAAACAAACAATGGTTTTTTGAGCGAACTAATCACTTTAGAGAAAAATGTTATATACAAAAAATGATCAACAATAAGGGGATAATTTATCAGTAATAACAATTTTTTTAATGGTAACCTACATTTTTAGTCCATTAGAAACAGAATTTTTCTCTGATTTCAACAGTATAAATATTGTATAGGAATAGAATTGTATAACAATTATTTCGAGAAAAAGGGCATTAAAAATTAGAAATAATGTAATAAAAAATGGCTTTTCTAATAGAGTAACCTAGGCAACAGTCTTATCAATAGTGGTATTGTATGACCTATTCCAATATTGTAACATTATTTCTAATTTTTGATACCATTTTTGTCAAAATTAGTGTTACAATATTTACACACATTATATCGCTGAAATCAGAAAAAAAACTCTATCTAATGGACTCGAAAATTATTATAGGTTACTATTTAAAAATATATAAATTTGCTCCACCGTTTGAAAACCACTGGTTGAATTTTCATTTTCTTATTAATGATAAATTATATCCTTATTCTTGATCATTTTTTGTTTATAACATATTTTTTTTAATGTTATTAGTTCGCACAAAATTGCTTTGGTTCTTTTCAAGGAAACACGCTGTATTGTTTTTAGAGAGACGTGAAGTTGACACAAAAAATGTGACTGCAAATTCTGAAATTTTTCAAATATTTTGCACCTCATTTGCATCTACTATTTATTTATATAAATTAGTTCAAAAGTTATTAACAATTCCGTTTATAATTAGCAGCACATAAAGTCTTCAAATTTAATTATTGTGTAAAGGAATATAGCCCTACCTTTATTAATTCTAAAGTTATAGAGAATTACATTATTTTTGTGACAAATTTACACGAGCGCATCTGTCATTTATTATGGATTGTATTGAAATTTTTATTATTATTATTATTATTATTATTATTATTATTATTATTATTAACTACGATAGTGTTCAATTTGCACCCTAAAGATAATTTCATTTCAATTTAACCTGTATTTATGTAAATTATTTAAAAGTCTTTCAGAACTCATAATAGAACAATAGTACTACAACCAAGGTTGTATTATTATTGATTTTTTTATTTGTTACTCGTCAAATAAATGAATAAAATAAATACCCACATAAATAAATAAATTAATAATTACCTAAATAAATAAATAAATGAAGAAATAAATAAAACAATCTATAACAAATACATGTTGAAATGAAATTATTTGCAGGGTGCAAATCAAATGATTTTTTTTTACATTAATTATTTCGGGTGCACTCAATCCCGAATTACATTTTTTTACTTTTCCCGTGCGCAATGAAAAAATCTGTGAATCCTGGCTCAAAAATTGTGGAAATATTGACCTTTTAACATTACCAGAACAAAAATTATCATCTAAGCTTCTATGTCAAATTCATTTTGAAAAGGATTGTTTTGTTAACAATATTCTTAGAAACAAGTTATTGCCGAATGCTGTGCCAAAACCATGTAACCTTCAACTTCCATCTACATCCACGCAACATACTGAAAAATTGTCTCCTGAAAAACTGAAAGTATTAACACCTAAAAAAACTTACAAACGAGCATGTGATACTTTAGATTTTGAAATACAAACTACTGCAGGAGTCATGAAAATTGTAACCCCGGAAAAAACAGTAAAAAGAAAACTTGATTTTTCACCATGTAAAAAAGGGAATGAAACAGGTTTTGTTGTTACTGATATTTCTACACCAAAGAAAAAAAAATCTCCTACTAAACTGCTGAAGCACGTCGAAAAACAATCCCGCTTGTTGAAAAATAAAAGAAATGAATTGTACTATTTAAAGAAAAAAATACATTTCTTGGAAAATAAATTAACAACCAATAATAAGTACGCAAATACTTTTATCGGTATGTTAACAAAGAAGACAAGAAGACAACAATGGACAAAATCAGAAAAAAATATTGCACTCAGTTTATTCTTTAAATCTCCAAGCAGTTACAAATACATGAAGAGAAATTTAAAATTCAATATCCCTGCTGTGTCAACTGTTACTAGATGGATAAACATTTTACATTTATCAACAGGGATAGCATCAATTTTTTTTTCAAAATTAGAATTGAAAGCCGAAAGTATGAATGACATGGAAAAAAATATTGTTTTGATGTTAGATGAAATGTCAATTAAGCAGGGTTTAGAATATAATAAAACAAAGGATAAAATAGAAGGAGTAAGTGATTTAGGGTCTTTGGGAAGATCTGCCGATATTGGAACACAAGCATTAGTTTTCATGTTGAGAGGATTATTTTCTTCTTGGAAACTTCCAATAGCGTATGTTATAAGCACAGGTCCTGTTAAAGGTCACATTTTAAAGGATTTAGTACAACAAATGATTTTAAAACTTCAAAATTTGGGATTTACTATACGAGCTGTAATATGTGACCAGGGTTCAAACAATCGAAAAGTATTTAGTTTATTGGATGTTAATGAAACAAATCCTTATTTTTATATAGACAATAAAAAAATTTTTGCTCTACACGACACTCCACATCTTTTTAAAAGTGTGAGAAATATTTTATTAAAAAATGATATTCATATAGATAAATCAAAGGTATCTTGGAATGACAAAAATTACTTATTTTAATGATAAAAATATTACACGCTGTTTGACAAAAATTACAAACGCACATATTTTTCCAAATTCATTTCAAAAAATGAATGTTAAACTTGCCACTCAAATATTTAGTCGTTCATTTTCTGCCGCCATAAAGACAGCCAAACAACTTAAAATAGTCGATACAGAAACTGCCCTTGATACTGCAGAATTTATTCAAAAATTAAACGATATTTTCGATTGTTTGAATAGTAAAACCTTAAATAATGTAAATCCTTTTAAATGTGCCTTATCCTCTTCAAGTCCACTTGTGGAAGAAACATTGGATAATGCTATACATTGGATAAAGAAATGGAAAGTTTTTAATAAAAAAGGAACTGTTCGGAAAGACATCTATTGTATTTCTGGATTATTACAAACAAATAATGGCATTATCCAGCTATGGAAGGATCTAAAAAATGAAGAAATTTTATTCCTTTTAACTAACAGATTGAACCAGGACCCCCTTACAAATTTATTTTCATCTATTAGGAGGCATGGCGGACACAGTACTAATCCCACAGTAAAATTATTTAGAATTGCTTTACAACGAGCTATAACTTCAGGCTTACAGGATCAAGTAGAAAATTCAAATTGTGAAATTGACAATAATATATACATTTGTGTAGATTTAGAAGATAAAAGCGAAAACAAAAATAATACGGATGAAAATGTTGATAGTAATGTGGTTGTGGAAATATCAACTTCTTCCTCCGATGAATCAGCTGACCTAAGTTTAAATTTTAAGACAGGTACAATGAGTTCCAATAGTATAGTATATTTTTGTGGATTTTTAGTGAAACGGTGTATTGAGAAATTCAGATGTGAAACGTGCAATAAAAAACTTCATACAGCAAAGAATATGAGTGATCCAGATCAACTATTAATAATAAATAGAGACTATTCTTCTAATGAACAAATAAATTATTTAAAAATACCAACTAAAGATGTTCGTCAAATCATAAATTTATGCTGAGAAATTTTTTCAAATGATTTTAAAAATCAACTGTATAAAATTGGCATAAAAAATTATTTGTATGAGAAATGCGTTAATATACTTTTGAAAAAAATACCAACCTGGTTTGATGAATGCAAAATTCATAAAGAATATATTGTACTCTATGGAATTCATTGCTTAATAATGAAACATGTGAAATGGCTTAGTAATGACTTAAAAAACAAATTAGTTTCTGATAAAAAATTTAAAAAACTGAAAAATAAATAAATATTCCAAATTCCAGTACGATGTATATTTTTCTACATTACAGCATTTATTATTATTATTATTATTATTATTATTATTATTATTTTTTTTTTATATTTAGGGACGCGCGACTACTCCGGTCATTGCGTCCATATGGAGAGAAGAAATGTTGTTTGTAAACATTTAATTAATTATGATCTTTTGTATCTTTGGTTAATAGTAAGTATAATTTGATTTTATGACCATTTGGAAATTATATTAATTTATATAGGTTGGAATCTTTTAAAAAGGATAGCAAGTCTTGAATGCGCTTACTACCGTTTGAACCGTCATCTTCATCACGAAGGCAATTTGTCGATGAATGATGTTTAAGTCGAAATTGTTGGTATTTTGGACAGTCATCTAAAAGGTGTTTGACTGTAAGTGATGTTTTGCATACGCTACATACGGGTCTAGGTTTATTGAGTAAGATGTAACTATGAGTGACATTTGTATGGCCAGTAGCCAGTCTTGCGATAACCACTTGCTCTCGTCGACTTAGTTCCATGTATCGCTTGTCTTGCCAACTACATATCGTTGGTTTGACAGTTTTAAAGTGAGATGCGGCAGCCGTAGCGGTCCACTGTTGTTGGTAAATAGACATTGTATATTTATTGCCTTCGTTAACCAAATCAGTGAGTGTAACCTTTCCTGTCATTTCAGAGTTATTAGTGTTTAAGATTTCACTAGCATGTTTGTCGACTGTCTCATTTCCCGGGATACCAACGTGACTTGGCACCCAAAACAAGACGACTGAGATGTTTATCGCATTAAGCCTGCACACTTTGTCAGCAAATGCTTGATAGGTATTGCAGAAGAAATTTTCATATACGCTTTCCAGAAAAGATAAGCTGCTTAATGAATCCGTAAATATTACAATTTTATTCACTTGATTATCCTGTTGTATGGTTTCTAATCGAGTAATTATTTCATTCAGAGCTTCTATGATAGCTGATATCTCCGCAGTGAATATGCTGCACTTATTCCATAATCGGAAACCGGAAGTTATGTTCCACTTGGGGATGAAGAATGCAGAACTGCAGCCTTGATCCTCTTTCTTTGAGCCATCTGTGTATACAGTGAGTATAGTGTTTGAGTTATTTATTGTTTCAGTCATGTATCTGAATTCATTACGTATTTGTATTTTTGGATATTCGGATTTATTTTTAAATTTGTTTAATAAACGTTTGTCAGTTTTAAATTTACTGTAAAATTCCCAAGGAGGAGTATTTGATAATTCTTCATGAATTGGTCTTAATTTATATGTATAATTATTGTCAATAATATTTTGATTTTGTATTTTATTGATAATTTTAAATTTATTATAAAATTCGATGAAGATCGGACAAACTGCAGATGGTGGTTTTGTGGTTTGAAATTGTATATTAGGTAAATTATGAAAAATTTCACTATAATTGGGGTGAGTTTTGTCGAAATAAATTTTAAAGACATATTTATATATGATTTTTTCCCGTTTTAGGTCAACTGGCAGAATTTCAGAGTCAATGTGAAGTGGCTCGACTGGAGTGGTACGGAACGCGCCGGTGATTAAGCGTAATCCATGATTTTGCACTGCTTTGAGCTTTAGAAGATTGCTCTTTCTTGCCGAACCGTATGCGAGAAGTCCATAATCTATTCGAGAAGAAATCAGGGCTATAAACATAGTTCTCAACAATGCTCTGTTCGCTCCCCAGGTGGTGTGCCCTAGGGTTTTTATTATATTGAGTGAATTTCGGCACTTGGCAGCTAGGTCATTAATATGCTTCTTCCATGTTAGTTTGCTGTCGAATAAAATACCTAGAAACCGTATGTCACTTGATTTAGGTATTAGTTTACCATGTAAATAAAATTTTGGGCATACATGAGGCTTTCGTAGTCTGCAGAAATCAATTGCACTACATTTGTCTGCCGAAAATTCGAAACCAACATTGGAAGCAGCGGCTTCAATGTTTCTAATGCATCTTTGTAATTGGCGCTGAATTTTCAATAGATTTTCACCGTTAGTATAGATCATAAGGTCGTCAACAAAGCAGTAATGTTTGATATCTATTTCCGTAGACGGTGGTATGGATTCAAGGAGAGCGTTCATAGCTACCAGGAAGAGACAAACCGATATGGATGATCCCTGTGGTATTCCGTTTTCAATGGGATAGATATTCGAGAATGTTGAACCGATACGAACCTGTATTGTTCGATCGGTGAGAAAATTGCATACAAAATGGAGCATATTGCCCCGTACGCCCCACTTATGAAGCTTGCTAACAATGCCATATCTGTATGTCATGTCAAATGCTTTTGTCAGGTCGAACGATACTGCCACCAGGTGCTGGCGGCGCATGATAGCATTTTGGATGCTGTTTGCGAATGAGTTTATTATGTCCTGTGTTGAACGTTTGCGTCTTGAACCAAACTGATGCGCGTCAATATAGTTGTTTTTCATCAAAAACCAAGTAAGTCTGTTGTTTATTAATTTTTCGTAGATTTTTGATAGATGACAAGTCAATGAAATTGGGCGATAATTGTTGACTTCGTAATCGCATTTGTTGTTTTTAAGTAGCGGAGTTACGATGGCTGTTCGCCATAAATCTGGGTATTGATGGTGATGCCATATATAGTTGTAAAATCTTAACATGTATTCGGTATACTCGGTTGGCAAATTTTTTATGATCGTATATGATATTTTATCAGGGCCAATAGCCGCGCCATTTTTACAATGTTTATAGATAATATTTGAAAGTTCATGACTATGAAATTCCCTGTTATAGGAATAATTGTTGTTGTTTGTGGAATTTTCCCTGAAGTCTAGTGGTCGTTTAATTTAGATATTTTATTTTCTCTAAATTTTAGGTTATAGTTTTCGTCAGAGCTTACACTGCTAAAATGTTCGCCGAATGTGTTCGCAATTTGTGATATGTCGGTCATAATCTTGTCACCAAGTTTAAGTTTGTTTATATGTTTGTATGTTTTCAGGCCTCGTATATTATTTATTTGGCGCCAAGTTTCTCTAACTGTGGTGTACTCGCCTATTTTATTTGTATAATTACGCCAACTTTCCCTTTTTGATTTGTTTATTATATATCTAGCTCTGGCTCTCGCTCGTTTGAAATTAATCATATTTTCATAGGTTGAGTTTCTCTGTAGCTCTCTCAGTGCTTGTCTTTTCACACGTATAGCTTCTTTGATTTGGTTATTCCACCATGGGACGTTGTATTTTTTATTAGGATTAATTACACAATTCTTGCATGGATCGTTAAAATTTGTGTGCATACTAGGCGTGTGAGGTATTGAATCTAGAGCTGCTTTGATGATTTGCATATTAAAGTTCTCGAGTATTCGATTACAGTCGCCCTCGAAAGTTTCACTGTTGAATGTGTTTATTTTTTCCAGGGTGTTGCGAAATAGAGACCAGTCGCCTTTCTCGTGAAACCATTTGGGAGCTGGTTGAGCGGGAGTTGAAGATGTTATACCCTTGATTATTATAGGGAAGTGGTTACTGAAGTGCAAATCATCTCTACATGTAGACCATTCTAACTGAGGTGCAAGAGCTGGCGAGCAGAGGGTTAAATCGATTGTTGAAAATGACATAGATCTGATATTATTATATGTTGGTGTTCCAGGTATGTTTAAAATGTTCGTGTTACTTGAAAGTAAGTATTCATCAATCAGTTTACCGCTGCGATTACGTATGACGTCAGGATTGCCCCATGTGTCACTGATAGCATTGAAGTCCCCACAAATCAGATAATTACGTCCAAGTTGGTTGACAAGGTCCCTAAATTCATCCAGTGACCAATTGGCATTGGGCTGAATATAGATCGAACATATAGTGTAGGTTATAGGTTTATGAATTTTCACTGCTACGGCATTGAAGGAAGTATTAAGTTGTACATGAGTGTGAGCTACACTATTTTTGATGAAAATTGCTGCTCCGCACTTAGCACGGTGATTAGGTATAACGTCATTTCTATAGCACGCGTAGTTGCGTAATGAAAATTTGTCATTTGGTTTTAAATGAGTCTCCTGCAGACATATAATGTCACAATTATTTTTATATTGTTGTATAAGTAGCTTAAGCTCATTCAAGTGGTACTTTAGTCCGTTTATATTCCATTGTATTATGTAACTATCCATAATATGAAATAAATAAGGCTTTAATGATGTATTAAGTTGCGTTAATTGGTTTTTAATTATCTAATGAGCTTTTTGTGTGGGGAGGTTTGGTTTTATTTATTTATTTATTTATTAGTTGACTTTCAAAGTTTTTAAGTTGGTTTTTTTTAATTTTAATTTTATTTTCGGTTCCAGTTGTGGTAATAATGAATTTTGCTTTGGGTTTCCATTATTTGTACTATTTCTGGATGTTGATGGGCTTGTGTCCAATTCCATGTGAGTATCTATGTTCGGGATATTATTTTCTTGGATGAGTGAATGTGATTCTTGCGTAAAGATAACGTTTTCAACAAGAACATTTTTTTGTGATGGAGTTGTTGTTAAATTGTTGGTAATATGTTCTGTTGGGGTAAGTGCTCCGGGGATATTTGTAGTGGTGTTTTTTGGTTGTTCTCTAATTTGTGGTGTACATTGATTCTTTAGTGTTCTTTCAACCATAACATTAATGACGGGTGATATTTTAGCTATTATATTATTGCTTAATCTTGTCTCATTCATAACCGACTCATTTTTATTTTTTTCGAACATGTCTAGCATAGATTTCCGCAGTTCCTCGATCGTCGCAATAAATTTCATTGATAGTTCTGACATCATCTCGTTATTTAGTTTATGTATATCGGAAGGACTAGCCTGTGTACCTGATGTGCCTGGAGAAGTTGTCGTTGCAGCTGAATAAGTTAGTGTTTCTACTGCTTTTGAGTATGAGTTTAAATTTAGTCGTGGGTTAAGTTTTTCAACAGCACGCCTCGCTTGAATGTAGGTACACTTGTTCTTGACTTTATATTCATTTATCGATTTTTCATAAAGAAAGATTGGACATTCTTTAGACGTAGCCGGGTGAGGGGCATTACAATTTGGACATTTTAGCTTCTCCTTATCACACGGATTACCTTGGTGTGGGGGTTGGCCACAGATACATATTATAGTTTCACTAGTACAAGTATTGCTCAAGTGACCGAATTTTTGGCATTTCGCACAACGAACGGGGTTTGGAATGTATAGCTTTAGTGGTATCGAGTACATAGCGACTTTAACATCTCTCGGTAGATTTTGCTTGTTAAAAGTGAAGACAAATAAGCCGTTTGGTGTCTTATTGCCACTGCGTACCGTTTCAAGACGTCGGACAGCGCTAACACCCTGAAGTTTAGCTTCAGCTAAGATTTCCTCATCGCTTGCATTTATAAGATCAGGACAGAAGCCAATACCCTTTATGCTATTTAGATTTGAATGTAATGAGCACGTAATATCGATATCAAGCAATGTTTGCAAGTTTAGAAGCGTGTTAGTTTGTTTTTCATTACTTGTTTTAATAAGTAATCCAGTTTTGATTTTTTTGACCTCTTTTGCTTCTCCAATTGCATCTTTTAGCTTGTAAGACAGAAGAATCGGATTAGTTGTGTTGAAATTGGCGTTCTCATCTTTACATTTGACTATGACAAATTTTCCATTGTCGTTTGGTGTTTGGTATGAAAAAAAACTATGTTCCCCTCCGCTAAGGGGTGGATATGGGGATAGTAGTCCCTCCGACCCATCACTGCAACCAGATGGGCGGGCGCGCTTATGAGCCCCAGGGCCACGCATGGTAAATGCGGGCCTGTAAGGCCCCAAACGTTCGGGAGACCACCTGTAGTAATATGTTAATTATGCACCAAGACAAAAGGCATATATGTAATCAAGAAGGTGGCACCACAAATTGAAATCGCCTCTGTTACGTTTGTGACGTAACACTCTCACTAAATGTTAGTCCTAATTAGGTAATTAAATATATTGTAACGGTATCAAAAATTGCTTCAAAACTTACTTTAGCTTAATGTTTTCAAAAGTTTTTGGCCAGGGCATAAGCCCATGGACCTCCAAGGCAGTACCTGGGTTGGATGAAGATCGGCCTGATGTTTATTATTCGAGCGAAAAGAGCTAGTAATCTGAATCAGCGAGATACACAGATGACACTACACTTTTTTATAGCACTTAGGAATGATAATATTTAAAATTTTTGAAACACACTACACTTTTTATAGCACTTGGTAATGATAATAATATTTTAAATTTTGAAACACAGTACACGGCTACAACGCTGGGAGCGAGCAAGACCACGTCTGAACGGCGTGGAGGTTGCGAGCAGAATGAATGTTTATTATTATTATTAATATTATTTTATAATTTATATATTTTTTGTAATTCGTATTTAACTTTAATTTTAATATACAGTGTGGGATTAAAGTAGGGAATATTAAAAAAATAGAATTCAACCGTTTTTTTTAAAAAAGATAATTATTTAATTAATAATAAATTGTATTTTGACGTTTGCAAAATTTATACCCGTCTGAAAAATAATGTTCGTAACTTGTATGAAATTCAAATATCTTAGCTCGTGTGTATTGACTTGCACTCCGCTACGCGTCGTGCGTCAATTTACACTCGCATGATATTTGGTATTTTTCATAACTTGTTACGAAAATAACTATTTAGTAGTGGAATCCGATAGTGATTTTTTTCCTTTATAATCATGCAAATAAATCATAAGTTTGCATAAAAATAATTCTGAGAAAAATCGATCTAAACATTTAATAATAATGAATAATTCAAGGTACATACCTTGATAAAGAAAATCTAACGAACGTTTTCATACAAATTTTCTGTCAATCTTCAATGCTCTTGACATAATCATTGTAGTTTATTGTAGAATTTTAATATTCTACTAAATTGTCATGGCTACGGTATCTTGATTATTCATTATTATTGAATGTTCAGCTCCATTTTTCTCAGAATTTTTGTTATGATTTATTTGCATGATTATAAAGGCAAGGGAAATCACTATCGGATTCCACTACTAAAAATCTATATTGTCATTTAAATTTTTTTGTGATGACATACCTCAGAAACAAATGAAATTGGGAAGGTGAATCGCATATGTATATTAATGTGTATTTTTAAAAACTAAAATTGACGTATTTCAGCGTTTTTTTTTTTTAAACCGTTGAGTTTGCTATTTTTTTAATATTCTATACTTTAATCCCACTCTGTATGTAAGTACGTAAGTGTAGTGTTTAAAAAATATTTATATATCTATGTATGTATTTGATATGTAATTATTAGAAATAATTATTTTATTTGGTCACTAAAGTGCCCAAAAATCTTAGATATTATTGTGAATGTAAGAAAATTTGAACAGACGTACGCTTACATTTTGTTACAGAGTAAGTATTTTAAATCAAATATTATATTAACTGAAATTTTTCATTTATTCTTTAATTTCTTATTTAAATTTTTATTTAATTTGTATAATTTGGCAACCTTTTTACAGTTAAAGCTTTGAAATAATTATATTAACTTTTTATTTATAAACTTCTATTATTTATTTTCGTACACACTTTTAACTGGTATAAAAAATTTGATTTGAAAATATTAAACTCATAAATAAAGTACCGTGCCACTATAATCCTTATTTTATTTATTAATTCATTGGAAGAAACTTATACTCTTATTAATGCATGTCCTGCACATATTTAATCAATCAGAAATTCGATTAATTTAAAGAAAATTCACACAAGACCCTCCTTCAGAAAGCATAAAAAATTCTAATAAACTTCAGTTTGGTAAAATTAATATATATCTAGATATTTATTTATATATTATTTCGTTCTTATTTTTTTACAATTATTATACTCAGGCGCAACAATTAAATTAATTTACATTTATAATAAATACAAGCACACGGCATAGCGCCAATCTATAAGAAATATATTGTGCGCTGTGCTACTGCTGGATCACTGCTTGTTGGAACGATGCACGGGGCGTCGGGGGAGGGGGGAAGCGATAAGAGATGAGATGTGGCGTGATAGTTGCGTTGTAGTTGTAGAATATACAGGTATCTATCCGTGGCGCTAGCTACTGATCGCGAACACCACACGCCGCGTAACCCGCTCCAACAAGTTAGTACGCTGAGCGTTTCCCATTTACGTTAGTAGTCTATACAGTGATATTAGTCTATGGTATTAGGTATATTTTGACATTAACAAACATACTTTTATTTTTTTGTTATTACTGGTACTGGTACTATTACTATGTATTGTAATAAACAGAAAATGAAGTTTTATCAAAAAAGCTTATTGAAATTAGTTTTATTAATAATGGTATTTTCTTTAAAACTGTTACCTATAGTTGTATTATTATCATATATCGACATTAATAAACTATTACATTCTCCTAATTACTAGGGCAATTTTTATAAATCAAATCGTTAGTTTCAAAATAGTTTAACATTTTAAAATTGCACATTCCTGAAGCATTAGTATAATTATACTAGACACAATTGCAGTTTAATTGAAGCAGCGGATAGAGAGTAAGAGTGTCATGACAACACAGCAGCCGGAACGCACGGGGTCGTTTGTCATTTCCAGCAAATTGCATCTGACTTGCTGATTTTATATCCCGATAAAACCCATGTCAGTGTCGGACATCGCGCGCCGCACATCGCAGATTAATCTGCCATCAGTGCGACAAAAATCACCGGATGTGTTACACACAAGATTTCTCCTGGATAACTATTGTTCTCCGTGCTGTCTACGTGTTGGCTTCCGAACAGAATTATAATGTATGTATATGCAAAATTCGGATAAATAATGTAAGATTAGTCTATAAGCCAGTTTCACAATTCATGGTTAACTAAGAGTTTGCACTTAACTAGAAGTTAACTAAACTATTACAGTTTCTAAAACAATAGGTTCTAGTTAACTATAAGTTATATTTTAACTAATAACTCTTAACCTTGGACTGTGACAATTGTGAATATTAAAAAAATTATGAAGTTAGTTTTACAAATAATGAATAAAGAATGGAATGTGTACGAGAAAGGCGTTTTAATGAAAAAAATTATAAGGACAATTCATGGACTGAAATTGCTATGCTGTCTTTTATTAATTCATGCAAATTAAAAAATTGTGAACGGCTCATCCGACAGTAATTAAAAAATTGTTTGTCGTCCAATGTTAGGAGTAATTTTAAATAGTGACCGTGTACATCTTTTTCTTCTACCATGTCACTGACCCATTACTTATGTTTTCTTTTATCTTTTTAACAATTTAACAAAAGTAAATTGTTATTGAAATACTCATCGTCTATATCACTTGATTCAGAATTTAAACTTTCCAATTACTTTAAATTTTTACAGTCCATCATGCTACGCTCTACGGTACAAGCAAAACTGCACATGGATATTTTCCTTCTACGTGTACAGTCAGAAAAATTGACTCTGTCGGATCTTGCAATAAAACTATAAATATCGTAATCATGACAAAGCGGCATATCGCTTACTGCTTACTGCTTGCAATATTCTATTATTTATTATTCTAATATGGAAAGAAGCCATTAGATTTTAGTGTCAAACGGATAACCGAAAATGGCATGTTTTAAAGCCCTAAATAGCTTTTCTTCAAGAAATACTCTTAAACATATTTTTTTCGAGATTTATGTTATTATGGAGTTCCGTGGCCGTGTACCTGAGTGTCTGGTCGCGAATCTGGGGTCTCTGGTCCGATTTCGACTGACACCAACAATATATCGAATTTTAAATGACACAAAAGATCCCTGTGGTGTACTATGCACATCAGCAATGAGTGCCCGTAAGATATCTAATTCCTGACAGATCTTATTGTATATATCCATAATTCTGTTTAAAGTTGATTTTTTGTAATTATTTGAATTACACTTTCCAATATAAAATAAATTTTTGTTTCTTATGTTAGATTGTGAAACATGAAAATTCAAATTATTTATGTCATGACCGTCAACAAGGTTATTGAGAATTTTGAATAATAGGAGCATGTCTGCTATTAACCGTCTTTGTTCAAGAGACTGTAATTTTAATTCTTTAAGTGTATTGTTATAATTGTTATTACAGACTAGAAAAACAATATTTTTTGAGTAAGTAGGATTCCAAATTAGGCAATCATATTCGATTATAGGACGAACGGAAGATTTGTATAATAATAGAAATGGTTCAATTTTAGCGAAGCTTTTACAAGATCTGTATATAAATCCCAATATTTTATAAGCTTTATTGGCAATGTAATCTATATGTTCATTCAAGAGCAATTTGCTATCGAATTGAATACCAAGATATTTTATGGAGATTTTACGCTCAAGTGTAAAGTTATGCAAGTTTTAATTAAAATGAATAACTTTTCTGTTTCTTGTGTAACTTACAATATAACATTTAAAAATATTTAGGGCTAAATCATTCTCAGTATAGTATAATACTAGATTATCAAGTTCTTTCTGTAGTAGATGACAATCATTGATAGACTCTATACTTTTATATATTTTTAAATCATCTGCACACAGAAGGAGATCACAGTAATGAAAATAGTTATATATGGAGTTAATGTATACATTAAAAAGTAGGGGACCTAAATGTGACCCTTGCGGTACGCCGGAAGTTACTTTGATAACACCAGATGTGAAACCATTAACATATACTAACTGAGAACGATTTTTAATATATGAATCAATCCACCGCAGAAGAGAACCGTGAACACCGTAAGATTCCAGCTTTTTTATAAGTAAGGAGTGATTGACTCTATCAAAAGCTTTACTGAAATTAGTGTACACAACGTCAACTTGTTTTTTTATTATCTAAGCACTTGCCTACATACTCACAGAAAGAAATAAGATTATTTAAGACAGATTTTTTGCTACAGAAACCCGTTTGTTTAGATGTTATTATGGTGTTAAAGTCAGATTGTATTTGATAACTAAAAGTTCGAAGATTTTACCAAAAGCCGATAAAATGGAAATGGGTATGTAATTAGCAATGCTAACTTATAGTTGTTGGCATTAGGAATTTAACAGTTCATCATATAATTAATGAATATATCTGTATCCAACACCGATTCCAAATTATTTGTTACCAAATACAATTGGGGGTTAAAGTAAGGTCACAAATGCAAAGAAATAATTTTTTCTTAGCCTCAAAACTTAAAGTTATTGGTTACTACAAACAACAACTAATTGAACCTGTATTCATAATGAAGATTAGAAAGAAAAACTCAATGTAATAAAGATATAAAAGTAACTGGGCACTAAGCAGTGAAATGAAAACAAAATGTTTTTAACTACTCGCGTACATGCGTAACGAAATATTCTAATATGCTTTTAAAATTACACAATGTCCGTGTAATAAAATTAACATAACAAAGTGTATAACTAAAAACAAACTAAATTCCGGACAAACATTAAATTTAATTAATCATAAACAATTATGTCAAACAATGGACATAAACTGCAATGTAATAACACAAGTTGCAAATTGTCATCCTCAACACAATACCTAAATTTCTAATGACATATTAACAGTAATAATATATTTAGCTTAGACACAAGTTGTCAAGTAATTTGACAAGTTAATAACCTATCAACCATTGAATTTAATTCTGCGACTGCGGCATAAACTAGCTCACAGACATCCGTTCTTATTGTTAATTTGTATTTGCAGTGCAGCGACTAAAACAACGTAAAAGACATCATATTGTGCAGTATACATGTGCATAGAATGAGATATTTATCAAATTTAAAAGTCAGATTTGCAAAAGCAACATTCAATTCCAATAATACAATACTGCTAAATCATTTTTAATAAAAACTTTTTAATCTTCTGTTTCCCAAGGTAAAGCACTCAGCTATAAAGACCGTTTTAAAAATTGCACATCGAGATTTTGATAAATAAGACTGTTTTTAGGTCCCTAGAATCCAATTTTTAACATTTTTATGATTATTTACCCAAATGCTTGTGACCGTGAGAACGTTTGTGCAGCCGCTCGTGCGTTCGTGTAGCGTGCATGTGTGCGTGTGGCGTGCGTGTGTGCGTAATGCACTCATAATTTTCCGATGCTCCGGAGTAAAAGTAAAGAGTATGTGTTTGGTGTTAATGTATGGAAAAAAAACTACATGCAAATTAAATATGTTTGAATCGTATTGTATGAACTATGGATGGTACAAACACACGAGAGTTAATGCTCGGATTAAACACCGTGGATACACCTGACAAGATTCGATAGCTGGTTCACACCACTGGATTTGGCCAATATAACCAAGACAATATTATGTGGTGAAACAAACGAAAGAGCGAACGAACGAACACAAACGAACGAACAAATACAAACGAACAAAGGACCAATCAGTTTACGAACTAACAACGTACTAAGCTTAATTAGACAAAAATAACAATAACAAATGAAAACCAATTGTACGAGATATATAATATAGCGTATTGAACACAAGCGACCTAAACTACAATCAACCAAATTTACAACCAAGTACTATATAGTAGGAACTATTTATGTCAATTAATAAGTATATGAACAAACAAATCTGGCTAAAGTAATATCAGGAACCCTAAATGAACCTAATAACGACCAAACCAAAATACAAGAAGGAACAAATGTATTTATAGTACGATGCCACAAAAATAAATGCAATCCGATGATGTCACTCGAAAGAAACATATGCAAACCCACTCTACAGCGAAATACTATTATTAAAAACAATAATATGAATCAAACCCTAACAACGGGGGTTTCCGTTAGAAATCAAGTTGTGTAACATGATTTTACAACTGATTCCTGAGCAATTGTTGACTGTATACAATGGCGACGCAATAAGTTTCACGAAACAACAACAAGAATAAAATCAAATAAAGCTCGGTTTATTTGACGTAATTGACAAAACGAATGATAATTCTAACAAATAAACAACTAGTCGTGGTAGACAAGCAAAGGTAAATTTTAATTGCAACGCGCGAGACAGCGGGCAACGCGTATGCTCTCTACGACAGCCAGGCAGATACTGGCTCTAACCGATCGATACGGCAGTCGGCCTGCTTGGGATGTTTGGAGGGGGTTTGCGCGCGCACTTGGGCTTGTAACAAAATTATTATTTTTATTTAATATAATAGGACATCAAGTGTGTGCTGCCCTCTTCTATACACTAACAACTGCCTTATCCAATATGTAAAAATGGTTGCTATCTCAAAGGGGTTAACCATTTCAAATTCTGAAATTATTTAAGACCTGCTGGTCTTAAACAGTATGCAAATAAACGCGAATGTGCATTATCATCACTAAGTGACAAACAAAAGTCACTGTTAAATATAAAATAATTTAAATTAATTTTGGCAGAGTTATTTGCTAGCATTATTAAATAGATATGCACATAAAATAAAAACTGAAATACCAAGACTATTTTTTTCTATTTTATTTCTTTTTTACCTCTCGCTAAGAGAGGTATTGTATTCATGCTAAAAATTGCATATCCAGATTTTAATGAATAAGCACGTTTTAAGGTCTCTAGAATCCGATTATCACATTTTTACGATGATGTCCGTATGTGTGTGTGTGTGGATGTTGGATTCACTATATCTCAAATACTATAAGATTTAAGACATTTTTAACTACGGATTTCTCAATCTAACAATAATGGGAAGAGTCGAGTCAGTTTTGGTAACAATTGGACAACCGGAAGTAGTAGTTACAAGAAAAAAATCATCTAAATATTATTTATCGAAAATTTATGTAAATACTTATATTAAAGAATGTTGCGTCCCTCCGGTGCGAAGGACTAAGTAATAGGGACCTAATGGCTCGAAGGACCAAATGTTCAAACCCTAAACCAGCGAATCCGGCTTAGAAGAACCCAAATGTTTTGATCCTGCTCGCAAGCCCAAATGCGATGTCTCTAGATCAGCGAATCCGGTCTAGAAGCACCAACAATATGTTTGATGTTAAATTGAATGAATAAAACAAACCTATATGTAAACCAAAATAATTACAACCTTCGATAGCTGGTTCACATCACTAGACTTGGCCAATATACGGGATAATATTAATTTGTGAAACGTACTAATTAACAACGACGAAGGACCAGATAGTTTTACGAACTAACAAACGTGCTAAATATAATTGCAACAAAATAACAAACAACTGAAATACAATTCTGAGAGATATGTGATAGCGTATTGAATATAAGTGACATAAACAATAATAAACCAAAGATAGAACAAATACGATATTTGTTGAATTAACTAAATCATTTCATAAGTGTATGAACAAACAAATGTAGTTAAACAATATTAAGAACTCTAAATGAACTTAATAACAACCAACTAGAATGCAAAACTTGTTGCATTGAATGTACCTAGTCGACAATAACAGCAGATGCGCTGTGAATGACGTCACTCGAAGGTGAACGCGTGTAAAAAGCTTTACAAAGAAATAATAATAATTTCACCCAAGGAAATATGAATCAAATCCCTAACAACACGAATTCCCGTGAGAAATCAAATTGTACAGTTCGAATTTACAATTGATTCCTGAGATGAGTCTATTAGCTGCATAAATTGGCGCCGGAAAGTATTCACGGACTAAAAAATACCAAATTAAATGAAAACCGAACGATACTCCTTGAATTAGTCGTGTTAGGCTAATCAAGCTACGCGTACGATAATTAAACAACCAATTACTTTACTGACCATATGAAAATCAGAAAGTTTTATGCAAAATGGTGGAAAAACCACTCTCGCGGACGACGACGCGATACGTGTTTACCGTTTGCAAGCCAGACACAGTCTGAGTTCAGCGCAGCCGACCAACGCTGAAGCAGCTGTACGCTGGGCGTGTGGGTGCGCGCGCACTCGCGTGAAGCCAGATGCAATAATATTAATATTAATAAATAGTTTAAGATACTACAGCTATTTCAAACAATACTAAAATTAAACTTAAACACGTAAGAACATATAACTAATTTTTCCAAGTAACAGAAACAGTTATTTCCATTTATTTATTGACTTATTTAAATAGAGTCAGGGCGGGTTAACCGTTTTATTCCCAAGTGCAGCGGGTTGCTACCTCAAGGAGTTGATAATTTCTACTTTCTCTCATTTAAAACATATTAGTTTTAAACATACCGGCCACCTTAGGGTCTCCCTAAAGACAAACTTAGGCTGTTGGCAAAGGACACAGTTTTGCTATAGGGCGAGTGATTTCACCTTTAGCAGTGTTTAATACGGCAACTCTATTGATTCCATCTGATCCGGGAATCAATTTGATGACTCTAGCCAAACGCCATGCAGTAGGTGGCATTGGATGATCATTGATTAAGACAATAGTATCTATTGTCAATGGATCGGTATCCTCATTCCATTTGTACCGTTCTTGCAAGGTACGAAGATATGTTTGTTGCCAGCGTGGCCAAAATTGTTGTTGCAACTTGGACAACATTTCCCATGAGGACAAACGATTTGTGGGAGTCTCAGTGTGATCTAGAGACGGCAATGTTACAGTGGGTTCTGTAACTAAGAAATGTCCTGGTGTTAAGGGTGTGGGATCGGAAGGATCCGATGACTTCGGGAACAGAGGTCTGGAATTTAGCATCGCCTCCACTTCCGTCAACAAGGTAGAGAACTCTTCGTAAGTCAGAAGCTTTTCTGTGAGTACTCGTGATAATAGTCTCTTTGTAGACTTTATTGCAGCCTCCCAAAGTCCGCCGAAGTGTGGCGTGGACGGTGGATTGAAATGCCATGTGATCCCTACTTGGTACACATGATTTGACACCTGAGTATTGAATTCCTCAGAGCTCAAGAATTTTTGTAATTCAGAGAGCTTGCGATTTGCATCTATGAAATTCGTGCCACAATCGCTGTATAGGTTTACAACACGACCTCGGCGTGCTACAAAGCGTCTTAGTGCTGCCAAAAAGGTATCCGTGGACATATCTGTGACAAGTTCGATATGCACGGCTTTTGTGGCAAAACAAACAAATAAACATATATATGCCTTGTGTGAGGACGTGCCTCGTCTCCTGCTCCAGGAGATGTTATACGGTCCGGCGTAGTCTACTCCGGAATTAAGGAAGGGTTTGGCAATGTTAACCCTGTCCTTTCGTAATTGTCCCATGAGAGGGTAGTCGGTTGTCGGTCGAAACCGAAAACAATGGACACAACCTTTCAGCACAGAACGGATAGTTCGTCTGCTTGAAATGATCTAATATTGTTGGCCTAATAGAGACTCTAGACCTTGCGCACCAACATGCATATGCTTATCATGAAAGTGTTTAATGAGGGCCTTTGTAAATGGGTGATGCGACGGCAACAGAATGGGGTGTTTCTGGGCGTATTCTAAATTAGCATGCTCCAGCCGGCCACCGACCCGAATTATACCTTCAATATCAATAAACGGGACTAACGACTTAATTGGGGATCGACAAACTTTCCCTCGTTGTAGTTGTGATAATTCATCCTGTAGTCCTTCTGATTGAGCCAACAGGACGACTTTGGCTTGTGCTCGGACAAGCTCTTCTGGTGAAAACACATCAGCACCTTTTCGTTTGCCTGAAGAGATGTGTCTCCACCGTAAACAATAAGCCATAGTTCGCACCATCCGATTATAGTTGGACATTGCATTAAAAAAACTGAACTGCTGTACTGTTTTCAATGTTAGGTTTTTGACAATCTCTGTCTGAGCAGAGTTGGTTTGATCTTCGTCAAGTTGAACCACTTCACTTTGTGGCCAACACGAGTAAGGTTGTTGTAACCACTCTGGTCCATTTATCCAGAGAGTACATGTCTTCAAACTTAGAGGACTGAGACCTCTAGAACCTACGTCGGCCGCATTGTGTTCCGACGCTACATGACGCTAGTGTTCACTCGGAAAATTTGTTTGTATTTGAGCGACTCGATTACCCACAAATGTTTTCAGAGTGTGTGGTTCCTTGCGCAACCAGGCAAGAACTATCATAGAGTCCGAGAAGCAATGTACAGCCTCCGGTTGTTTTGGAATATTTTCGAGAATATTCTCGAGAAGTTTGGCGAGAAGATGCGCCGCACATAATTCCAAACGAGGTATAGTAATTTTTTTTCAAAGGCGCTACACGCGTCTTTGCACAGAGCAATTGCACCACTGGTTTATCGTTTGGATAACTTCTAACATAGACAACGGCACAGTAGCCTCGCTCGGAGGCATCCGCAAATCCGATAAGATCGAATTTAGAACCCAAACAGGCTAACCTTGGTATCGAATAGTTGGATATACAATCGATGTCTTTCAGAAACAAGTTCCACTCCGACACAATATGAGCGGGAGGTTCTTCATCCCATTCTACCTTTGATTTCCAAAGCTCTTGCATGATGAGTTTAAGAAACATCACCAATGGGGACATAATGCCTAATGGTTCATAGATCCTTGCAATGCAGGACAAAATGTTTCTTTTGGTGCACAAATCGTCGGGTTTTGAGACCGTATACTCGTAGCAGTCGGACTTGCAAACCCATTTGACACCTAACAATTTCACTGACTCGTCGTCAGTAAAGTGGACATCTTTCACTGCGCGTGCATTGTCTGGTAGTTCATCCAGTATTACTGGCCCATTTTCGGAG
This sequence comes from Harpalus rubripes, assembly GCA_963082715.1. Taxonomy (NCBI): domain Eukaryota; kingdom Metazoa; phylum Arthropoda; class Insecta; order Coleoptera; family Carabidae; genus Harpalus; species Harpalus rubripes. Next base: position 10,553,121 of record OY720464.1, read on the forward strand.
GGTGAATCCTCCCTTTTCGAATATATCCGTGAGTTCACGGCGCAGTGTCAGTGCTGACTGAATGTCTTCAGCTCCAGTCACAACATCGTCCATATAGACATCATTTTGCAGGACTTTAGCTGCTAAGGGATATTGATTCCCTTCGTCTTGAGCCAACTGCTCAACTGTACGCAACGCTAAGAACGGCGAACAATTCAAAACAAAGCAGATAGTGTTGAATTGGTACACAATAGGATGTGTGGCATCCGCTGGTTTCCAAATGAACCTTAGAAATCGTTGATGCTCGCGTACAACTCTAATTTGTAGGAACATCTGTTTTAAGTCTCCCGTAATTAAAATAGGATAAAATCTATTTCGCGAATGAAGAGTGAAGATACTCTTCTGTAGTACCGGACCAGGATACAAGTAGTCATTAATCGACTTTCCATTAGACGATGGCTTTGAAGCATTGAACACAATGCGTACCGGTGTCGTCGCACTATCAGGTTTAACCACTGCATGGTGTGGAATATAGTACGAATCCTGATCATTTAAATTGGGTTGCACATCAAGTCTCGTGACGTAATCCTTTTGCAAATATTCTTCGAATATTGCATCATAAGCCTTGAGTAACTCTGGGCTTTTACTCAAGCGAGTCAGCTGTGCGTGACAAATGGACAAAGCTTTCTTGTATGAATTGCCTAGTACTGGTGGGTACTGTTTAAAAGGTAAAGAAACCGTGTATTTTCCCTCGGAATCTCTTTGAGTAGTATTGACAAAATGATCCTCTACCATTTTATCCTCGGGTTTAGTGACAACCGATGGAGTTGGAACGTTTTCCAATTCCCAAAATTTAGACAATAGTTCGTGGGTATCTTCTTGTGTGTACGTATGATACGACACCACAGCATTGCTTGTTTGCTTGCTGGTATATTCTCCCATCACCACCCAACCAAAGATTGTTTTGATGGCGGTGAGTGTGCCATCAACTCCTTTCTTAACTCCGTTACGAATGACCTGACCCCAAATGTCAGCTCCTAACAGCATGTCTATTCGTTGAGATTTATAGCATTCGGGATCCGAAAGTTGGATATTTCCAAATTGTTTAAAGGTATCCCGAGATATTGGATAATCTGGGATTCTGCCTGTAATGTTGTCGATTACAATGCAACTCAAATCGAGAACTGGAGTTTCTCTACGACATGGTTTGATTTTGGTATGTATAATACCACTAGTGTCCTTGACGTGGGTGTCACTGATTGACATAATCTTTGTTTGACACGCTTCAATAGACAGATTCAATTTGTAGACACAACGACTTGTGATGTAGGATTTCTGTGATCCTGTATCCAATAAGGCACGTACAACGTGTACCTTTCCTGCACTGTCAAATATATGCAGCTTTGCAGTGGGTAGTAATACCGAAGTATGTTTTCTGTGTTGACTTAGTGAATAAGTCCTAGCAGACATTGACGTAGTAGTTTCAGAATTACTACTACTGGCTTGAGAGTTTGCATCACTCTTGGGTGATGACGGACGATTGTTTTGCTCAGATGGTTTATCACGCTTGGGTGATAACGACTTGTTCGACCTTTCACCAAAATGCAGCAGCGTATGGTGAGTTTTGTTACACGTTCTGCATGTGGCTGTACTAGGACAGTTCGGGCGTATGTGACCCATTCTAAGACAGTTGATGCACAACTTGTGTTTGATTGCAGCATCATGTCTTCCTTTAGGTTTAAGAGCTATAAACCCTTCACACTTACTGATGTAGTGAGATTTTCTGCAATACGGACAATTCGTATTAGTTGCCAATGTCATCGCTTGGGATGCTGGCTTGTGCCTTTTGATTGGCTCGTGAGTTTTGACAGGTTTGTCTGGCTCAACCTCTAAGCTTGAAACTTGCTTAGTCAAGAACGCAATTAACTCTACATGAGTGGGCTTGGAGTCAGAATCCAATGTTAGTTCCCACTGTCGTCTAGTAGCCGAATCCAGCTTACGACAAATCATGTTTTCCAAAATGACCCCACATGAGTCAACATCAACCTCTAAATTTTTCAGAGCAGCGATGTTTTCGCGTGCTGTGTTCAACAATGATTTTAGTGTAGGAGCGTCTGCCTGCTTGACCTTTTGCACATCTTGGAGTGCATTCAGATGTACCGACCTCAACAACCTAGGACGATAATATTCATCTGTGATGGCGTTCCATGCAATATCAAAACTATCAGCTTTGACGGGGATATTTGTAATAAGCCTAGCGGCTTCCCCTTTTAAAGATAACTTGAGATATTGAAGTCGTTCAATATCTGACAAACTGTCCCGATTTATCACCAACTGTGTGAATAAATCGTAAAAATTCATAAAAGTTGTTTTCTCCCCATCGAATGTTGGGAGATTCAATTTAGGCAAGCTTGGTTGCAAATATCGCAAAGATTGTGCTGATTGAATCGAATGTGATTCTGATTTAGCTCTGTCGGACCCTGCCTGTGATCCGGTGTCTTTATTGGACCTAAGCTTGTAATTGACACGTATGTCGCAAATGAGTTCGTTTATTTCATTAAACAACTTCGTAACTCGGGAAATTTCTGCCAACATATCCTCGTCGGGATTTTTGGTTTGTTCTAACTTTGAAGAATATTCGCAATAAATACGATTAAATTCCTGTTCCCAAGCATCAAGATACGGAAAAGTTACTTCAAATTTCACTTTACTTTTTTCATCAGTCTCTGAAGAATAGACTGATAGACGACGAATATGTTCTGTCACAATCTCTAATTGTTCGAGTAGTAGTTTAGCCATTTCACAGTATGTTATTAAATGCAATTACTAATACCAAAGTAACTAGAAACAATAATTATCTCCGAATACCGCTAAATCCGGCTCGACGAAGCAAATGTAACTAGAAACAATAATTATCTCCGAATATTGCCAAATCCGGCTCGAAGGACCAAATGTTGCGTCCCTCCGGTGCGAAGGACTAAGTAATAAGGACCTAATGGCTCGAAGGACCAAATGTTCAAACCCTAAACCAGCGAATCCGGCCTAGAAGAACCCAAATGTTTTGATCCTGCTCGCAAGCCCAAATGCGATGTCTCTAGATCAGCAAATCCGGTCTAGAAGCACCAACAATATGTTTGATGTTAAATTGAATGAATAAAACAAACCTATATGTAAACCAAAATAATTACAACCTTCGATAGCTGGTTCACATCACTAGACTTGGCCAATATACGGGATAATATTAATTTGTGAAACGTACTAATTAACAACGACGAAGGACCAGATAGTTTTACGAACTAACAAACGTGCTAAATATAATTGCAACAAAATAACAAACAACTGAAATACAATTCTGAGAGATATGTGATAGCGTATTGAATATAAGTGACATAAACAATAATAAACCAAAGATAGAACAAATACGATATTTGTTGAATTAACTAAATCATTTCATAAGTGTATGAACAAACAAATGTAGTTAAACAATATTAAGAACTCTAAATGAACTTAATAACAACCAACTGTTGCATTGAATGTACCTAGTCGACAATAACAGCAGATGCGCTGTGAATGACGTCACTCGAAGGTGAACGCGTGTAAAAAGCTTTACAAAGAAATAATAATAATTTCACCCAAGGAAATATGAATCAAATCCCTAACAACACGAATTCCCGTGAGAAATCAAATTGTACAGTTCGAATTTACAATTGATTCCTGAGATGTGTCCATTAGCTGCATAAATTGGCGCCGGAAAGTATTCACGGACTAAAAAATACCAAATTAAATGAAAACCGAACGATACTCCTTGAATTAGTCGTGTTAGGCTAATCAAGCTACGCGTACGATAATTAAACAACCAATTACTTTACTGGCCATATGAAAATCAGAAAGTTTTATGCAAAATGGTGGAAAAACCACTCTCGCGGACGACGACGCGATACGTGTTTACCGTTTGCAAGCCAGACACAGTCTGAGTTCAGCGCAGCCGATCAACGCTGAAGCAGCTGTACGCTGGGCGTGTGGGAGCGCGCGCACTCGCGTGAAGCCAGATGCAATAATATTAATATTAATAAATAGTTTAAGATACTACAGCTATTTCAAACAATACTAAAATTAAACTTAAACACGTAAAAACATATAACTAATTTTTCCAAGTAACAGAAACAGTTATTTCCATTTATTTATTGACTTATTTAAATAGAGTCAGGGCGGGTTAACCGGTTTATTCCCAAGTGCAGCGGGTTGCTACCTCAAGGAGTTGATAATTTCTAATTTCTCTCATTTAAAACATATTAGTTTTAAACAAAGAACGTTAAATTCTTTATTCGATATATATAAATTCATTATTATATCTTCTATAAATTTAGAGATAAAGAAAGGCATATAAAATAATTTGATGTAAAAAATCTCAGATCAAACTACTACAAGGCAAGAAATTCAAATGTTTGTAATTGACACATAAATGTCACTGTCAAAAATATTTATATGCCTCTGTCAAAAATATTTGTACATTGTTATGAAGATTATGAAAATAAAAAAAGTCAACAACGCAAAAGAATATACGTAAAAAAGAATATAAAAGGAATTTGCGAAAAAATGACGAATATAAAGAAAAAGAAAAGGACAGTAGAAAAAAAATATTTCAGGATATTGAATATAAAGAAAATGTATGTATTGTACATAATTTATTTTAAAATATCCCATAGAATTTGCAAATATATGTGAGAATTATTTTGTAGTGAGACATGAATATATGTATTTGTATTTAAAAATATTTTTCGTTTTATGCGTACAACCAGGTAAAATATCTGGCGAGAGGTTATGTATTAGCCACATCAGATGTTTTTGTCTTGCACTTCTGTATTATATCAATTTTTTTCTTCTAATATATAAAACTGAAATTGATAATTTAATTTGTCTAAATTTTCTTCGTTATTTGCAAAACATACAAATATTTTTAATTTTAATCAGTGGGTTCAATATCAAATTTAGATTACTGATAGCTGTATTAAAGTGCAATAAATTCTATAAAAAAATTATTAATAGATTGCTTTGTAAATTGTGTAAACCACAGTAATTGTATTTATCATAGTACTAACAATAAATTCACGACCATCTAAATTGAAATTATGTACTTTCACTATTGCAGTAAATAGCAAGTAAAATATTTACGTAAACAAAACTAATTTAGTTATCTCAAGTAAATTCAATACTTAGTCAGTTTTGTAAATTTGTGACTATATTAATTGCTACTAATTACAAATTATAAATTGTGTATTTTACCAAAGTGTATAAGTATTGATTAAATAATCATCCCAATTCTACGACAAAATTCTAATTTTTAACAAATTTGCTATAGCAAAACCAATATTAATTGTAAACAATGAATAAAATACGTATGAAAATGACAATGATTACAATTTTAATAATTTAGGTAACTTAAGAAACTTTCATGCAAAATTGGAACGAATATGTTTAAGGGCAACCTTATAAGTATATTCATAGGACGTGCAGTGTCGACTTAAAACATTTTGTCGCCCGGGGCTAATTTTTAAAAACCGCCATTCTCGACAAAGAAAAAATAGTTTCTCCAACATGACTGACAAGAGCCAGGGGAAAAAGATATATGTTACAAATTTTGTTTTTTCATTACGTAAATTTTAAAGTTTAAAAGCCCATCTAATGTTTTTGAAATGACAAAGTGTACTAATCTTATTTCGAAACTCAGATTGCTCTTTTCTTAAAATTATTATACACACAGATGGGTCAAGTTTCAACTTATGTGGGACCTAACAGAATTTCTCCGTTATTTTTGCCGGTTTACGGTTTTCGATTCAGCTGCGGTTCGAAGTCCTGATTTAATGAAAGGTCTCGTGGAATAGATTATAGGTAGAGATTATGAAAGTCCATGAAATCCCATATTTTTTAAATTCAATGACAAGTTATTTTCGAATTGGTTCTGAAACATTGGTTAATAGAACATTTCTAATGTCGTCCAAACTTTTTGCATCGTTTGGTGGCTTTATAAATTGTGTAAGTCAGTGGTTAATTTCTAGTGACTGGTTAAAAATTGTATCCAATTGTTTGTTATATTATGTCAACATAAATACTTAAACGGTTTAATTTTTAACCAGTTACTAAAAATTAACTACTGAGTTAGGGAATCTTATCACCGACACCGCTCTTACCTTAACAAATTTCTGTTCAGTACTTGTACTGAACAGAAATCGGCTGACCAAGTTATCGCTGTCGAACATTCATCGTTTTATACTCTGACGCTTAGACCCTCATTTTTTTATATCTTGTCTTACAATTTCTGAGGCTTGTATCTTAGGATTGTTACCGTTTTGCCTCCTTTACACATACCATTTAAAAGCGCCTACCGTCAATCTATAAGTACCAATTTTAATCAAATTTTGCTAGAAAATGAACATTATCCCTTTTCCCCTGACTCTTAAATTTGCTTTAATTATTTTTTTTTATTTAAAAAAATTTAAGAACGTGCTCTTCTCGGTGTACCGACCTTTACGTATCTACCGCCGGGGGCTATAGACCCCAAAAGCCCCCCCCGTTAAGCCGGCACTGAGGACGTGGCGTAAGATTATTTTACTATTATTATATTATTTTAAGGTTTGGATATGAGTAATAATAATAATAATAATAATAATAATAATAATAATAATAATAATAATAATAATAATAATAATAATAAAATGAATGTAATGTACTTTTTTGGGAAATTAAGCAAAATAATTTGTTGAAGCAATTCAATTACAAACGTAAAAATAACTTAGATATTAATTAACAATGTAAATTTTTGTAAACAAAATATGTGATTAAATTGGCGCGAAAATATTTTAGTAAAGCCCTAACTTGTATTTATCTCAGCTTAAAAGGAAAAGAATATTTCTTTTATTGCAATAATCGGCTTTGATCATATTACTGATTATTTTCGTGTGTATAAAAGAAAGTGTTATTCGAGAAGAACGAACAAAGGAAATCAAATTTTCGATCATTCGTCCATATTTATTTATTTAACCAGTCCTACAGAACATAAAGTTCCAGTTACAGGAGGATTTTGATTTTACACCAAAAAAGAATGATACAATAATAAACCTTGTATAGTAACGGTACACAAAAACAATAAAAAAAATACATGTTAATAAACTAATTAAATAATATGCTTTTTTAGAACATGATATTAAGATATAAACATTCAACAACTAATAATAACAAATAAGAAATAATATATACGAAAATATAAAACATTATTCATAACGAAAAAAGTTTGAACACCCTAAATGAAGAAAAAAATACATCAATGTTAAATGGAATACTATTAAATATAGAACACATTTGATAAATTGGGGATTTCATTTCATAATTAGTTCGTACAATATTAAGTTGAAAAGTCACTTTATTTCTAGTTGTTAACCGGAGTACTTTTATAGGAAGATTACCAAGCAGTGTATTATCAAAAATAATATTATTTAGCAATTTATACACAAATAAAACATGACTATTTTTCTCCGAGAGTGTAACGAAATTAAGTTAACTTCAGACAAAGGTAAGTTATAGTTAATATCGAAATTAGGGTACTGTATAAAAGTTTTGAAATAACAGAATTTTGCAAATCTTTTTTGTACTGATTCAAGTTGTAATATGTATTTGTTGTAAATTGGGTTCCATACTTGTAGACAGTACTCTAATTTAGATCTCACAAGAGAAAAATATAAACGTTTTAAAGTTGTTATATTATTGAAAGATTTACATGAGCGTATAATAAAACCCAGAGTTTTAATGGATGACTTAGTGATGTAATTAATATGTAAGTGAAAACTTAACTTACAATCAAAAATAACACCAAGGTCTTTGAACATAAATACACGATCAAGATAAGTATTTTCCATAATATAAGAATAAGTATAAACAATTTTTTTCACTAAGTAACTCATTAACTTACACTTACTGAAGTTGAAAAATAATTTAGAATTTTGGGACCAAGTAAGAAGATTTTCAACATCTTTTTGTAAAAGAAAACAGTCATGTACAGAATTGATAGTTTAAATTTTTTTTAGATCATCGGCATACAGTAAAACTTCAGAATATTTAATAACATCTACGATGTCATTAATAAATAGTATAAATAAAAGTGGCCCAAGATTAGAGCCTTGTGGCACACCGGAAGTGGCAATAAAAGTATCGGAGTTGTAACTGTTAACGCGAACTGTCATTTTGCGAGCATGTAAATAAGATTTGAGAAGAGAAACAAGATTAGGAGAAAAATTGAAATTGACACCCAATTTTTGAAGAAGAGCATTATGATCAACGGTATCAAAGGCTTTTTGAAGTCAGTATAGATGACATCAACCTGTGAATGGTCATGCAGAGAATTGAGAACATATTCAGTAAAATTTGCTAAATGTGTGGTTGCAGACTTACCCTTAACGAAACCATGTTGACGAACATATGTAAGGTTTTTGACACTATTGTAAATATGGTTGTATAGGATAGATTCAAAATTTTTGGATATGTTAGAGAGGATGGCAATTGGTCGATAATTGGATACATCAGTTATATCACCAGATTTATGTATAGGACAAATAAATGAGGATTTAAGGACTTCGGGAAACACATTAGTTTGGAGTGAAAGATTAAATAAGTAGTTTAAAGGTTCTACAAAGAAATGACTACAAGCTTTAATAATTTAAGACGGGAGATTATCGGGACCTGGATTGGGAGTGGGTTTTAATTTTTTAATTGCACATAAAATGTCATCATCAGAAATATGTGTAATATGGATGGGATTATTCAGGCAGTTGTTGTAAAAAGTGTTCGAAGAAGAATCACTGGGCTTAACATAGACATTGGAAAAAAACTCGGTAAAGGCTCGAACTATGGATGGAGTGGTGGTAAAAGTTTGATCATTTAAGTGCATGGTACCGGGGATTATGGGAGTACGCTTCTTATTACTAATGTAATTCCAAAAATTCTTCGGATTTGAAGATATAGTAACCTCGATATTATTTATATATTTTTCATATTCAGATTTAATATTTTATATTGACTCATAATCGAAGATTGGGGCACGGAAATATACGTCGGGGATTATCGGAATCGCAAAAACTATATCGTCAAGCATTTTCAGCGATAAACAGTGTCGAAAATTTTATTTTTCCAATGGGTTATAGCCCCCAAGTTGTTGTTTTACTGTTGGACTGCTCCTGCGGTAGAACGACGCGTCCCAAGTGCGCTTTTTATAAATGGAAGTCCGATAAAAGTTTCTCCTGTTATTCGTCCTCAACGAAAAAGAAAGTTTAATAAAACTGAACATCACAATAAAATGGTAAATAAAAAAAGTTTTTCTTTCCGGTTATTTCATTGTTTATTTAAATATTTGAAAGTCATATGTTAGATACAAATCTGAAGTTTTGTTTCTTTTAATAAATTTTAAAAAATAAAATACTGAACATCGTCAATAATTATAGCACAAGTCATTATTAAATTCTTCAGAATTTACACTAAAAACACGGCTACTTTCAATCTTGACTGCAATTGCAAACATTATAGATTATTTCCTTTATTAATTAATCAAATTTCAACGATTATCACATATGTATTATGCTAAATATTTCGTTAGACTATTATTAATTTAATAATATCCCTATAATAATAATAATAATAATAATAATAATAATAATAATAATAATAATAATAATAATAATAATAATAATAATAATAATAATAATAATAATAATAATAATAATAATAATAATAATAATAATAATAATAATAATAATAATAATAATAATAATAATAATAATAATAATAATAATAATAATAATAATAATAATAATAATAATAATAATAATAATAATAATAATAATAATAATAATAATAATAATAATAATAATAATAATAATAATAATAATAATAATAATAATAATAATAATAATAATAATAATAATAATAATAATAATAATAATAATAATAATAATAATAATAATAATAATAATAATAATAATAATAATAATAATAATAATAATAATAATAATAATAATAATAATAATAATAATAATAATAATAATAATAATAATAATAATAATAATAATAATAATAATAATAATAATAATAATAATAATAATAATAATAATAATAATAATAATAATAATAATAATAATAATAATAATAATAATAATAATAATAATAATAATAATAATAATAATAATAATAATAATAATAATAATAATAATAATAATAATAATAATAATAATAATAATAATAATAATAATAATAATAATAATAATAATAATAATAATAATAATAATAATAATAATAATAATAATAATAATAATAATAATAATAATAATAATAATAATAATAATAATAATAATAATAATAATAATAATAATAATAATAATAATAATAATAATAATAATAATAATAATAATAATAATAATAATAATAATAATAATAATAATAATAATAATAATAATAATAATAATAATAATAATAATAATAATAATAATAATAATAATAATAATAATAATAATAATAATAATAATAATAATAATAATAATAATAATAATAATAATAATAATAATAATAATAATAATAATAATAATAATAATAATAATAATAATAATAATAATAATAATAATAATAATAATAATAATAATAATAATAATAATAATAATAATAATAATAATAATAATAATAATAATAATAATAATAATAATAATAATAATAATAATAATAATAATAATAATAATAATAATAATAATAATAATAATAATAATAATAATAATAATAATAATAATAATAATAATAATAATAATAATAATAATAATAATAATAATAATAATAATAATAATAATAATAATAATAATAATAATAATAATAATAATAATAATAATAATAATAATAATAATAATAATAATAATAATAATAATAATAATAATAATAATAATAATAATAATAATAATAATAATAATAATAATAATAATAATAATAATAATAATAATAATAATAATAATAATAATAATAATAATAATAATAATAATAATAATAATAATAATAATAATAATAATAATAATAATAATAATAATAATAATAATAATAATAATAATAATAATAATAATAATAATAATAATAATAATAATAATAATAATAATAATAATAATAATAATAATAATAATAATAATAATAATAATAATAATAATAATAATAATAATAATAATAATAATAATAATAATAATAATAATAATAATAATAATAATAATAATAATAATAATAATAATAATAATAATAATAATAATAATAATAATAATAATATTTTTATTCCGTTGACATACATACATATGTATAGAATACGTCATTCGTACATACTTCTTTTAAAAAACAATAATAATGATAATATAATAATAAAAATAAAAAGGAGACTTCATTATAAACTGCTCAGATATTCATTTAACGAGTAATACGTTTTATCCAAAAGAAAGCTTTTAAGTAAAGTTTTAAATTTACTTTTGCTTTTCTCTTCTCTAATATTTTTTGGCAACTTATTAAATATATTTATACCTTGTATTTATGGTGTATTTTTCAAAGAACTATGCTTCACTGTAGGTATATAAAATAAATCTTTTTGTCTAGTATTAAAAGAATGTGCGTCTGCATTCGTTTTAAATTCGTTTTTATTGTTATATACGAATAGGCAAACTTTAAAAATATACAGAGAAGTTAAAGTGAGAATATTTAAGTTTTTAAAAATTTGTCTACACGAATCTCTGCGAAAGATGTCCGCTATCGTTCGGACTACCCGTTTCTGGATGATGAATACATCATATGCCGAGGATGAGGCACCCCAAAAACAGATGCCATATCTTAATCTGGACTCTACTTGTGCATAGTATAATATTACGAGCTGTTATTTTGTTATAAAATCTTTCAAATGCCAGAAGTGGTAGCATATGGAACTTAATTTTGATGATAGTTTTTCTAAATATTTCCCATCTAGAGTTTCAGTGAAATTGTAGCCGAGGAAATTTTCGTTCTTTGGTTTTTCCAATTGCATGTCCATTTATTGAGAGATTTAGATCTAATTCTTTTCTGCACTGTGGAAAATGGAATCTTATGTAATGAGTATTATTTAGATTAAAATATAGCTCGTTGCAACAAAACCAGTCTGACAGACCATTTAAAATATATTCGCATTTTTGCTGCAACAAGTATTGATTGACATCTGATGTAATTATAGATATATCCTCGGCACACTACGTAATATGACATTCAAAACAAACATGACATTGCGTTACATGTTCTTTAAAAATCTGTGTTTGATATGTCAAAATAAGTCATTCTGAGACTTCTTTCGAAGAATTGTAAATAATATGCGTGTTAGGGATATTTTCATTTGGTGTGAAATACTAGGGACTTTTAAGGAAGATGAAGTGGCGACAGTGGTAAAAAAAATGCAAGAAGTGACAGAGACAGTTGATGACCTAAAACAATATTTTCTGTGTTATGTTAGTTATTAAGTATATTCAGTGTATGAATTATAGTTAAGTTATGCTCAGTTGTGTATACAATCATTTCAATTAAATTATTAAAAATACAGTCCATTAATATCTTTTTATGAAAAGTGGGGTTAAAAAAAAACCCGCGAAATCACCGAGCAACAAATACAAACAATGCGTATGCATCTAATGTAATTCGATTTGCTGACAGTGACAGTGTGAAAAATTAACAAACATTTTTTATCGATTTAGCATTGCTAATTTAAATATAATGGGCCCTATTTTGTAATTCGGTGGTTAATTTTTAATCACTGATTAAAATTTTTATCCAATAGTTATTGATTTGACAACTAAAAATCCCTTTTTTTGTTATACGTCAACATACTTGATTGGTTAACAAATTTAACCAGTGGTTAAATATTAAACACTGAGATACAGAATTAGCCTCAATAACATATATTTGGCTTAAAGTGTGTTCATTTACGTTACAATTAACGATTTAGACATAAAATTGCTAACAATAAAAGTCCCTTTTGACGGCCTACGCTAGCAACAAAGTGTAACTGAAGTTCTGGACTATTTGTAAATATCTATTTTACAAATTTGATTACATCTAATATAAATTTTATTGTATTTAAAATTACTCGAGAATAATTTTTCTCATGTCATTGTCTTTAAATGTCAGCATTCCTCTCTAACAAAATTTTAACTGATTTATATATTTACCTCGCATTCCCGGGGCGTCGCATACTCATTGCGAGTTGCGGCGCACCAAGAGCATACACGCTGGGACCCGAAAGATGGTGAACTATGCCTTGTCAGGATGAAGTCTGGGCAAACCCTGATGGAGGTCCGTAGTGATTCTGACGTGCAAATCGATCGTATGAACTGGGTATAGGGGCGAAAGACTAATCGTACCATCTAGTAGCTGGTTCTGTCCGAAGTTTCCCTCAGGATAGCTGATATGTATGAGTTTCATACGGTAAAGCGAATGATTAGAGGCATTGGGGTCAAAACAACCTCAACCTATTCTCAAACTTTAAATGGATGAAATCTCTGGCTTGCCTATGTGAAGCTACAGTGGCGGCGCTAGGCTCTGAAATCTAGGGGGGCCAGTAGGGACCAGGAAGATAATTAGGGGGGGCATATATTTTTTATCATTTTAATAATAAATAACAATGTTGCCAATATTATTTGGTACCAAACAAATATAAATATAATATAGAGTAAAATGCTCTCCTACAACACCCCAACTAAATTTACGACTCACATCAGTCTATTACAACACGTCAAAAATCTCACATATAATACGTGAAATAACACAAAATCAGCGCTTGTTACTGTAACGTGCTATAATACAGTGGATCATCTCTTACTGCACGAATCTTTTACAACACGAAACGAGTTCCACTGTATAAATAATAAACAAAAATAAGCATATTCTTTAAAAATAAAACAAAAAATGTTCTCTAATATAATTAAAAGGAAATATGATAAACACAAAACACAGCAGTGATTTAATTATACTATTTTTTTTATTTATTTAAAGTTCTGAGTACATCGGCAGCTTTGGCCATTAGTACCCGGTTCGGTACCTACATTCAATATTACATTAATGAATTATATGTATTTATATATATCAATCTTTTTACAATATTCTATGGTATGGTTTAGGTTTGTGATGTTGTCTCCTAGCGCTTCTTCTATCGTCGTTGCCATTTTGTTCTCTATCCTTTGTTGAGTGAACTTGGTACAGTGTATGAGTAGATGTTCTGTCGTTATCATCGTGTTACATGTATTGCACGTTTCGGGGTCTGTTTTTTCAAAAATATGTTTGTGGGTCAGACTTGTATGGCCGATACGCAATCTCGTAATTTTAATTTGGTCGCTTCTGTTAGATAGGTGTGTCCCTCTGGTTATGTCTTGTTTTTTTTCCTAAGTTTGTTATTTGTGGTTCTCGTCCATGCGTCCTGCCAGTGGTGTCGTATTTTGTGTTTTGCATTTTGTTGAAAGTCCTTAATTGTGGTGGGATTACAATGTATTTCTTCCTGTATCGATTTCTTCGCTGCTCTATCCGCTGCTTCATTTCCTTCGATTTTGGTATGTGATGGCGTCCACATGAATGATACATTGTTCTTTTGTCTTATTTTGTGTATTGTGTTTTGTATTCTTTGGATAATTGGTTGTGTAGTATACATTTTTTTGGTGTGTTGCGTCCCTCCGGTGCGAAGGACTAAGTAATAAGGACCTAATGGCTCGAAGGACCAAATGTTCAAACCCTAAACCAGCGAATCCGGTCTAGAAGAACCAAAATGTTTTGATCCTGCTCGCAAGCCCAAATGCGATGTCTCTAGATCAGCGAATCCGGTCTAGAAACACCAACAATGTGTATGATGTTAAATTCAATGAATAAAACAAAACTATATGTAAACCAAAATAATTACAACCTTCGATAGCTGGTTCACATCACTGGACTTGGCCAATACACGGGATAATATTAATTTGTGAAACGTACTAATTAACAACCAACCGAAGGACCAGATAGTTTTACGAACTAACAAACGTGCTAAATATAATTGCAACAAAATAACAAACAACTGAAAACCAATTCTGAGAGATATGTGATAGCGTATTGAATACAAGTGACATAAACAATAATAAACCAAAGATAAACAAATACGATATTTGTATAAATTAACTAAATCATTTCATAAGTGTATGAACAAACAAATGTAGTTAAACAATATTAAGAACTCTAAATGAACTTAATAACAACCAACTAGACTGCAAACTTGTTGCATTGAATGTACCTAGTCGACAATAACAGCAGATGCGCTGTGAATGACGTCACTCGAAGGTGGACGTGTGTAAACAAGTTTACAAAGAAATAATAATAATTTCACCCAAGGAAATATGAATCAAATCCCTAACAACACGAGTTCCGTGAGAAATCAAATTGTACAGTTCGATTTTACAATTGATTCCTGAGATGTGTCTATTAGCTGCATAAAATGGCGCCGGAAAGTATTCGCGGACTATAAAGTACCAAATTAAATGAAAACCGAACGATACTCCTTGAATTAGTCGTGTTAGGCTAATCAAGCTACGCGTACGATAATTAAACAACCAATTACTTTACTGACCATATGAAAATCAGAAAGTTTTATGCAAAATGGTGGACAAACCACCTTCGCGGACGACGACGCGATACGTGTTTACCGTTTGCCAGCCAGACACATTCTGACTCGATCGATGCCGGTCAGTGCTGCAGCAGCTGCACACTGCGTGGGGTTGCGCGCGCACTCGCGTGAAGCCAGATGCAATAATATTAATATTAATAAATAGTTTAAGATACTACAGCTATTTCAAACAATACTAAAATTAAACTTAAACACGTAAAAATATATAACTAATTTTTCCCAGTAACAGAAACAGTTATTTCCATTTATTTATTGACTTATTTAAATAGAATCAGGGCGGGTTAACCGTTCTATTCTTATGTGCAGCGGGTTGCTACCTCAAGGGGTTAATTCCTAATTTCTCTCATTTAAAACATGTTAGTTTTAAACATGGTGCTTTGTATGACACTTAGTGAGTCTGTGGCAATTATGTAGTTTTGGCCAGAGCTTTGCAGCTTTTCTATTTCGGAGAGTGCTGTTAGTATGCTATTTGCTTCTGCTGTGTATATAGATGTGTTGTTTGGGGATCGTATTTTTATTTCTTTCTTGTTGATTATCACTGCTCCCCCGGTTCCTTCTTCTGTTTTTGACCCGTCTGTGTAAATGATTTGCGGTTGATTTTGTTGGCTACATATTCGTAAAAATTCTTGATTTATGAGTTCTGTTGGTGTGTCGGTTTTGCTATATTTAATGAGTTCCAGAATGTAGCTGGCTTGTCTTTTCTTCCATGGTGGTATATTGTCGTCGTACTGTTTTTCAAGTGGAGGTAGGGTAAGGTTTAATAAGGATAGAATATTGTTTATATTTTGTTGAAGAGCGGTCTGGTTTGGCACTGTAAGTATATTATGGTTTCGTTGAAATATATATTTGTGAGCTGGGTTGTTAGGATATTTTGCTAATTTAGCAATATAGGAGAGTGTAAGTTGGTATCGACGGTATTCTAATGGCGCCACTCCGGCTTCAACTAACATGCTTATGGCTGGGCTAGTTCTGAATGCGCCAATTGAGAGTCTTATAGATGTGTTCAGAATTGGTTCTAGTATTTTTAGATGGCTTTGTTTGGCTGTTTGGTATATGATTGATCCATACTCTATTTTCGACTGGATGAATGCCTGGTATATTCTAATTAATATTTCTCTGTGCGACCCCCATTTGCTGTGGCATAGGCATTTTATTATGTTAAGTCCTTTGTAACATTCTTGTTTAAGGTGTTCCAGGTGGTACTTCCATGTTAGCCGGGGATCTAATAGCATTCCCAAAAATTTGATTTTTGTTGTGTTTTCTATCGTTTTGTTATTCAGTGTTATTTTTGGAATAATATAGGGTCTTGTTAATTTTGTAAAGATCATTAGTCTGGTTTTTTGTTCTGAGAGTTGTAGCACTGTTTGTTTAGACCATTCTGACAGTCTATCTATGCTGTGTTGTAGTTCTTGTTTTAGGGTTTTTGTATTCTTGTTGTTGAAGTAGATTGCAAGGTCGTCTGCGAAAAGTGATGTTTTTATATGTTGTGGTATGTGTTCCGTTATTTTGTTGATTGCTATTAGGAACAGAGTAATGCTGATAATTTCACCTTGCGGTGTACCATTTTCTTGGGTCATTGTTTTGGAGTAGTGTCCATTGTATCTTACTTTAAATTTGCGGTCTGTTATAAAGTTCTTTATATAATTTTAAATATTTCCGCCCAGGTTGTATTCTGTCATACTTTTTATAATATAATACCTCCAAACAGTATCATACGCTTTGGATATGTCGAAAAAGATCGCGGCTGTGTATTGCTTGTTTTTAAACGCATGATGGATTTCAGACTGTAGTGCTATCAGATGGTCATTTGTGGACCGTCCTTGTCTGAAACCACTCTGAGAATTGTTTACTATTTGGTTGCTTTCTAGGAACCATGTGAGTCTTTTGTTTAGAATTTTTTGCAATATTTTACTAAGACAGTTTGAGAGAGCAATTGGTCTGTAGTTTTCTGCTATAGTTTTGTTCTTTTTTGGTTTTAGTAATGATATCACTATTACTTCTTTCCAAGATTTTGAGTATTTGTTTGTAGTCCAGATGTTGTTATATACATTTAATAGGTAGTCCGTTGTTTCTTTTGGTAAATTTTTGATCATTTCGTAAGTGATACCATCGGGTCCAGGGCTACTTGAGTGTTTGATTTCTTCTAGAGTTGAATGAAGTTCGGTTTTTGTGATAGGGTCGTTGATTGGGTGGTTGTTGTTTTGATTAGTATCGATGTGTTCGGTTTCTATGTTGTTTTTGTGTATAAGAAATTCTCGCGGATATTGTTTATTGCTTGAATTTTGGAAGAATTGCTCTGCAAGAGTATCTGCAATTTCTTGTGATGTTGTTATTATTTCGTTGTTTTTCATTAGGATGTCTGTGTGTAATGTAGTTTTTTTGCCGTTGATTCTTCCTATTTTCTGCCATACTTCAGGTATAGGGGTTGTGGTTGTGATGCTTGAAGTATAGTTTTGCCATGATTGTTGTTTACTATTGAGTATTACTCTTCTACTTTGTGCCTTTGCTTTTTTCAGTGATATTAGGTTGTCAGTTGTTGGATATTTTTTATATATTTTTAAGGCATTTTTATTGTTATCTATAGCTTCTTGGCACTGCTGGTTCCACCACGGTACTTGTTTCTTTCGTTTGGTGGTCCTGATTTTTTTAAAAGCTAAATCTGCTGCCTCGGTTATTGTGTTTGTGAGGAATTCATCTTGTGTATCTATATCCTCGGTTTGTAGTGGTTTTGTGATTTTACTATTTTCCGTGAAAATCCAGTTTCCATTCTTTGTGGTCCATTTGGGATGGATGTTGGGCTGGTTTGTGTTTTCTTGTATATCTTCCGAGGCATAAGTAACTTTAATAGGGAAGTGATTTCCTACGTAGGATAGGGGTATTACTGTCCATGACAGACTGGGAGTGAGAGATGAGTCGCAAAGTGTTAAATCTATAGCTGATAGTTTTCCGGAGCTTGCGATGAAGTGGGTACTTGACCCGTCATTCAGTAGCATGATGTTGTTATTGTTCTGTATTATGGTTTCGATGTCTTTTCCACGCCTGTCAGTGTTTTCGCTTCCCCAGATATTATTGTGTGCATTGAAGTCCCCTAATAGGATGAGAGGTTTTAGCAGCTGAGTAATTAGGTGTTGTATTTCCTCTATAGGGATTGTTTGGTTTGGTGGGAGATAAATAGTGCAAATTGTTGCTTTTATGGGTAGGTAGGTGGATACTGCGATTGCTTCTAAATTTGTTTGTTTGTTTATTTCTGTTGCGAATTTTGCATTATGGACAAATATGGCGACTCCCCCACTTGCATTAGTAGTGTTTTGCCTGTCCTTTCTGTAAGCTGTAAAGTTTTTTAAGTTTGTTTTTTGGTGGTTGTGTAGTCTTGTCTGTTGAAGACATATAATATGTGGGTTTGTTTCTGTAATTATTTTTTGTATTTCTCCTAAGTGAGAGTGGAACCCATTTGCGTTCCACTGCAGAATATTCATTGTGTTTGAGTTGTACTTTGTTTTTCAATCTCTTCTTGTTCTTCAATAAGTTGCGTAGTGATTCTGTGTTGTATTCGTGTGAATCTGTTTTTAGAAAGCTTTCTGTTCAAAAGTGGGTAGAGTTTGTTCATCATGGTTAGAAGTTCATTTGTATTGGGCGTATATAGTCTCTGGATATTTTGAGTGGATCTAAGCTACTCGTGGCGTTTTCAATGAAATCTCTGAATCTTTCATATGTTAGTGGATAATGTTTTCCATTGTCGTTGATTTCATTTTTTAGTACTTGTAGTATTTCGTCGGTTGTTAGATTGTGGCTCGGGCTAATTGATCTTGGTTTTTTGTTTCGCCTTGTTTCATTAGTTATAGTGTTTTGGAAGGTTGTATCAGTATTTTCTGCAGTAATTTGTTCTTCATTTAATCTTTTGGTTGTGGTTGGATTAGTAGGTTTGTTTTGTTCTTTCGTCTTCTTGGAGTTAATCGCAGTTTTTGTTTCTTCTGTTAGTGTATTGTTTATTGTTATTGTATTTTCATTTGTTTTTTTTTGAGTTAGTACTGGTATTTGTGAGACTTGGGTGAACGGGTAGAAATTTTGGGTATGATTTGGCTTATATGGTGGTATTGTTAGCGTTGGTTGTACAAATTGTGTGATTGTGTCGTGTTGACTTCTTTCTTGTATTAGGGTTGTTGTTGGTCGTGTCTGAGATATGGATAGATCTTTTGTGGGTTCTGGTAATAGGTTTGCTTGGCATTGTGCTGTAGTGTGGCCTTGTTGTTTACAGTTGTAACATGTGGGAGTGTCCCCAGTTAGGTAGATCCTGTAGTCGATGTTATCGTATGTTATGATTATTGATTCTGGTAGAGATGTTTCTTCTTTTTCGATTATATAAACTTGTCTGCGAAAACTTAACACGTGTGCGTAGTCATCTCCGATCGCGCCTATTCTTAGATAGGTGATTGGAGACACTAGTTTAAGGTTTCTTTGTTTTAGTGCTTGTTCTATTGTGTCGTGCGGAATTGATGGGCACGCGTTAGATATGATGATCCTTTTTGTTGGGGTGATTAATCTTCTTAATTCAAAGTTTTGATTATCTATGCTGATTTGTTTGTACTAACTTGTTAGATCTTCCACTAGTTGTTTGGTTATTAAATAAATGCAGACACGATTGTGCGATATTCTGGACGCAAAGGTTATATTTTTGGGTTGCACAATATTTCCAATTGCTATGATATACGATTTTAATGGTATTTCTTTTACGGCTGTGATGACTATTGCTTGTTCTTTGTATGGATGTGTGGTGTTCATGTTTAGTTTGAGTATGTTGGCATAATTTTTCGTTTGTTGTTGGTTTTGTATGTGGGTGGTTGCTTCGTTTTGGTTTGCTGACATATTGGAGTTTGTTTCTGGATTGGTGTACTCCATTTTACTACTAGATAGTAGTATTGTGGAGGTAACCACTACACTTCACGTCACTGTTTTCATGCACTATCACTATTTAGAGTCACTGTTGGTTAGATAATACTTAGAAATTAGATAATGTTTACGGAGCTCACACAAAAGACGTCTGTTCACTACCGTAGTTGGATTGGGAATGTTACTAATTTAATCCTTCGGTTTTTATTTGAACTTGCAAATTCATTAAGGTTTATTAATTTTGATTTGTCTTTTTCTACACTTAATATACTAATGTTGTATAATCTTTCATTTGTCATTCTTGTTCTTAAATAACTTTTAATTCTTTTTAAAGAGGAAAATGATCTTTTACAAGAAGCTGTTGATACAGGCATTAAAATACATTTTTTTTTTACCAAATTATAAATGCATTCAAATGCTTGCTTATATTGTTCAACGAATGGCAGAAACTCCATGAGTGATTTAATATTTTTATTTTCCTCCCTACACGAAAATTTCTTAACTAGCGTTATTTCGGAATCTAAACAATCACAACTTATGTTATAATGTTCTGCTCATTCAGTTGACTTGCAACCGCTGTACAGTACAGAAGTGTTCTGTGTGAGTCTCAGTTGTGAGTGATATTTACCTAAAAGCTAAATATTGTGTATTGTGATAGTGTATGTGTATAAAAACTAATCATATATCAAACATAAACTGATACATTTACCTAGATCAGTCATTCATTCCTTCATTCATTTATTAAACCAATTAGTGCACGTAAAATTTCGCCGAATCCTCCAGTGGCGTAGTCAATTCAACAGGCCCGCGCCATGGCGCGGGGCCCCATAAAGAGGCCATACATAGACAATGAAGAATTTCCGAACCTACCTACCAACGAATCATTTTTTAACAGAAATGATAGTATTGCAGGGAAGTATATAATTGCTATATGTGAAAATGATAATACCAACTTCATTAAAACTAACCCAATTAGAATACATTACTTTATTAAAGATAAAATCGGAGAAGTGCTCCATCTAAAAAAAAATTAAAAATGGATTACTAATTAAAACCAGTAATGAAAAACAAACCGAAAAATTACTAAATCTTAAAAATATATTAGATATGAACGTAAATTGCTCAGTACATCCAACACTTAATAATACTAAAGGTATAGCTTTCTGTTATGACTTACTAAATTCTACCGATGAAGAAATATTAAGTGAAACAAAATCACAAGGCGTTATTCATATACGCCGATTAAAATCATTTAAAAATGGTGAAATTACAGAGAACGGATTATTTGTATTTACTATAAACAAACAATACCTACCTCGCGACCTTAAAATTGCTATGTATTCAGTTCCTTTAAAGCTATATATACCGAATCCAGTAAGATGCATAATTTGCCAACGTTTCGGCCATATATCAAATGATTGTAAATCTAGCCAAATCTGTATATGTGGTAATGAACCACATACCGGTCAACCATGTAATAAAGACACAATAAAGTGCCCAAATTGTAATGAGAATCATTCTGCTCAGCTAAAACCTGTATTTTCTTTAAATTTGAGAAAGCTATGAATGAATTCAAAACAAATAATCGGTGTTCCTATTGGCAAGCACGTCAACATATTGAAAAAACAATTCCAAATCCTTACAAACGAGATCATACAAAAGTAATTCCTGAACCAAATATAGCCTTAAAAATTCAAAATAATTCTGGCAATGCAAATATTGCAAATAAAGGAATTAAACACATTCTACCCTTAATGGAGAAAATGTTCGAAAACTTCGCTAAAAAACAACTAGAATTTATTCATTCAAGTCAGAATAAAATTGCAACCCAAACTATAAAACCACATATAACCCACAAATTAAACAAGAATACGCAAATAACGATCCCTAGTAAAAAAACAGAAACTATTAAAAATAATTTTCAAATAGCAGCAGCTAGTAAAACAATATTAAACAATAAAGAAACCAAGAGTCCATCACCAAATATACAAATCCAACAAATTGCAATGGATTGTGATATAACCCAAGAAGATTATGAAAGCGATATAAGTTTCACCCCTTTTAATGATGATGAAGACTTTCTGTCACTACCAAGTCAAAAAGAACATGATACAAATAAACCATTAAAACTAAAAATTAATTTAAAAGACACTAAATTACCAAAATGTATACGCCAAAAACAAAATATAAATAAAATATAACAATCACAATACAATACAAAATAACTAAAATATTATATAATAAAATAAAAATAATAAACTAATATAATAACTAATAAAATAATAAATAAATAATCCTGCATAATTACTAAATAATACAAAAATAAAGTAATGTTAAAAGCGCATTAGTAATTAAAAAAATAGACAAATAAAATAAAAATTAAAAACAAATTTTATGTATTATAATGACTATAATACAATGGAATATAAATGGTATTTTATATCACCTAAATGAACTAAAATTACTCATGTGCGAAAAAAAAACAAATATTTTGTGCATTCAAGAAACACATCTGACCAATGAAAAAAAGTTCAGCCTACGCGGCTATGAAACCTATCGTTTTGATGATATACCCAATCAACGCGCTAGAGGAGGCGTAGCAATAATAATTAAAAATGCAATACCCCACAAGGAATTAAAATTACAAACGAACTTATGTGCCATCGCAATTAAAATATTCAAACCAATTGTGTGTACAATTTGTTCAATTTATTTACCACCGAACTTAAAATGGTCTGTAATAGAACTAGAAAACCTAGTTAAACAACTAGGCAACAACTATCTATTATGTGGCGAATTTAACGCCCATAATAATATATGGGGTGGTCCAGAAGACATAACGAACAGATCAGGAAGATATGTAGAATATTTTCTAACTGTTAATTCTGCTATATTATTAAATACCCCAGGCATACCAACGCACCATAATATTGCAAGTAAATCATTTTTAACAATCGATTTAACAATAGCGTCCGCAACAGTTGCATCTAACTTCTTGTGGTCAACAAATGAGGTAGATCTTCATTACAGTGCACATATCCCTGTTATTATCGAAGGACTAGTAACCTCCAATTCAGAGCCACCTCCTAAATAGTATTTTGAAAAAGCCGATTGGGCAACTTTCCAGGAAAATCTTCCACCTATAACAGAAATAGACCAATTAGAAATAAATCCTAATAATTATGAGGAAATTCTGAACAACATTAATAATAACATATTTTATTCAGCAATAACAAGCATACCCCATACACCTACCGTCCATAAATTTTATGATAATAAAAATTGTACTAATTGCAAAAGCCCTAATTTTAATAAGAAACAAGTCCCATGGTTCACAGATGAAGTTAAAAGTGCTATAAAAAATAAACGCGAAGCATGGAAGACATATAAGAAATCGATCTGATCATAATTTAATTAATTACAAAAGAACACGTGCTTTTGCGCGACTTACAATCAATAACGCTAAACGTAATAGCTGGCGAAATTATTTTGAAAAAATAGAAACAACTACTGATACCTCAAGCGTATGGAAAAACATAAGTACCATCAGAGGAAAGAAAGTATACAAACCTATTAATAAATTAAAAATACTAAATAATATGGAAACAAATACGAACAAAATAACCAACGAATTTGCACTGCACTTTAGCGAAGTAAGCGGTGATAACTACTGTAGTAACAATTTCAAGGAAATAAAAAATAAAAGAAGAAAAGAAAAAATAAATTAAGAAAGTAATACAAACGAACCATATAATGAAAAATTTACGATTAATGAATTATCAAATATACTACGAAAACAATGTAAAAAATCTGATGCGGCCAACACATAACCTCTCGCCAGATATTTTACCTGGTTGTACGCATAAAACGAAAAATATTTTTAAATACAAATATATATATTCATGTCTCACTACAAAATAATTCTCACATATATTTGCAAAATCTATGGGATATTTTAAAATAAATTATGTACAATACATACATTTTCTTTATATTCAATATCCTGAAATTTTCTTTTTCTGCTTTCCTTTTCTTTTTCTTTATATTCGTCATTTTTTCGCAAATTCCTTTTATATTCTTTTTTACATATATTCTTTTGCGTTGTTGACTTTTTTTTTATTTTCATAATCTTCATAATAATGTACAAATATTTTTGACAGAGGCATACCAATATTTTTGACAGTGACATTTATGTGACAATTACAAACATTTGAATTTCTTGCCTTGTAGTAGTTTGATCTGAGATTTTTTACGTCAAACTATTTTATATGCCTTTCTTTATCTCTAAATCTATAAAAGATATAATAATGAATTTATATTTATCGAATAAAGAATTTAACGTTCTTTAATCTAAGTATTTACATAAATTTTCGATAAATAATATTTAGATGATTTTTTTCTTGTAACTACTACTTCCGGTTGTCCAAGTGTTACCAAAACTGACTGGACTCTTCCCATTATTGCTAGATTGAGGAATCCGTAGTTAAAAATGTCTTAAGTCTTATAGTATTTGAGATATAGTGAATCCAACATCCACACACACATCCACACACACATACGGACATCATCGTAAAAATGTTATAATCGGATTCTAGGGACCTTAAAACGTGCTTATTCATTAAAATCTGGATATGCGATTTTTAGCATGAATACAATACCTCTCTTAGCGAGAGGTAAAAAGGTGCAGCAACGGGGCATGATTTTTTATCATACTCAATGTATAAAAACTTACCAAACAGTTACACCCAAATTATATTAAAATATTTCAACTCAATATGGAATATGGGATTATACCCAACTCTATGGAGATATGCTATAGTTACTCCGATATTAAAACCCGGTAAAGACCCCGTAAATACTGACAGTTACCGCCCAATTTCTCTCACATGCCACATGGCCAAACTGTATGAGAAATTAGTTAACAAAAGACTAATCTGGTATTTAAATGCAAATAAATTAATTAATGAATATCAATTTGGCTCGAGAAAGAGCCACTCTACACAAGATATAATTAACAATTTCACAAATCAAATACAGAACTCTATGATGCATCAAAAACACCTAGTTGCAGTATCATTCGATTTAACAAAAGCCTTTGATACTACATGGAGATTTGGAATAATTAAACAACTTCACCAATGGGGAATTCGTGGAAATCTTCTAAAATTTGTTGTCAACTTCTTAAAAGAACGCAGACTACAAGTACGTATTGGGTCAAATTATTCCGATAAAATTTCATATTCTAACGGTATTCCGCAAGGATGAACAGTTTCAGTCGTATTATTTCTAGTAGCAGTAAACAGCTTAGTTGAAAATCTACCAAAAAAAAACTAAAATATTACTTATACGTAGATGATTTACTAATTTTTGCAAGTGATAAAAACTTAATCCAAATAAAAAACGAACTACAAAATGGGTTAAATATAATTTCCTATAATGCTGAATCACATGGATTCACCTTTTCCATAGAAAAATGTAAATCAATAGAATTTTGTAGATTACGAAAACCTCACTGCTGCCCAAATTTACATATAAATAATATCCCAATAATCCCATCAGGTTACATAACATTCCTAGGAATTATATTTGATAACAAATTAACGTGGAAAAGACACATAGAAAATCTGAAAAGTAAATGTTTTACGGCCATGAACATATTAAAAATACTATCTCACACTACTTGCGGAGCCAATGTAAATACCCTTAGAAATTTGTATAAATCCTTAATATTGTCCCGAATAGACTACGGAATCATTGCATACGGATCTGCTAAGCCAACTATATTAAACAAGCTTAATTCAGTACACCATCTAGGCTTGCGCTTTTCGCACAAGCCCGACTTACTCACTTTATATAGAATCTGGAATACCTTCAATAAGAATACGTAGAACCAAATATATATTAAAATATATAATAAAAATCAAATCTAACCCATTACATCCTAATTATAAAGAAATTTTTCATAATATAAGAAATGAAGCCATTTATGCTAAAAAAAAAACCTGCCTCTTACATATGCCCAATATTTATCGAAAGCATTAAAATATTTTATAAAATGACTGAAAATAAATATAAACAAATTTTAACAAACGAAAGTGAGATTATGAATCCCCCTGTATGGAAATGTAAAAATTTAATAACTTTTAATACAAAATTAAAAGAAAAAATTGATAATAAATTAAATTTTCCTGTTGCCATTATTCAAAACGAATTTAAAATTTTAACTGAAAAGTATAATATAAATAATAAATACCTTAGTGTTTACACCGATGGATCCAAGAAGTCTAATAAAGGTACAAGCTCTGCCTTTTACATCCCTGAGTGGAATGTAACAGAAGGAGATACCCTCCCAAAAATAGCAAGTATTTTCACTGGCGAAGCAGTTGCTATTATGAATGCACTAAAATATATCAGATATAAAATATCAAATAATATTAACCATAATAATAATATTCAACATATCATCGTGTACACAGATTCACTTAGTGTAATAGAATTTATGCGTAACACACATGACAATTATAATACAAACCTATACCAGTGTGTACTGAATATTATAACTGAACTAAAAAGTAAACACAAAATTGGACTTACCTTGTTCTGGATCCCAAGTCACACTGGTATAAAAGGTAATGAAATAGGTGACCGTCACGCAAACGAACTTCTCAACACTGCACATACGGAAACATTTCCATGGGTTACAACTGAAGACCTATATCGCCATACAAACGAATTTATTGAAGAATCTTACCAAAAAGAATGGGATATAATGCCTAATAATCATTTAAGAAATATTAAAAATACGGTAAAACCGTGGGACAAGGAAAGGTATGAATCACTAATGAGAAGGGAACAGGTTGTTATTACAAGAATATCTATTGGCCATACCAGAATCACACATTCACATCTTTTAACAAATACAGAAAAACCGAAATGCCACACTTGCGAAGTAAATAAAACAATTGACCACATTCTATATGAATGTCCAAATTATGACAATGAACGAGATGAATTAAAAATAAACCAAGAATGTATAAAAGAAAATTACTCAACTGAACAAGGAATAATAAATGTGTTGGAATTCTTGAAACAAATTAACATATACAAATGCATCTGAATTAAATAATAATAATAATAATAATAATAATAATAATAATAAAAAATTATAATACCCGCAAATAATTAATAGCGACTATGTTCGTTGGCACAATAGCTATAGTTGCTCCGTGCCAAAAATAAAGGAAAAAAAATGTTCTGCTAATTTAGTTAAATGAATTTTATTTAGGAATAAATCATCTGTGCGTTCAAAAGCTTGTAAAGATTTTAAAATAGTATCATTTTTTGTAAATCTTTTTTTTTTAATTCAATTATTTTATCTAGTATAGAGATGTATAACTTAAGTTTGATAACATCTTTCTCATTTTTTACTTCTATGTCTACAGAATCATCTATTTCACAATCTACTATAAACTCTTGTAACCTTTTTGGAATAGATTTCATTCTTTTTGGTTTGTCAAAAAAGTCTGTTTTATCTAAACCAAGAGACAAAAAAATATTATTTGCAGATTTCCATATAGAATTCCATTCATTATCATTGTTTCGGAAGTTTTGAAATTCATTAATTGTTTCTTGAACTAAATTTAAACCTTTTACATAATTCATATCAGGGGATTGGAGATAATTAGATAAAGTTGTAACTAATTTTAATTTTTTTATAAAAATAAGCAGTAAAACAATAAATTCTTTATCAATTTGTAAAAGTAAACCTTTTGCTTCACATCTTCTATCCTTTTTTACATCAGTTTTAGAAATAAGATTGTTTAATGTTACAAAAATAGATTCAATTGTTTCTAAAACAGTCTTGCATGCTCTGAACTGAACAGTCCATCGCGTATCACATATTCTTTTTAATTCTCGAGCCTGTTTTGTAGGATAAATTTGCTTTTTCGTATTTAAAAATAGAGGATAAATTGTAGAGTTTGACATAAATGTATATAATTTTTCAAGATTAGAAAAAAAATAGCCGACTTTTTTCAAATGTTTGCAACAATCAACAACAACTAAATTTAATTTATGGTTAAAACAATGAATATATACTGCTTGCGGAACAATACTTTTAATATGATTTTGCACGCCACCTAAATCACCACTCATTACAGCAGCACCATCGTATCCTTGTGCTATAACAACTATAACAGTTATTTGTTCATCTTTATTCAAGTCTTTTGTTTCATTAGACATTATTGCAAAAAAAATTGATTTCTTTACATCGTCTGAAATTTTTTTACGTACAATGGTCGCCATAATAGAAATTAATAAATTTTGGATATCATGATGTAAGTATTTAGCATTCTTTGAATTATTCTGTAACTTTTTTGTACAATGGTGTCATGTTTACTTATCAATAACATTAATTCTCTTAAATAACCTTTGTTTAAACTTAAAACACTTTCATCATGACCATGTTGAGCAATATCTTGCGTACATGTAAATAATAAACACTCACATAAAGTTTTGTCTGTTTTCTTTAATTTCATTTTGGTATTGATCATTCACCATTTGTTCAATGTGTTTTCTGTTTCTTTAATTTCATATAATTTACATATTTTATAACACACATTTTATGTTGTTCAGATTTATCATGTTTTACTAGTCCTTTACTTGAATCAAGTGTATTCTTCCAGTTGCGAAACCCTTCATTCACAAAAATGTTTGCTTGATTTACACAATGGAAAAATCGGCAGTATAAACAAAAAACACTGTCTTTTAAAACACTATACTCCAACCATGTAATTTTTTTAAACCACGTTGATTTAAAGCTTCTCATTCTTTCACCTTGTTTAACTTTTGGATACTGCGATAGTATCGGCTGACGTGGCCCTTCTTCAGGAGTCTGTGACAAGTCGTTAGGTCCAGAAACAGTAAGAATTGTTTGTTCTGCTTCAGGTCTCACTGTTGGGGTGTGGACGCCAATTTCATTATCATCACTTATATCATCCTCGCTAGTTTTATTTTCACAAGATCTAGACTCACTATCACTTTCTTCAGTAGCACTTAAGTTACAAGGTGTCACCATTTCATTCATTTTTAATATATTTTCTAAATTACTGCTTGTACTGCCGTTACTGGTCGAAGGCAGGAAAGTATCAGTTTTTAATTTTTTTTTATCTGATTCTGACAAAAAATAATTTTTAATATTATTTGAGCGCTTCATATTTATTTTTACTTTGCTCTTTGACCACAAAATAACGAATGAGAATTGAGATTTTCATCACTCGTATAAATACCAAAATTTGTAAAACATGTTTGAACTTGCTAAACTATGCACGTGGACGAGTAAGTAAGGTATAGAACAATCTTAACAAGTAATTACAAGTTCATTGCTTCGCTATCGGAATCGTACAATTAATTTGACAAGTTTGGACAAGTTCGGCAGCGCGTTTATTATAACACCAATCAATAATAATCATGGTTAAATGCAGATAGAGATTTTTAGATACATGTGCATTGATGCAAAAAAATTATGCTGTATAACAATGTTTTTTTTTTGTTTCTTTCAGTGTTTCTGTCTTTTTTAAATGTTAAGATGTTAGAAGCAATATTACTAGCATTTTTTTTAGATTGACACTAAAAGCCGGCGGGGCCAACTAGGGGGCTACTGAAAATTTTAGGGGGGCAAGTACCCCCTGGACCCTCCGCTAGCGCCGCCACTGTGAAGCTATGAGATTGAATCCAAAGTTTTTTAATTTATACTTTTGGTGGCACAGTAAACGTATGGTAAAAATGGACTTGGTATGCGAGTATTACAAAATAGAAACGTCAAATAAAATCTGCCAAACCAAGTAATATGTCAAAAATATGTATATGACAGTTAACTGAGGCCTATTTCTTGAAATTACGAATGATGCATACTAAATCTGTTTTATCACGTGTTTAAATTAATTTTACCTGGTCAGTACAGCCCTAACTTTAAATATTTTGGCATAAAAATTTCAATATTTAATCGCAAAAGCTCTGTATATAAATAATTTCATAATTTTTTACGTTATAGACTCTTAAAAAACCTGTTTTTCATGTTAAACGTCCATGTCGCGGATTCTCGTGTTCACTCTGTATACCAATAGACGACAAGTATTATACTTGTGCAACGAAAATAGACCCTTACATATTCAGTTCAAAATAATATGAATTTCAAACATATTTATCTTATTATTCGACGAATACATTACCAATGTAATGCCATTTCTGTTTACAAGTACAGTCTTCCTGAAGAAAACAAATAAAAATTAGCATAATGCACGTGACACAAAAATGTAGAAGTACCTTTTAGGAAATTTGTTATCATTATTAAGTCATTACTGCGCTCGATCCACGCTCTTCAATTACAGACGGATGGCAGGGTCTTTTGCGTCTCTAACGACTTGCCTCGTAAATTTTCAACAAAATTATGCGCATTTTAAATTTAAAAGAGAGTTTTTCATACTGTCTTCGGAATAATTCACTACACTGCATGAATTTTGCCTCGTCGTAGCTGACTACCGTAAAAACGTATTTATGGAAGTTTATTTTTTACAAACATTACGTTTTGTTTATCCACAGATTTAAAGTTTGTTAATTTGAAAATGTTTTCGTGAGTTATTATGATGTATTTTTTGTTTGCTTCAATCCATGGGATAGAAAAACAACACATTCATTTGTTTTATAAAAATATTTGATAATTTCCATTAATGGAATTTTTTGATAGAATTATGAAGTTGTTGACAGTGATTTCTGTTTTTATTCTGTCTGTTGCCTACATATTTAGCGATGTTTTGTTTATCCGAAGTTACAAGATATAATAATAATAATAATAATAATAATAATAATAATAATAATAGTTTATTCACACAACAGGTACAAAACCCAATTACAGCGTAATAATAAAACAGATATACATACATAATATAAAATAAAAATAAATACATACGTAAACATTAGGTGAAATGCAATTTAATAATGTTATAATCACAAATATCGTTTTCATTACATATATTGTTGTAAATATTGCACATAACCGTAATGGGTGATTTTAACATCAGATTAGTTTTAACTGGTGGTATATAAAATAGAACATAGTTGCGAGAACTCAGTCTGGGTACGCGAAACAAGAGTTGTGACAAAAGGTATGGACAATCAACTTTGTTATGTATAATTTTAAAAAGGAAATTTAATATTATTTCTGTGTGCCTATCACTTACAGACGATAAATCAAAGGAACTAATTAAAACGTTATTTTGCAGTCCTCTTTCAGGATAAACCCTATGCTGCCGAAACCATAAGTATTTCGCAAATTTACGTGTGCAGCTCTCAATAAACAGTCGGTGACAAGCATACAGTGGATACCATATAATAATACCGTACTCTACCTTAGACCGGACTAGAGTGAAGAATAAGGTTCTAAGAGTATGAGTGTTATTAAAAATTTTTGTATTTCGAATTACAAATCCTAATGTCTTATTAGCTGAGCTTATAGTTTCTTTAATATGTGGAACAAATGATAAAGAGGAATCGAAAATAATTCCTAAATCTTTAATCATTTCAACACGATCTAATTTTTGTGAGTGTATGACGTAATCGGCAATGATAGGATTCTTCTTACGGGTGTAAGTCATAACTTTACATTTAGAAACATTAAGGTCCAAATTATTTTGAACACACCAGTTTTCAATTCGGTTAATATTACATTGTAAGTTGTCGCAATCTTTCTTCGAGCTAATGGACGAAAATAATTTAACGTCATCAGCATAAATGAGAGTTTCACAATCTAAGTCATTTACAATGTCGTTTATAAAAAGTACGAACAATAAAGGCCCAAGATTAGATCCTTGTGGGACCCCAGATTTGGCAATGAAAAAATTAGATTTGAAATTATTGTAAGAAACATACTGCAAGCGATTGTGAAAATAAGAAGTAAAAAAAGAAATGAGAGAGTCACTGAAACCTAAATTATACAATTTATGTAGGAGTATAGTGTGATCAATGCGATCAAATGCTTTTGAGATGTCGGTGTATATTACATCTATTTGACCCTGATTATCAACTATATTTGATGCAAATTGTGTAAAGCAACATAAATTGGTGACAGTTGAACGTTTAGGAATGAAACCATGCTGAGCAAACGAAAGCGAATTTTTTACTTGCTGAAAGATTTGCGAGTATAAGATAATTTCAAATATTTTTGCGAAGTTGGAAATAATCGTAATTGGCCCGTAATTCGTTACAATAGAGGGATCACCCGATTTAAGAATGGGGCATATTTTGCCTTGTTTCCAAATTTCTGGGAAGACGTTAGTAGATATGCAAAGATTCAGTATTTTGCATAACGGTTCAACCATCACATTTTTACAGTCTCTCACTAAGAAACTAGGTATTTGATCTGGACCTGATGTTGAAGAATTTTTAAGCTTAGAGATGGCTAGGGAAACATCTGGTTCAGTTATATTTATATTAATTACTTGGGCGTAATGTTCGATTTCAAGATTATTGTGTTTATCTGCATAATCTACAAACACACTACTAAAATATTCAGCAAATAAATTAACAATAGATTGTGGATTATCTGTGGAAAAGTTGTCTAATTCCATAATACCTGGAATTCTCGAGTTATTCTTCTTACTCTGTATAAATGACCAAAATTTTCGAGGATCCAATAATATAGATTTTTCAGCTGTATTTACATAATCTACGTAAGACTCGCGAGTCTGAGATTTTATGAGGCTGCGCAGCTCTTTAAATTTTACTAGATAAAATTCTGAATTATGTTGTTTGTATAAGCGGTGATATTTGGATTTCAGTTTTATATTATTTATGATATCTTTTGTAAACCACTGTGGATAAGAATTTTTTTTATATTTATATATTGGTACGTAAGTGTTGAATAAGTTATATAGAGCATCATAAAATATAAGCAGAAATATAAATTTTACAGTCTTTTTTCTGTACACTGCACATAACTTAAAATTTAAATTTTTTTATCTCTATTTAATTTCGAGTTATGGTACCAAAATTTTTCATGTGGACGCCATACTGGAAAGTAACAACGTCTGACGTTTCTCTTTCCATTTATTTCAAATATCGAAAATACTACAATTATTAAATTATTAGTTTTGTAACACGAGGGAGTGCGAAAGATGATGATGACACTACTTTTACTGCTTACTCCAACGATGACACACTTTATTATAACTGGTGGACGCTTAAATGGTTGACGTCCACGACTTGGTGAGAAGGAAGAACATACACTTACACTTTCCACTTGATGAACACTACGGATATGGACGAATACTTGGAATTTTACTGATTAAACTAACTTTTTAACTAATTGGTTACATTATCAACTAATACAACTAAGCCTAGCATGTTACATACCGCAACCCAGCGGGCATGCGTTTAGCACGCGCCCCAAAACTAAGAAAACACTACATGTTCCGACAACAAAACGTCTGCACGACTCAACGAACTAATCTAGACTCCCTACATGTTTACTCCATGAGTAACTAAGGTCGACTCCTAGAAACAAAGCGCTATCTTCAGGACAGGATTATCTTAGGGGTACAGGGTGCATACGCTAGGGAATTCAGTCATGCACGTATACACAATAATTTCTAAACCTAATGATCAACAAATAAATGTGGTGACTATCATAATACGATATGAATTTCTAAACTGAATTTTGACATTTATAACTAAAATAGATAAACAGAGTCAAAATATGATTATTGCAACTAAAACTAAAAAGTTTATAAAAAGTTATGTATCTGTTAATACTCTTACACTCGCCTTATCACAGTTTTAGCTCCTTAAATTTTTGGAACGGCTTTTTAACACTTGTGTACCTGCATATTTTAGTTGCTGTCACATATATTCCAATTCGATCTTATACATATTTGTGGTTTATGCAACATTTCACTATATGTATTTTTTAATAACATATACGTGTGCATGTGTTCTCTAATTTTTAAAATGTAAGCTTAGAATAGCAAAATATATGTATATCATTTGTTTTTCATTAAGTAAATTAAACCATTAAGCTAGTAAATATACACTGCAAAACCAGAAACTATTTATAAAGTTTTTTATCACAGGGCAGGTTAATTAATTTCAGTTCAGAACGCTATAAAACTAGTTTGTACATTCCTAGATGGTTTATCTTATATAATTACAGAAATTAACACACTTAGAAACTCTAATTGAATGTTGTATAATTTTACACTTGTGTTTGTGATATAATGATATTTAACAAACATGGCAATAGAATTGAAAATAGTCACTACTATGATCAAGTGATGTAAATAGTAAAACAATATTAAATGAAAAATTTAAATTAAAACACAGATACTTGGTTTTTTCACTTTATTTAAAACTTATGACGACCGTTTCGTCCTTTCGGACATCATCAGACTGAGTATACAAGAATTTTGTACAGGTATTTATATGTTTAGTAAGGGTGAAACAGAAACATCAATTTGCTCGTTTCAAATATTTTTCCCAGAATTTTGAAATCCCCATCGAAAGTATGTTTTATATTAACTCAGTATTCGGCAAACCCTATGTTGGTAATATGCTTCGTAATGGCTTTTTGATGTTCTTTAATCTTAGTTTGAAAAGATCTGCCGCTATGCCCTATGTAGATTGTATTACACTCATTACATTTAATTTCATATACAGCTGTTAAATCGCCTTTATCAGCTTTTACTTTATTGTTTGATAGTAATTTATTTAAATTTGTTTTATTAACCGAAATAGTTTGAATGTTGACCATACTTAAATTTTGGGTAACTTCATACGCTCACCAAGATACTACTGTGCTTCTCAATCTCACTAACACCTTACTTCTTACTGTCTATGTCTATTCTAACGGACTAACACTCTATGTGAATGTATCTATCTTCGCATGCACGTACGTCGCTTATATTTGGCTCTTATCACCTTCTGGAATATTCTCGTGACGTCTCGAACTATATAACAATACTCGAATAATTACGCTTACCTCCCCTTGTCTACCAAACCGCCCGCCTCACGTCGCCCGACTATCGCGCGCTGCACTGTTATTGATCGCCTATCTAGGCTCCTCCTTCTAGAATGTTTCTATTCTGCAACACGAGGAGGGTCTCCTATGAAGATGATGCTTCTTACTCCAACGAAGACACACTGACTGACTGGTGGACGCCTCGGATGATTGGCGTCCACGACTTCGTGAGAAGCAAGAACACACATACGCTTACACTTTACACTGGATGATCACTTACATTACGGACATGTGCATTACTTGATTCTAACTGATTAGCTAAACATTTTAATTAAAGATTTATTTACATGGTTACATTCCGTAACCCAGCGGGCGGGCGATAGCACGCGCCCCAAAACTAAAAGATACTACATGTTCCGACAACTAACTCTTACATGTGTACTCCATGAGTAACTAATGTCCACTCTCTAAAAACAAAGTGCTATCTTCAGGAGAGGGTTATACTAAAGGTACAGAGTGCATAGGCTAGGACATTCAAGGTCACGCACGTATACACAATAATTTCTTAACTTAATGGTCAACAAATAAATGTCGTGACTATTATAATACGAAAAGAATTTCTAAACTGCATTTTGACATTTAAATAGATAAACAGAAATAAAATATGATTACTGAAACTATAATTTAGAAAAGTTCATAAAAAGTTATTTATCTGTTATTACTCTTACCCTCGCCTTATCACAATTCATTGGCGTCGGTTCGCACGCGCTGGTCGGGAGCTCGTGGACCAAATGTAGGTACTCTCGCGTTACAATAGCCATTGAGTTATGACAGTTTGTCGTTCATATAAACCTGTTGGCGCACCCTGTATTATTTAAACATCTACAAAATGAATACTTATTTCAATATCTCCCTAATCTCTTAAATATTAGATTCCCAAAAATCTTTGAAACAACTCTTTAATAATTATATATTTTATTAACATGTCCAAATACGTTTCACTAAACACATAGGTACAGCCACAATAGGTTTTTCCGCTTTCCTTTTGTATTTTTATTCCCATTATAGGTATGAACAAACTTTTAAATCCCAGTCTCGCACAAGCCATATAAAAACCTAGAGAAAGAACGTTTTCGTGAAACATTTATTTCAAAGTGAAAAAGCAAAGTTCATTTTGCTAGGATCAGACAAAACTCTATAAAAGCCCGAAGCAAATTTATCATGAACAGTTCAATCAAATCTGCTGGCATACGTTGTACGTGGACATGAAGCATAAGTGGAAACGCCTGGGGTGATAAAACATCTGCAGATCTCGGCTGACCAGGATGGTGATGGTGGGTAGTTTCCGATCGCGCCGCCGTGACGCTGTGATGAGAGATATCATTCGCCGCGGGCAATGTAAGCACTACTCGCCAACTTTCGGTTTTTATGTAAATAGCTGAGTTTTCAGTCTGCAACTAGCAGAATTTAATGTACAACGGAATTGAGAAAAGTTGTAAATGGAAGTATAAAAAAGTATTCCATTACGGTGATGATGCTTGGGGATATAACGAATTGAGCACTGATTCTATTTTTGTTCTCCGAATTCTAAAGTGAATATTATTTTTCTCTTAAAAAAGGAGAGAATAAGAGAAATATTGCTTTATATTTTTTTAAGAATACAGGCTGTAACCAGAGCTAAGCAAAGTACCGGAAAGTAGTACTTGAAGTACAAGTACCAAGTATCATGATGTTTCTAAATGTACTTGAAGTACAAGTACTTTATTAGTTTCTAAAGTACTTGAAAGTACCAAGTACTTGAAAAAGTGCTTGTAAATTTGGGTGCAAGTACTTTTTCAGATAATTGATATTTGTCTGATTATATGAACCTCAAAAGGTGATTATTGACAAAAATTTCAATATGCGATATTTATTTGGTTATTTAAAACAAAAATTCCTCGCTGGGACTGCCGTATCACTTAGCGATCTCATGACGTAAAATTGACGTCATATGATCGCCAAGCGATACGAGAAGCTGTACCGAGATGTTAGCATGACGTCATTTTTACGTCATGCGATACGGCAAAGTCCCAGCTAGTAATACAAACATTATATGTATATGCTGTATGCAGATTAGAATTAATTAGTTTATGCCAAAAAAAAATGCAAATATATCTTTACTTTCATATTATGAAAATATATTTATTTATGAAATTCACATGATTATATACTACAGCATACCACTCCAAAAGAAACACTGGCAGAAAAACTATTAAAATCTTCAAATGTGGTACTTCAGGTTGTCCAATTATAACCAAAATCTAATCAACTCACACACACACACACACACACACACACACACACAGACACACACACACACATACACACACACACACACATACACACACACACACAAACACACACACACACACACACACACACACACAAACACACACACACACACACACACACACACACTCACACACACACACACACACACACACATACACACACACACGTATTCTAGGGACCCAAAAACGGGCTTATTGATTAAAAAATCATCAACATTTTTTTGACAAAAGTCAATACCTTCCTTACATAAAAGGTGACGGAAGGTATGACCTTTGCCTTTATTTACTTACCTTCGAACGGTAAGTGTTTCGCATCACTTACCGTTCAATTATTTGTAAATAAAACCTACTGTCTTGGAAACCCTATAGGTAAACATTTAAAAAAACCGATCGTGCAAAAATATTATATCGTTATAATTAAAAATATAATTTTAATATTAAAAGAGTCTGCAATGAGCCCTAAAGTTAAAGTTTTTTAAGCAATTGAATCGGTGAATAACTTGTACTCGTATGCTGAGTGTGTTTTAAATGCTTTAGTTTGGCAAGTCGAAAACAACACTGTCAACAACTGCAAATAATTTCCTACGCAAAAAATCTGCATGCCTTGTGAGTATTCGGATAAATGGAACTTGTGCCCTAGTTGCCAAACAACTTGCTATTTATCTTTTGTTACCAGCTCGGGTGAAGTTTTTTTTTTATTTAATATTGTTTTGATGTAATCTTGACAGAATTAACTTACCGGTAGTCTACATAGATGGTGAGCATTGTTTTATTTATTTTAAATCGATTGTACCAACTTGGGAAACTGCAGTTTTATTGTTTTCCTTCACAAACAATTTGACGTTTATCGCCTTTGTTTGCAAATTGTTGTTTTAAGAAAGAGAAGATAGAAAATAAAAACATTTCATTCCGCCAACATCTCTCGATAGATAGCATTCGTAGAATGCAGCATTAATATTTTGTCTTGTTTGCTCGAATTACTTGCACGACATAGCGTACTTGGCTGCAGAAATGGTTTTTTTATGCATTAATATTTTCTCGTATACCTTTATTGTAAATTATAAATTTTGCAATCTAATCATATATTTAGACAAATTACTGTAATCTGTAGTGATTAACAGCTTTCAAATTCACAGTTTAATATTCTAAACTTTAAGCTTTACTAACTCCAATTAGTAACCATAAAACAAAGTACATTCCTGTCAAGAAATTCCTTGAACATTACCTTTAATATATAAATCCCTCGTTCATGTAATCTGACAGGTTGCAGCATCTATATAAATCAAAATTCAACTCTCAGAAGCAAATATTATGATGATATTCTACATTGAATGTTTGTCATTGATAATTAAATTTTGTTTAGTATTAAATTATTGTTTCCATGGTACTGCGACCTGTAATTTCATTGAGAAATACGGACGACCGGCAACGTATAAATTCAGCACTTCATTTTTTCACTGTTATAACGATGGTAAAGAGGCTTTCAAAGTAAAATCTATACATTTTTAATTTCAGAAAAAGTAAATTCAATTTGAGAAAAAGTAAGTTCACTTTCGGAAAAGGTAAATTGATATTTTGATATAATTTTTCTGAAAGTGAAATTACTTTTTTTGATATTTACATAATTTTTCTGAAATTGAAGTAACTTTTTCTGAAATTTAAGTTCAAAAGGTAAAGTTCGTTTATTATTTCAGTTGGTGTTAAATCTTTCAAAACAATGTATCTACAGTTCCGACTTAAGACATTTTGCCGCCCGGGGCTTACTTTTAAAAACCGCCATTCTCGACAAAGAATAAAGTTTGAAACCCCATCAAATGCTTTTGGAATGACAAAGTGTATTAATCTTATTTCAAAACCCAGATTGGTTCTTAAAATTATTATACCCACAGATGGGTCAAGTTTCAACTTATGTGGGACCTAAGAGAATTTCTCCGTTATTTTTGCCTGTTTACGGTTTTCGATTCGGTTCGAAGTCTTGGTTTAATGAAAGGTCTCGTGGAATAGACTATAGGTAAAAATTATGAAAGTCCATGAACTCCCATATTTTTGAAATTCAATGACAAGTTATTTTTGAATTGGTTCTGAAACGTTAATTATAGAACATTTTAAATGTTCGCAGGAAAAATCTTCACCAGTTACACGACTTTGCAGTCGGAGCTTTTTCGCTACATCAGTCACTCGTCCAAACTTTTTGCGTCTTGGTAATTTAGTGAGTTACGGTATCTCATCAGACAGCCACTGACACCGCTGTTAGCTTAACAAATTTCTGTTCAGTACGAGTATTGAACAGAAATCGGCTGACCAAGTTATAATTTGCGCATATCGCTGTCGAACATTCATCTGACGCTTGGACCGTCATGCTTTTTAGATCTTGTCTTACAAATTCTGAGGCCTGTATCTTAGGATTGTTACCGTTTTGCCTGCTT
Source organism: Harpalus rubripes (assembly GCA_963082715.1). Lineage (NCBI taxonomy): Eukaryota > Metazoa > Arthropoda > Insecta > Coleoptera > Carabidae > Harpalus > Harpalus rubripes. The sequence goes on from OY720464.1 coordinate 10,593,465, forward strand.
AACACATACCATTTAAAAGCGCCTATACCTTCAATCTGTATGTACCAATCATCTCATTTTGCTAGAAAATGGACATTCATCCTTTTTCCCCTGGCTCTTAAATTTGCTTTAATTAAATTTTTTATTTAAAATAATTTAAGAACGTGCTCTGCTCGGTGTACGCCCTTTACTTATCTACCGCTGGGGGCTATAGACCCCAAAAGCCCCCCCCCCCCGTTAAGCCGGTACTGTGTATCTACTTCACTGCGCAACATTCGATGTTATTAATTTTTCATCAAAACCAAATTACTAAACGAACCTCTCTGAAATTTTACCTTATGAACTTTTACAGATCAAACTTGACAAAAATTGTTGATATTTGCACCTCTTCGTCGGTACAGTCTATGAGTCAGGCTGAGAAATTTTTCAACCACCCTCGTAATATCAAATAGCAGCCGAAAAACATTAGAATTTAAAAAAAAATACAAATGTAACAATCAAAATAAACTTATTTAATTGCAGCATAAATATATACAATAAGAAAAAAATAATAAACATTTATATAAATGATAACAAATTTAAAAATAATCTAGAATAGTTTAATATCCATGTCCATGCCCACCATGCCCGCCACGTCCCCCATGTCCTCCAAGTCCCCAGTGGGTCTCTCCCACGTAGCTCTGTCCTCCATGTCCACCACCACCGCCTCCGTGTCCACCACCACCACCTCCATGGCCACCATGTCCACCGTGACCGCCATTTCCGTATTCCGCGGGGTGTTGAGCGACGCCAATATGCCTCACATTAGCGTTGAAACCGTGCTTTTTGTCGGATGTGTACTCAACAACACGCACAGTTCCGTCGGCATCGTGAAGGGTGTAAGCGCCCTTGACAACGTCTCCGTCGCGATGTTCCCATTGTTGATGTTTGTCCTTAGTGTGGGGATCGTTTACACCGTAGGAGAATCTATATTGGGCTGGGCCCTAACAGAACATTGGTAAGTACATTTTTTTCTGCGATCATTTGAAGGCTTTTTGAAATTATTTTTATGGATGCAATTCGTGTAGACTGGATCTTTTTTGAACTTATGGTCCTTTATTCTACACCACATAGACACTCATTCAAAAAGGTCTTATTTCGTGTATTTATTGAGTAAATTATTATTATTTACTGCAGTTTTTACCTCCCGCTACCCTTGGTAAGGGAGATATAGGAATCGTGCTAAAAATCACATATCGAGATTTTGGCAAATGACCACGTTTTAAAGTCCCTAGAATCCAATTTTAACATTTTCACGATGATGTGTGTGTGGATCCTCCACTCTAACTCAAATACTATCATTCAGAAAATTTTGAAATCTTGTATTTCAAACTTTTTCTGTACTGGAAAGAGCCCGTTAGATTTTGGTGAAAATCGAATAACCGGAAATGGCACTTTACTAGAAGCTCAAAATAGTTTTTCTTCGAAAAATACCTTTAAATGTTATTTTTTCGAGATTAATGTTATTATAAAAATTAAAGATTAATAAATTTTCTATAGATTTGCATTCTTTTTCTCTATATTGTATGGATAAATTTATAAAATTATCTATAATTTAAATCCCAGAGCCTTCGCTTTAAACAAACAAAACGCAGTTATTCAAATGTATGTAACTGACAGATAAATGTCACTATCAAAGAAATAATCATTTCAAAATAATATTAGTAACGTTTTTAAAAAGAAAAAAGTAAATAGAACAATAGAAAAAGAATTCAATACAGTTTCCAACGTAAGTAAATATGTAGTTATGTATTTAGATTAATAAAAATTAATAATTTACAAAAATATTTAAGCTAATCCTCATTTTTGGATTAGTGAATTCTATTCTGTCCCGGTATTTAAAATTTAATTTTCATTTTATTATAGTTCCGGTGGCTCAATGGTTAGAGCAACGCCTCATGTTATGAGTGCCCCCGTGGCTCTGGGTTCGAATCTCACTAAGGCATGGATGTGTGTGAATGTGAACCACGTCTGTAATTGAGATTTAATCCTGTTGAGGGGTTTAAAAAAAAGGTAGTTACTTGGATTAGATTAGACTATATTTTAAGAAATAAACTGTAAAAATTAGAGTAAAATTTGCTAATTCAAAAAACTTAATCTTTTTTGTGACTCAGGCTGTAAATGGCGGGAGGTATTGTGTTGGCCACACCAGATTTTTTAGTACTGACAATGGGATCTTTTTGCGAAATATAATTGCACTCAAATTTGAGTATAATTTGATATTACTTATTTACTTACATAATTGCCTTCACCGTGTCCACCGCCTCCGCCATGTCCGCCACCGCCTCTGCCATGTCCACCACCTCCTCCTCCATGTCCACCATATCCTCCGCCTCCTCCATGTCCACCATATCCATAAACAGCAACGAATAGACAAACAGACAACTGCAATATTCCAAAAATATATTGACATCACTGTATAACATACCTTCACTTCACTGTAGAAAGTATTTGTATATGCATGTATATACTTACCACAATAAATTTCATCTTTATATAATTTTTATAGATCACTACTCCTTTAAACCAATCGATCAACTGATGTCGTTGTTAAATTCCACGGGTTTATATACTATATCAAGCAAAAAGTGCTGTAGAGGAGACAATTACTTACATATTAGGTAATGATTTGTAAACATGGTTGCAATAATCTCTTTTTAAAACTTAAAAACTGAAAGCGTAATTGTTATATTTATAATCTTCTTCAGAGTACTTTAAAATTATTAAATTGATAAAAATTAAGAATAAGACAACTTATTCATTACTTCCCGCTATTACAATTTTATTTAAATATTTCATTAACAATGCGTGCGTAATGTAATTTAATTTTTTTATTACTTAGCAGTAAAATTTATTTGCCAGTTAATATAATTCACATAAATAATAAATGTATGTACATGCATTTTTCAAAGATAAGCTAAGGGTTATAACTATTTTTTTAAAAAGTGCCACTATCAGCGTACTTTGACTCTTACTAAAGCCAACAAAATACCACTAAACTGTTTTGAAAGACAAGTGCTAAGATTTAAATACGGCCCAGTTAATGGAAATGTATGGAGAATTAGTACAAATGCTGAATTGCAGATATTATACGCTCAACTGGACTTAGAAGCAGTCATAATAAAAACAGATTAAGATGGTCAGGGCACCTGAAAAGAATGAATGATAACGAACCTACAAAACAAATATATAAAGCGAGTCTAAATAGGCAAGACCGGGACTGAGATGGTTTGAAGACACATTAAATGATATTCAAATAATGAAGATAGAAAATTGGAGGATGAAGATTAAAGACCGAGAAAGCTGGGGGAAAATATTAGAACGGCAAATACACGTTGCACGAAACTGCGCGATTTGTCAAAGAACACGCTAGTGTAAAAAAGTTAACACTAGTGTAACACAGTGCATGTCAACGAACAGAGCTATTAATAGTATTTTATGTACCATGTCGCCCGATGGGCATTATCATCATAGTAACGCCCTTGTTACATACAAGATTTTTTTCACTACTAGCCTACAAACATACCATTATTGACTTGTTATTGAGTTGTGAAATTGTTTTTCTCTACCGCTTCCTTAGCAACGCTTAACAACGGTCAATAATGAATTATTATTGACCATGGTTAATTATGCGAACTGTCACTTTTTAAAGAAATTCAAGCTTCTGAAGTTATTTAACCTATTAAACGCAAAGAAAACATTATATTTAAATTTGCCGCCTAATTTCAAGTTGGCAATAGTTAAATTTCAAATTAAAAATCTTAATATTCTACGATCTTATTTCTTATCAAATTTTTCGTGCGTTCACATTATATTTACAATGCTAAATGTTAATTTAGGTATTTATTTGTTGTTAAATCTATGAAAAGGTAAGTGTTTATTGTAACATTATTTCAATTCTTACATTGTACATTTTTTTAGGGTTATAATTACATTTCTATGTAAAAACACAAAACAGGTAACATTTATTTGCTATTTATAGTTGAAATTGATAGTGCAATTGTGACAAGGATCCATTTTTGCTTTTCGTTATATTTATGACGATGACGTCACCCCGAACGTCGACATCTCTCATGTGAATATTGCAAAGCTCATCGGTTCTACAAGCGCCAGCCACTCCAATCACAAAATAGCCTAAGAAAGTATGAATTAGTAAGTTTTTGGAATTTTATTACCACAACAGGATACCTTCGTTGATAGGAAGACTTCATCTGGCGCTTCTATGAGAAATTTATTAATTTCTTCTTTAGAAAATACAGATGACTTTTTTGGCTTATATGTAGCATTTTGGCGCTTTAAAAATGCAAGTAACTTAAAATATTTTGAAATGTCTACATTTTCTTTTAATGAAATAGTCGATTTCAGCATGGAAAATATGGCCCATAAACTTGAAGCCTTTTTATTGCGTGCTTGCTCCTGGAAATATACTAGGAGTACATTTTCTGAGATTTTAGTCACCTTTTTTGTTAGACACCATTCTTTAAAACTTGTATACACTTTCATATATATCGGTTTAGATTTTTCTGGCAGCAATGTATAAAACTTCACATTTTGTGCCGCTTCTTTAATTTCCGGAGGAGTACAATTTTCCGTATTACTTTCTTCAAACATGTTTACTTATTGTTACCAAAATGAAATGTCAGATATTAAAAACAATATTAAAAACAAAACAATTTTATTTTTGCCTACTTAGTTTTTATAGATATTAATAAATATTAATGTCAAAATTCTTATGTTATTATTAATATAAAATTCGTGAAATAGAATTTAGGAGCTAGTAGTGAAAAAAATAGTATATAAACCACGGTTGAGAAGATCATTATTGACCAGGCGCCTTGTATCACTCGGGCTTCGCCCTCGTGTTACAATCTTGGCGCTGGGTCAATAATGATTATCTTCTCAACCTTGGCGTATAATATACTATTATGTCTCACTAGATTATGTGAAATAAGTTTTCATTTATAATAATTTTGATTACAATAATGCTTAAGCTTTGACGTTGCTAAGGATGTTGTTTAATTATCTTTGGAGATGGTGGAATGGGTGAATTTGTTGTTTCGGGAGATATTTTGTCGACGCGGTGTAAAGAATTTATTTTGAATGTTTCTGTATACTTTGAGGAAGACAAACGTATAAATGATCTCCTAATTTTTCCATTCTCGTCTGTAGAAGATGTAAGTATCATATTTTGAGGTTCGTTATTACATGACAGATCTCAGTTCTTTATTTCTTATGCACTTATTCGTGAATATTATTACATTTTAGAGAGCTTGTACGGCTTTGGATGTGTCACATGTGACGGTAAATAATATCAAAAATGAATTCAAACGTGGATAAATATCGTTCCCAAAAAAATTAGTGATCCGTCATCTGTCAAAATTGAATGCGAAACATTACAGTCTGCAATTCGACGGACTTACTATTTTCATGTGGTGAAAGTAAATGGCTTTTTAAGGTTTTTTTGATAATCAATTTTAAGTATTATAATTAAATTAAAATTGATTTCTGTGTTGTGCTTTCACAGCTGTTTTCTTATATTAATTGTTGTAATCAATTAATGTATTAATTGTTGTAATCAATCCTTATTATTATTGTAATGAATTACAATTAAAAAGAAAATTCATTATATTCCGTTCATATTATTTTTAATTTAAAGTCCATAAACGATGATCGGATTATAAAGAGGGCATAATGAAATATTATGCCCTCCCATTATGCCCCGGTTATTATAGATATGTTTATATACACCGTATGCTAGCAATAAACAGTTCATAATACTTTAGTGAGACATAAATGTCTTTTGAAGTGTCAATTTTATTTAAATAATGTTTATTAATGTCATGGGTACCAGGGTATCTGCATTATGTAGTGCATGATACCCATAGGCATTATGAGTTGGTGGTATGGTAATGGTGTCAAGAAATTTATATTGACACTGGGATATAGCCTCAAAAAGAAGCAGAAGCATTCATAGCCTACCTACTAAAGTTTATTAAAACTTTCTGATTCGTAATCAGAGTAAAATATAAAAAAATTGAAGCAAGGCCCTCCGCTGTCGGCCTAATAATCTATTGCCCTCGGAGGGCATAACATCTTAATACCGTTTGTACATAAAATAATAATAAATCATTTATGACCCGTTTATAGTTAGTCGTAACTACAAATTAACAAAAAAAAAGCGTATCGAAATTTTGAAATTAATATTTAACAACTCATTTAACATTTCGTTTCGCTACAATTGAGATGTTGTCAAATTAACCAACAGTTAAAATTTAACTATAAGCGGTACAACTAGCCACTACTCGGAAAGTGGTGTTGGATAAAATTTTGCATGGCACAAGTTTTAATTAAGTCATTTGAGAAAAATCCCCCACGTGACCTAGTAGCCACACTTTTTTCGCATGACATATTTCCAATATAACATACTTCGTACAGTAAACTATAAAATTACCATATAGATAGTGTTATTAATAAAAGGAAAGAAAATGAAAAATTACTTAATTTATCTTGCAAAGAACTAAAAATTTTGCAAACAAAATACTTGTAAGTTGTTTTCTCATTTCTTTGTGTTAGTGACGTGTGTGGGTAGGTTCATTATTTTTTATAAATATTGCATTTTATTAGTATATTGTGCAATAAATGCACGGAATTGTATTTTTTAGACGAAAGTAGAGATTCCAACCACATGAGTTTAAATAAGCTTCACGCATTTGTAGTACATTATACTTTTTCTATGATCAATTTAATAAAAGTATTCACAATACGATAATATTTTCCTAAACTGTAAAATTAAAATTTCAAAAAAAAACAGTCACAATAATCTAATAACAAAATTATCCGTGCCAAAAAATATAAGAGTTGTTATGAGCGTAGTGCGTAAAATAAACTCCATACGAAATGCATTGCATTCTACGCTTTGCTATCAAAAAGTCATACTACACGTAAGTACTGCGATCAAATGTGTGTCGCACTTTATATTATTTATTATATACATAAATGACCTACCAAATCATGTCACGGTAAATAATATATCAATGTTCGCGGATGATACAACGTTCTTCATAAAAAATAGGAATACTGACATTCTGAACGAACAATGTGACAGAGTTCTTGAGGAAGCAAAATGTTGGTTTACAGAAAACAAACTACTGCTAAATGAAGAGAAAACTGCCACTATAACTTTCCAATGCGGAAAAAATAACTCCAGCAATCATGCCAATTTACAAGGGTTGTTCATTGATCCAGACTTGAAGTGGCATAAACACAAAAACTGACAAAATTGGTCTATTTATTTAGAAAACTTTCAGCACAAGTGTCAACAACTACATTAAGGGTGTACTGGAGGCAAAAAAAGTATTGAAAAATACTGAATAAGTTTTCTTAAAAATACAAAAAGTAGCCATTGTAGGAAAATCGGTTTGTATTTTTCGAAAGTATACACCTGTAGCTAGAGTGCTGCGTTGAGAATACTATGAATTTGTTCTTCGTTTTTGAGATTTTAAATAAATAAAGAAGTAAAAATTGTCATTTTTCACTCCCATTTTTCTAATAATAGTAGAATGTTTTTATAAAAAATCTTAACGCCCCACCGTAGAGGATAGTATTATGAACCAATTTATATTATAAAAAATTTAACTATTTTGTTAGGTATTGCACATTAAAGGAAAAGAAAATTGAAAATTTTTTCATCGTCAGATGTCGCTGGTTGTGGTACAATGCATTTCAGAGTAACAAGCATCTCCCTTTCCCCTCAGCGTGCCGGCACTTGTTGTTGTACCATCCCACAGCTCAGCATGAGTTGGGTTTTGGTCGAGAAAGACAATATTAGTTCTCTTTAAATTAATCCCCTGATGTATCTTTTCGTCTTTTCACTTTCTTAATCGATTACAATTTTTCTGTTTTTTTTTTTCAAAGTTATAAAGCAGACATGAGATTTTCATAATAATAATCGGTATACCTACCTTTTTATTTTATAAAAAATTACAGGGTAACTTAATTTCATTATTTTTATAAAAATTATAATTATTATAACTTTTATGCTGTTCATTTTTTTTAGGAACGGCACCCATTTCCAGATATAATGTGAAAACAAAATCCTAATACCTAAGTGAGTAAAAATCACAATTAACTTTTCATTTAACAAAACAAAATAAACAAATTATTTTCTATACCGGTGTCTACTTGAAATCTGGTATCTGTTACGATATCATTTTTTAAATTTTTGTTGTAGTTTGTTAGCTATTAATTTTAAACAAAAACATTTCAAATAAAGGTTGTAGATAATATTATTCTGCACCTAAATCTCTGATCAGATTGTATTTTGCACGTTTTGAAAGCTGCAAAATTGAATTTGAAATGTTACAAATATTTGATTTATATTGTCACCAATAGTTTGTAATAAATACCATAAAACATAAACAAATAAAGGAATTTAATCTAATTATTATTAGTATTATCATTATTAATCATTATTATTATAATTTTTTTTACTATCTTCAGTGGAAGTTTTTTTTTTGACAAATTATTAATGTTACGACATATTATTTAATATTGAATATCAGGGAAGAGTACTCTCGCATCTTGTCTCGTTGCATTATGCGAGACGAGAACGAGAGCGAGATTGCAGTTTAAAATTCGAGGCGAGATCGATATAACAACTGCGAGAAGCGAGAAATCTCGCGACAGTCTCGCAATAAAAAGTATTTGTAACTTTATAAGCTTTAATTGCACCGTACAAGGAGTGGAGTCACCGCTAATTCATGCACAGAACACGTGAATGTGAAAATTATATGAATTCACAAATTTTTTGTCTATCTAGAGTCGAGTGATATCGGTTCCAGACCGAGGAAATGCAAAAGAAAGACAAAATCGGTTTTGCATCTAAAAAAAAAAACTAGTTTTTCTCCAACATTTCAGCCCTAATTCATCCCAGATCGAGATTGCAGATCCGAAAATAAGACGAGATCGATATTTTATATTTCTTGTCTCGCCTCGCGTGCATCACTAAGTGGTATAACGTACGAGTATAATTATGTGATGTTTTTAGGTATTCCTTTACATTTGATTACATTTTCTATGTAAAAATAATATACATATAAAAAATGGTGCTACCGTCTTTGTTTTTACAAATACTGAAGAAAGTATTGTGTTAGTCATATTTTTATTTAATCGAAAATGATCTTTCTCATAGATGGTAATATGAGCAAATTTCATCGGTATGCTTGTAACAGTAAAAGGTATTTGGTTTATGTACTAATGTAATTAGCTTTACCTTAGTTTACATCACAAATAAAACTTTGAAAAACCTAAACGGATTAACGTAGATCTGAGTAGAAAATACGCAAATTGTGTGGAATATCCTAAAACGCTTAGGGCAAAGAGCAAAGATTATATGTTTCTGACCTATAAAAGGGTAGTTTGTAATTACCACCACAAATGCAAATGTATCGTATATAAGGACAAAAAAATTGAAAACGTGTTACTTTTGTTTTGATGTTGGTGAAGTTTACAGTGCAGTAGGAGTTATATTTTGTTTTCATATTATGTTTTGTGTGAGTCGATATGGCAAGAGGAGATAGAGACTTCAAAAGAAAACCATATTTATCGAAGAGTAAACTTGGTTCCTGCCGAAAAAAATCTCAAATGCGAGCCCTAAATCTGTAAGTACTTGTTATATTAATATTATTTTTTTAAAACAATTTTCCAACGCATTAGTATAAAATTTTTACAATAATATAAATATAATTTTATTTATTTGGACTTGAAAAATCGAGTTGATACCTATTTTGTACAATTCCCATTAACAATAAATATAAAAAAAATAAGAATATAGGTACTTTCATGATAATTCGAATTTAAAATTTAACAAACATGTGCACATTTTAATTTAAAAACAAATTTTCTTAGATTTTATTGTTCAAACATGAACATTTAGTGTAAAATATGGATTGCGGAAAATATTTATTCTTAAAATAATTAAGTATTTATTTATGCTTTTATTGATTTTTTATTTTTTAGCATGAGAAAATGTGTTTCCAAGGAGCATTTCGACCAGGGCATACCCCAGATTAGTAACATGTAAGTAATTGTATTTAATTTTTTTGTTTATCTAGTTTTTCATATTTTTTTTACTTTAAAGCGTGACTGTGATCACAATTTATTGTTAGTCGCCTTTGTAATTGCAATTACGGTGTATTAACAATTATATAGATAAGTTCTTGTATCAAAAGATATTTTTACTTTGATGTACAAAAACTATTTAAAATTGAAATATCCACTATATTTTTTATGCTGTACGAATTATAATTTATTTTAGTAATGAACGTGAGGACTCATCATCTTTGATGGAATATTCATTCTACCAGGACTCTGAATAAATAATATTTATTCGGACCAACGTAATATCTTCGACATTACGAGTATAAGGTAAATAAGTATAGTCGTTTTGTTTTTTTGCGACAGACTCTGCAACATTGATTAGCAAATAAAAGAAAATGGTAATTTAGTTTTGCATGAGGTACCTATTTTATATATTTTGAATTACTAGTATATTTCTAGATACTTAGATAAATACCTTATCATTTTAAACTCGTGCTTCTTATATTTTTTTAAATATCTACAAAGTATTACCAAGTTTAGAATTTCACTGAATACATATTGTATTTTTATTGTAATGCTGGGCGCCAAGAATCACCACCTCTAATGGAGAATTTACTCTGCCAGGACTCTGATATCGATGAACATCGAATGACTGCAAATAATTCTCATCAAGATGAAGCATCTGGTAGTATAAGGTAAATAGAAACAATTTTTGGATTTTCCCCCAGGCAAATGTCGTAGTATGTAATAACTAAATAAATATTTTTTTAGAAATGAAAATGTACCATTTCAAATTAGTGGAAGGAGGATTATTGACATAAATACGTTTTTCAATAGTCTACGGAACTTGAAACATAACAGCTTATTTTATTGTTCATTTAATGACGTTGAAATTATAAACGAACAAAGAAATGGATATCACAGTAAATTTGTCATAAAATGTAAAACGTCCGTTATCTACAGTGATAACGATAAAGACATGAATGTGAATGAAGCTGTTGTACTGGGGACTATTTCTTCAGGGAATGGTTATGCGCAACTAGAAGAAATTTCTGCTTTCTGCAACATTCCTTGCCTGAGCGAACACACGTTTATAAAAATCCAGAAGAAAATAGCCCCACTCATTGCTGATGCTTTATTAAAATCAATGGAAGAAGCTGGAGACGAAGAGAAACGTTTGGCAATTGAAGCAGGAGATGTAGATGAAAGTGGCAATCCGTACATCACAGTTATTGCCGATGGAGCTTGGTGTAAACGCTCGTATAAAGTAAACTATGACGCTGCATCCGGTGTTGTAAGTAGAGTAATTTATTTAATAAATTTATTAAATTGCGTTAATCTAAATTTATGTACTTATGTGTATATAATTTCAGGGAGTAATCATTGGCAAGAGGACTGGAAAAATATTATACCTGGGAATTCGCAATAAGTATTGTTGTATTTGTTCGCGTGCTTCAAACCAGAATAAAAGTCCCGCAGAGCATATTTGCTATAAAAATTGGTCTAAGCCTTCAACAGCAATGGAGTCAGATATTATTGTAGAAGGCTTTAAACAAAGTGTTTCTATGCATGGTGTCATTTATTTATATTTAATAGGAGATGGTGACAGTAGCATCATGAAAAAATTATTAGAGTGTAGACCATACAACACAAAGTTAGTGAGCAAAATAGAATGCAAAAATCATTTGCTTAGAAATTACTGCACACGTCTCAGAGAATTAACGAAAAAATGCGTTAGTTCGAAAAAACACTCTGTGCCTGTTAAACAACGAAACAATTTAAATAATAATATCAGAAGATTACGTAATGCTATTCAGTGTGCTACGCAATATCGAATAAAAGAAGATTCAGATGAACAAATAAAAATACATAATTTAATAATGGATATAAACAATAGTATTAATCATGTGTTTGGTGATCACACACATTGTGACACTTACTATTGTAAAAAGAAAAATGCAACTAACTTGAATGAATACAATTGGGTACCAGAAATGACACAAAGTGGATTATACCAAGACATACAGTTTTATTTAAACCGTTTAGCCAGGAATTCCGGAAGCTTAATATTAAATATGGACAATAATTGCGCAGAAAGTTACAATTTAGTTGTTGCAAAATTTATTGGTGGAAAAAGAGTAAATTACTCTAGTCGCGCATCCTACGAAGCGAGATGTGAAGCTGCAGCTGTATCATTTAATATTAATTCAGCACAGTATCCATATCATATTTACAAATCATTATCAAAAAGAAGTCCTGGAAAATATACGAAAAATTATGTAAAGAAAAAGGAACTACGAAGGAAATGAATGGAAAAGAAGAAACAAGAAAAACCAGGAAAACGTAAGAGACAATTATTATTTACACCTGCTGATAGTGATTACGGAGCAGTGATACCAGAAGAAATACCAATGACTATTGAAGAATATGAATTTAAAAAAAACTCTCTTCTTGAATCCCTTAATTTAAACAAGCAGAAATAGAACAATTACAGAATGACACCAAACTTCAAAGTGATGATCCTAAAGGAAAGTGGAAAGAAGAACGAAGTAAACGTTTAACTGCGTCCTGGTTCGGGAAAATTTGTAAAATGAGAAAGACAACACATTGTTCAAATATCATAAAAAATATGTTATATACGGATTTCGTAGGTAATGAACATACCACGTGGGGCAAAAATAATGAAACCAATGCTTGTCTTGAATTAGAACGTTGTGTGCAGTGAAAAAATTATTCATTTGTCACCTCTGTGATCAAAAATGTACGAGTATGTATTACTAACAGCAAACTCTGTAAAGTACAAAGTTCAAAGCGTATTATTCCGCAATTCACAGAAACGGTGCACAAAATATCTTAACATCGAGAGTGGGGGAAACTTTGCGGTGTTTACGGGCCAGCCGGTCTCGCCCACTGCTTGATTCCCCCTTTACTCTTCTAAAACCATAGATGGTTAGAGACTGATGCAGTTCAGCCTTAAGGACTGCATACTTTGCACTCGTTCAATCGTTGCTCTCGTATGGAATTATTCTGTGGTTTTGGAGTTCACTCAACACCAAGATATTCATTACACAACAAAAGATAATACGTAGGGGCATCCGCAAGGGAACATTTCAAACCAATATTCCAAGATCTCAACATCTTAACCCTATCTGGTTTATATATTTTAGAATGCCTGGTTTATACGAAAAAGAATCCCAGCAACAAGTTAGGAAAAACTAGAAATGGACCATTCTGCAATTGCGAAAGTTTTATAATAAACAACCCGACCACATTAAACAACTGCTACTAACTAATTTTAAAAAAGTTATTAAAAAAACTAATTAAGCATAGTTATTATAACACCAACAAATTTTTTAAATGCAAACCTAAAATGGACACCTAACAAAATGTGTTAAAGTTTAAAGAACTTCATTCGACTCGAGTTAACCATATTTTAATGTGTAATTGTAATATTTTTATCTTGCAACTCTTTGCGAAATATTTTTGTCCATATTATGTTGCATTTGTCATATTTTGATTATGTAACTATCGTAGTCAAATATTTTGATCATATTTTAAAGTGTTGTAATTTGTCATATTTCTATTATGTACCTATCGTTGTCAAATATTTTGATCATATTTTAATGTGTTGTATTGTTCATATTTATTATGTATATATTATGGGAAATATTTATATGTAATGACAAGGCTAAACATTTTTTGTATTTGTGATACGCTGAATAAATAATTTGTAATCTATGGGAAAATAGTAGTTGTTCAAAAAAATTCCTAACTCGGAGTAGGCTATGAACAGAGAAACGTATGTCTGATCATTATTCAATTCAAAAGTCAAGTTATCAAAATTAATCTTGAAACGTAATTTTAAGGAGAATAGACAATAAAGAAGGAAACAGAATATTGCCATTCGCCGTTTTCTAATGTGTTTCTATTTCTATGTTTTCTTTAGATAACTTTTTTGACAATATCTCGTGTCAAATTGACATTTAATTAAATATTTTTAAATTGACATACATTTATTTGTTTATAACCTACTCCGAGTTAGGAATTTTTTAGAACACACCAGGGCCTACGCTTTAAACAAGCACAACTCCTTGCTTACACAGTTCATATCTCTGTATATTACATGTTGCATAACGAGTATCGAAAGTGAAAAATAGCATGCTTTGTTCGAGTGTAAAGCCTGATGAAAGATGTGCAACCAAGTAAGTCAACACACGAGCAATACAATATTACTTTCGAGCGAGGTATGACACTATCTTTTAGACGACCAAATAAAATAAGGAGTGCTTTCAAAAATTTTATTTCAAAATTCAAATCACATTCTAATGACAATACCTATCTACTGTTTGTTTTTTTTTAATTAATCAACCATAGAAACAACTAAAGCATAGCTGCCTGGCTATATTGATTTGATTTCATCATTGTGATATAACCATGTCGTGTTAGTACGATATTCATATCATGCAAGTGTACGATATTTTCAACTTCCCTAGTAGGCTACTGTCGCGATATCTATTATTTTTTGAAGTGGTTGTCTCAAAACATATTTTTGTAATACATATTTAATAAATATATAATATAAACAATACAAACACTGCAGACATTGTTCAGGGTTTTGCTGATTATTTTTCTGAACAATACAATAATGATCCCTCCTACCCTGAACAACCTATAATTATCAATAACATCCGTACTACATATATTTCGGTAATCACGGAGGATGAGATTTCGCAGACCATAAAGACTCTTAAGCCGTCACGCAACCCTGGTCCTGATTTTCCTCCTTATTATATCCCTAAAGCCTGTTTTCATATTTTTCAAAAACCTCTGCATTTTCTATTTAATCCTTCTATTTCTCAAAACAAATTTCCTGCTTCTCTAAAACAATCTCTTATTATTCCTATTTTCAAATCAGGTGATCCAACTATTATGTCTAACTATCGTCCTATAGCTATTCTATCTAATATTTCTAAAAAAAATTGAATCTATTATCTATAAACATATCTATAATTCCGTTCAGCACCATATATCTTCCCGTCAACATGGATTTTTTAAAGGCAGATCAACCACAACCAATCTAATGAACTTTACTGAAACTGTACTGAATTCATTACACGATAACACTCAAGTTGATGTTATTTATACAGATTTTTCGAAAGCATTCGATCGTATTAATCATAATGTTTTATTGCATAAGTTAGACGACAGTTTTCAATTTTATTCAGATCTTCTTGAATTTACTTCTTCTTACCTCACTGACCGTGTACTGTCTGTTTCCTATAATAATTATAAATCTAAGTCCTTTACAGCCACTTCTGGTGTTCCTCAAGGTTCTAATTTGGGTCCTTTACTATTCTTACTCTTTATTAACGATATTGTTAATTCAGTTCAGCACTCTCACGTCTTGTTATATGCTGATGACTTAAAGATTTTTAAAACCATTAATTCTAATGAAGATGCTAAGCTCTTACAAGCAGACATTGATAACATTTTAGCTCGGTCTATAACCTCTAACCTATTTTTAAATTACAGTAAATGTAAAATAATGAGCTACTTCGTCAAAAAAACTATTTACGAATATAATTACAGAATAGACTCTCATATTCTTGAAAGAGTCATTCAATTTAAAGATCTTGGTGTTTTATTTGACGAAAAGCTCAATTTCACTAATCACATATTACAAACTGTTAAATCTGCTTACAAAAATTTAGGCTTCATTTTTAGAAATACAAAGTACTTCATTCATATTTCAACTATAAAGAAATTATATTTCTCGTTCGTAAGAACAAAACTGGAATATTGTCAGCAGGTTTGGTGTCCTATCTATAATAAATATAACTATTTAAGTGAATCTATTCAACGTAAATTTGTTAAATTATGCTTCTTCAAACTTTTCAGACATTGTCCCAGTTTTGATACAGATTACAAAGACTTGTTGTGTGAATTTAGTATTGTGTCTCTCGATACTCGCAGAAAAATTCAATCAACATTGTTCTTTTATAAAATTTTGCATTGTATTATAAATGATCCAATAATCCTAGGAAAAATTCCTTTCCTAGTTCCTAGGCATAATTCCCGATTTAAATATACCTTCTATTATTGTAATACTCCTCGAACGAACTACGAAGTAAAGTCACCTGTTCGTATGCTTTGTTTCAATTTTAATAATTTACCTGATTATTTTGACATCTTTTTAGGCTCGATTGAAAAATTTAAAAGTGTCTTATACAATTATTATGTTCATTAAAATTTACTACTATTTGTTTACAAACATATACTGGGTAAAACATAGATTTATGTATTATTAAGTTCTCTTATTTCATTTACATGTTTACTTGTGCTTTAATACTTAAGTTTATGTATAATCAACCTGTAATTGGGGTCTTGAACCCTGTTGGCCAGATTATTAATAAATAAATAAATAAATAAATAAATGAATAAATAAATATAATCTGGAGACAAATCGCTTATACCCAACTATAGACTTTTTGCTATACTGTCCAATATTTCTAAAAAAATTGAGTCAATAAGCTATAATAACATTTACAATGCAATAAAAAATAAAATAACAGATAAACAACATGGTTTCGTTAAGGGTAGATCCACAACTACAAATCTGATAAATTTTTGTGAGTATACAATTAAAGCCTTACATGGCAATAATCAAGTAGATGTACTTTATACCAACTTCTCCAAGGCATTTGACAAAGTAGATCACAGTATTCTCCTCCAGAAACTTGACCATAACTTCAATTTTTCTCCCTGTCTCATTAATTTTCTTGGTTCCTATCTTCATAATCGTAAATTGACTGTGACCATGAATAATCTTGGTCCATTACTGTTCATCCTGTTTATAAATGACATTATCGATTCGATTAAATTCTGTGAAATATTATTGTACGCCGACGATGTCAAGTTATTTAAAACAATTAACACTACTCAGGACGCTATAGATTTTCTATCTGATGTTAAGCTTATTCTAGCTTGGTCTCATTGCTCCAATTTATTCTTTAATTTTAGTAAATGTAAAATTATGAGGTATTTTGTAAAAAAAAAACGTTTACTTTCATACCTACATTATGGGTACTACTATTCTCCACAGAATCAACTTATATAAGGATCTTGGAGTACTATTTGATGAAAAATTCACATTTAACACTGACATTGAAACTATTATCAAAGCATCATATAGAAATCTTGGTTTTATCATTAGAAATGCTTCATCTTTGAGAAATGTATTATCGTTAAAAATATTGTATTTTGCGTTCGTTAGATCCAAACTAGAATATTGTTCCCCTGTATGGAACCCTACCTATGACAAAAATTCTAATGCTATTGAGTCATTGAACAAAAAAGTTTCTAAAATTTTGTCATTATAAAGTTACCGGCCAGTATCCTAGTTTCGATTGCGATTATAATATGTTACTTCATTATTTTAATATGAATTCTTTATCGATAAGGAGGAAAATGCATTTTATTATATATTTATATAAATTGTTAAATGGTCAAGTTAATGAGAGTGCTATTTTATCTCGTATCTTTTTCAACGTACCTAGATTAAATTCACGAACCAAGTTGACTTTCAATTTAAGAACAGTGCGGGCAAATTATGAATTAAAATTTCCTATTCGACAAAATAAAAAATTTAGGTAATACAAAAAATTAAGGATAACAGTAAACTAATTTGGTTTCATTCATTAATACAAAAATTTCTTAAGTGTTGTGTTTGCTATGTTCATCATCGTATTTTTTTATTGTATTCTAATATGTATTTATATTTATGCCAACGCATCATATTATATTTTGTACCATTTTATAATCGTCCTGTAACTGGGATTTTTACCCTGTAGGATTGTTTTTCAAAAAATAAATAAATAAATAAATAACTTTTCAATAAATAAATATTGCATTAAAAGAATGACTATAAGAACATGTATTACAAATATGTTATTTACTTGCAGTGTTTTTGTTCAAATTATCTGAAAACTAGACAATGTTACACTACTGACATAATATCTCTTGTTTTCTAAATTAGACAAAAAATGCACTGCATAAAATGTTCAACTTCAATAATCTTTTGTTACAATTTTTATTTTATTTTTTGTTTCATGGAATAACATTGACTTAAAAGCTTTTTTTTGCAATCATTACTAGATTGCATCTTCGGTAAAAACCTATTGCAAAACTAATCTATTTAATTTGAAACGATAAGATTTATGAAATAGAATTAAATAACTTTGAAAGTATGAACAATGCTCTTAAATACTTTCACAGTTTTCTGCACAAAAGGTTCAAAATAAAAGGAAATATATATTGTTTACTTTACTTGTTCATTTATCGATAAGCAAAATAAGTCCTACAATTATTTTGTCTTTGATTAAAAATATACTTAACTAAATGATATAAATTATGCCGTCTTTCATATATACATACTGCTCTGTTGAGTCTAATTTATATACATTTTATAATTAGTCATCAAATTACTAATATACAGGTTGTCTCACAACTCGCGCCCCAGACGAAACTGACACTTGCTGACGACAATAGGTTGCCAACTAATAGAAGAAAATAATTTGCGGCTGCTTGCATAACGGAGTTACAAGACTTTTTAATCCACCAATCCCTGAAGGATATCTTGAGGTGTGATGATATTATTACAAAATAAAACTGGTTGCTAGGTTTTAAAAATTCTACTATTGAGTTGCAAAATTTGTTTGACTTACTGTAATTTTGACACTTTAGAGTTGACTTTTCACTGTCAACAAATTTAAGATAGCGAAGGTGTCATCTGAGATCATCATTTATATCGTACAGTGCAACGTGTTGACGTTACGTCCACATTCTCCGAAAATTATAATCATTTCTAAGTAATCAGCGGCTGAATACATGGTAAGAATTTGCCTTTTTTTACCTTGTCAAATTCAATTTGACACTGACATTTTTCGAAAACTACAGTCGCCCACACATTTTAAAGATTTGATTTGCATAAAACCATAGTAACGTAAAATTACGGCAAACACACGTTAAAGGTGTAGGCCTCTGATTGGTCAATTTTAAGACGTCTTTTCCCGAATATCTTTTAAGCTAGATTTTTTTTTCTTCGAAATTACACATCCGAGTGCAGTCTCGTGTTTCCTCATTCGCTCTGGGGCGCGAGTTGTAAGAGCCTGTATACATTGATTACGATTTGATGAGCCTCATATGATTCATTTCTGGACGGCAAAATAACAAGTAATTAGGAATTGCATATTTATCTTTGTTTTACTTATGGTTTTCTTCATTTTTTCTTCGATACGAATGTCTAATAACCTCACCTTTGTCTTACTAACACAACACATGAGAAAGATATTTCCTCGAAATTTGAATATGACATATATAACCATAACCATATTGGCACTTACTATTTTTCAGACTCGTTTGCCACCCAAATTTAGGCGAAATTAATAAAGTTTCCTTTATTGCTCATCCTGTTTACGTTAACTGTCGCGAAATTCGAGAAGTATGAATTGCATTTTGGACAAAAAATGTGTGAAATATCACAAATTTAGGTTCGACATTTTAGATTTACATATTATTTGTTATTTGTCAATGTCATTGTTATTTTTTAATTTATTGATGGTATCTAATTTTTCTTAAAATGATTTTAGAAGTCAGGCAATTTTCAGTAAAAGTAAAAATGGAATCTGACATTTTTTGCCAACTTATTTTGTATAGATCAACAAATGAATCATACTATCAACAAGATAAATATTTGACAAATGTCAAATAATTAATTTGACAGAAACGTCTGTAGTAATCTGTCGTTTTTTACACCGGTTACGTGCGGTTAACATATGTGTAACAAGCTTACGAATAAAAAGATCTGATGTGAACAACAAGGCGCCTCCCGCTATTTAATTTTCATTAATTTAAAAATGCATATTTACATATTTACTTATACTAGAAACTGTATTAAAATCCATTCCATACAGGCTGTCTCGCAAGAAAAGAATTCTTAAAATTGACCAATCAGAGACCTACACCTTTAACGTGTGTTTGCCGTAATTTTACGTTACTAGGGTTTTATACAAATCAAATCATCTTTAAAATGTGTGGGCGACTGTAGTTTTCGAAAAATGTCGGTGTCAAATTAAATTTGACAAGGTAAATAAAAAAGGCAAATTCTTACCTTGTATTTAGCCGGTGATTACTTAGAAATGACAATAATATTTTCGTTTAACACATTTTACACAGCTACTGTACGATATAAATGATGATCTCGGATGACACCTTCGCTAACCTAAATTTGTTGACAGTGAAAAGTCAGCTCTAAAGTGTTAAAATTACAGTAAGTCAAACAAATTTTGTAACTCACTAGTAGTATTTTTAAAACCTAGGAACGAGTTTTATTTTGTAATAATATCATTACACCTCAAGATATCTTTCCGGGATTGGTGGATTAAAAAGTCTTGTAACTCCGTTATGCAAGCAGCCGCAAATTATTTTCTTCTATTTGTTGACAAACTATTGACGTCGACAAGTGTCAGTTTCATCTGGGGCGCGAGTTGTGGGACAACCTGTATAACTAAGGTTCTATTTACTGTTTTCTTTTTAAAACGTTACTTTTATTAATTTGAAATGATTAGTTCTTTGACAGTGACATTTATCTGTCAGTTACATACATTTGAGATATGAACTGTCTAATCACGTAGTTGTGTTTGTTTAAAGCGCAGTTCTGTGATTTAAATTATAGATAATTTTATAAATTTATCTATAAAATAAATATATAAAAAAGGATTAATGCATATCAATAGAAAATTTAATAACCTTTAATTTTATATATATATATATATATATATATATATATATATATATATATATATATATATATATATATACAGGGTGATTCATCGGTCTGTCTTCTCTTTATAACTCTTTTATTTTAAGTCAAATAGAAAAACTCTTCAAGTATAATTTATATGATATATTATTGTCTATCTACGTACCATATGCATTTGTATACAGGGTGCTCCATTTAAGCGCAACAATATGTAACTTTATATTTCTTAATGGAACAGCCTATATTTATAAATTTATTTTGATAGTAAATTATATTCCCTTTAAAGTTATTTACGTTCATAAAAAATAGTATTTCAGAGTGGAAAGAACCATAATATAATACAAAATTTTGATCCTTTTTTATTAATACTTTTAAACATTACACTGATTCCAAAGAAGCTTTTAAAATTTAGTTACAGACTTAAATAATGCAAAATTATAATAAATGCTCGAAAACTTCTCCTTCAACTTCAATAGATTTTTCTATTATAAATATTATATTAACCATCTCATCTTTACTAAAATTTGTATTATTCATTTTCACATCAACATCAACAATGATAAACTAAGAGTATTAGGATAACTTGTTTGTTTAAATTCGAAACAATTGATCAAATTATTCATAGCTTACTTTGTTAATAATAACATGATAGAAACATATCATTCAACGAATAAAGGTAAATAACTTCTTAATTTATAATTTTAGACCCCTTATTACTTAATACTTTTTAAAGGGAATCTAATTTACTATCAAAATAAATAAATAAACATAGGATGTTCCATTAAGAAATATAAAGTTACATATTGTTGCGCTTAAATGGAGCATCCTGTATACAAATGGATATGGTACGTAGATAGATAATACTATATCATACAAATTATATTTGAAGAGTTTTTCTGTGTGACTTAAAATAAAAGAGTTATAAATAGAGGACAGACCGATGAATCACCCTGTATATATATATATATATATATATATATATATATATATATATATATATATATATATATATATATAATAACATAAATCTCGAAAACATTTAAAGGTATTTTTCGGAGAAAAACTATTTTGATGGCTTTTTCCCATATTAGAATAAGGTATAAATACAAGGTTTCAAAATCTCTCCCCTAGAGCCGGTGACCAAGAAGAAGGAGGGACGCTGAAATATCCTATTTAAACTCGTTGAAAAGATTTGAAATTAAGTGAAGAATAGATAGGTTGTACAAAGTTGTAAATAAACAGATGTGAACAAAAAGTAGCTGTTATACAATGTTCAAATATGTTATAAAAGACACAATAAACGATATAAACAGGTAAACACAAAAGTTAATAGGACAAGATATAAAAATGACTTGCTTATACTAAATCAGAAAATAAATAATTAATGTTGTATCAATATCACCCTTGGTGATCATTGCTATTTAAGAAAATATAAAATATAAAAACATGCGGCAAGATGCTGAGATAACATAGTTATATCAAGTTACGCGTTTTATTAAACTGAATAAACCCAACAATACCGTCTACAAGGTTCATTTGTTTCAAAAATGCAACAATTATTCAATTTATAGGTTAAAAACAATGGCTGTTGCAATGAAAACAATGAAATAGTCACGTGTTATTATTTATTTAATTTTAAGTTTATGTTCTTCATTTTCTTTAATAATTTTAACATGCTTAGCATTTATACATTTTTTAAAAATTCGTTCAAATGTCATTGCCTACTATGGCGTACATATAAAAATATTAACACTATAAAATTTTAAGAACTAAATAAGGAAACTATCAATGGAAATCACCAAATTATTATTTTTAATTTTGCTTTTCAATTATTTTATTGCAACAATCATTATAATATTAATTAAAGTTGCTGTAGGCACTCGTTGAAACATTTTAAATAAAGGTTATAATAAAACACTTGGCTATAAGTTTCAAAATAATAATCTTTAATACTTTATACGTATTTCGGCAGTGATGCCAACATCAGAAGTACACGAAGAATGTAGAAGACATAATCAAGTTACTATATAAATACCTAAGGTGGTTCAACAATGTACAGGATTTCAAAGAAAAAACATACCGTCAAGAATTTTCATAACATATAATCTTGTTAAAACCCCTATTTTGAACGTTTGGTTTTTCCACATTTATATGTTTATGACTCAACTTTGTTTGAAGAAATACGTTGGCAACAACGAGTAAAACCTTAATGTATATAAAAAGAGCATATTTAATATGAACTGCAAATATAATGAAAATTTGTTATAGTAGTTTGTATGGTTCGAAAGTTTTTTTGGGTATGTCATATATTTTATTGTAACTTAAGTCTTCTTAGTTTTTATAACAAGATTCTTATTTTGTTATACGAATGAAGATGAAGGTTACATTTGTGGATTATCAGCTATTTGCACCTTGAAAGCGAGTAATCTCACCCACAATAGGTCTAATAGGACAATCCGGTTTGTGAATTTTAGGTATTTTATTATTTTTAATTTTGTTGGGAATAAAAGTTAATTTCTAGAATATATTTTACTGCATTTGTCATTGACAAACCTAATATGTAATAATATTTTTATATGTAATTAACTTTTAACTGAGTATATATACACAAAACATTTCAAATATTAAAATGTGAGCTTAATACTCACGCGCGACCCCTTCATAATTTAGCGGGTTAAAACCAGATTAAATCACATAATTGCCGTGCATTAAATCTACTATTGATAAATATTGGGAAACACAAAAATTATTTAAACGATTTTATTTTGAACTTCCATTATCTTTATTTGTAAAAACATAAATTCTTCACAACGTTTCGAAAGCGAAAATCTGCCGTCAGGAGTGTCAGGTGATCTGACACTACTGACTAATTTCTTAATATACGAGCTTTATATCTGGTATTATGGGGGTGAACATTAGTGACGGGTGGTTGGTCAGGTCCAATGGCTGGGTTGAGCTTCCTGGGTGTTTTGGTATCAATGGTTAGGCTGGAGTCTACTACGATGTGTTTCCTCCAGATTGGCCGAATTTCCACACTCGGCTGGCTGCAAACTGTTTTTTTGTTCTTTTGAATGATGGCGGCTTCTTTGAACTTCCTCTTGTACCAATGTTCTTCTTTCTTGAGGATTTTTGCTCCCTCACACTGGATACGGTGATGGTGTTCCCACTCATGGTCTGCAAGTCCGGATTTTGACGTCTCTCCTCTCTCAGTGTGTCGTCTGTGTTCCTTTATTCTGATGTCCAATGGTCGTTTTGTTTCTCCTATGTATGTTTTTCCGCATTTACAATCCACCTGGTAGATGCCTGTTTGTAGTTTTGGTAACTGTTCTGGTTTTGGTGTTGATAGGATGTTCTTGATTGTGGTTGTTGTTTGAAATCTGGTTGATATGTTTAACTTGCTGGCAATCCTTTTGATTTTATCAGAGACTCTCATTATATAAGGAATGTATAATTCATTTCTCTTTCCTTCGTCTCTGTTTACCTGCTTCGCTCTTGTTGTTAGGTTTTTCTTTACTATTTTCTTGATTGTTGTATCCGTGTATTCGTTTCGTTTTTAGTAGTGTCAGATCACCTGATGACGACTGCAGATTTTCGCTTTCGAAACGTTGTGAAGAATTTATGTTTTTACAAATATAAAGATAATGGAAGTTCAAAATAAAATCGTTTTAATACAAAGTGAACCATTATCTTATAAATTTAAAAATAAGTTGAAAGAATTATTAATTAATTACTAATTTAGTTTTTTGGAAATTCTAATTAAACCTTATTAATAGGCTTATTATGTAAAAATATCGTTATATAACAACTATCGTTATTTATAAATGTAACGATGTGATCCTGAACGACAATTTGTAAAAATCGTATTCACTAAGTAATATCGTTATAAACGTCCTCATACCGTTTGTCACAACGACTTTAACCAATTTTTTAGAAAAGTTAGTAACTATTATTGTAAATTAGATTGGCATTGTAGACATTTTGCAAAAAAAATATTGACATTATTATTTTAATTATTATTTCTTTATTGAGTAAAGAATACGTATAAATATCGTGTTAGACTTTAGAGTTTACCGCGTCTCGGTTCATAAAGTGAGCTAGTCACTTCACTTGTTTTTGTATTTGTAATAATATGATTTTGTGATTGATGACAGGTGTCAGCACCTATAAATGTTTTGTATTTGATTTATTGATTTATATTATACGTTTACTTTGTTTGAATTTGTGTTCGTTTATTGCGACCTCATTATCTCTAAAAGGTTATGGGCCCAGATCGCGCAAGTTGCGAGTAATAAACAAAGAATACACAAAGAAAAGTCGCGCGTAAAAGAAAAACAAGCAAAACTTCGACACATGGAAGTTGCAAATGCGAGCCGTACTCGTGAAAAGCGATCTTTGGGACTACGTTAACGGATCTGCAAAGAAACCTGAACCTAGTGCAGTTGACGGGAATGCTGCAAACATACAAGCCTGGGAAAGAAATGACCAAAAGGCGATGTCTGACATAATTTTATCCATGAGTCCAAGTGAACTCAAGCAGGTAAAGAACTGCGAGACATCGCGAGGCATGTGGTTAAGATTACAGGAAATTCATGAAGCAAAAGGTCCGGCAAAAAAGGCAACACTTTTGAAGAGATTGACCCTGCACAAAATGACAGACGGTGTTGACGTTCGCGATCATATGAACGATTTCTTTGATACGGTCGATAAACTCAGTGACATGGAGGTCGATATTCATCCCGATTTATTAACAATCATGTTACTTTATAGTTTACCCGCATCTTTTGAAGTATTTCGGTGTGCAATCGAATCGCGGGATGACCTGCCTACGCCTGAGGCTCTTCGTGTGAAAATTATAGAAGAGAGCGACGCCCGAAAAAGTGACGCCCGAAATATGTCAGGCGCGATGTACGCGAATAAAAGTGGCGGTTGGCGTGATCGAA
Source organism: Harpalus rubripes (assembly GCA_963082715.1). NCBI lineage: Eukaryota > Metazoa > Arthropoda > Insecta > Coleoptera > Carabidae > Harpalus > Harpalus rubripes. The sequence goes on from OY720464.1 coordinate 10,619,340, forward strand.
GAAAGAAATCAAATATAAAAGACAATGAATATGAAAAACGTAAAGACAATAAATACAAAATACGATGTTTTAAATGTAAGCAAACGGGACACAAAGCGGTTGACTGTCAAAATATAAATCAATCTGCCAAATGTGCGGAAAACGTTTCACTAAGTATGTCATTATTTTATTCGGACGATCATATACGTAAATGGTGTCTTGACAGTGGTGCGACAGTACACCTGTGCAATAATTTGCAAAACTTCCGCGATATCAATAATTTTAAAAACGGTATTTTGAATCTCGCGAACAATGCGACGACGGAAACCTCTGGCGAGGGAACTGTTCAATTCACAGCGGGCGTAAACGGCAAAGAAAATATAGTTACACTTAGTAACGCGCTCCATGTTCCAGACTTAAGAACAAATTCACTTTCTGTCAGTAAGATCACTGATCGCGGTCTTCAAGTTACTTTCAGGAAGAAAAATGCGAAAGAGCTGGATGCTAATGGGAAAGTAATACTGTCTGCCGAGAGAATCGGTGATTTGTATTACGTGCGTGAGGTCGGGGAAGATGCATGTGTGGCATCTATCGACTCTAAATTGCAAAAAATATCTTTGCAACTATTACACAGACGACTAGGCCACGTGAACATAACAGACATTTTGGATGCTGTTCGAAAAAAATTCGTAAGGGGCGTTGAAATCGAAGATCCGACCACTAAATTCGACTGTGACGTTTGCCTGAAGGGGAAGATGTCGAGAACATCGTTTCCAAAAAAGACGAACAGGAAGACATAAATTTTTTGACCTCATACATACAGACGTATGTGGGCCAATGAGGACTACATCTCTGGGAGGTGCCAAATACTTCGTAGAATTCATTGACGACAGGTCAAGATGGTGCGAAGTTAGATTCCTAAAATCAAAGGCGGACGTGTTCAAGGCTACGAAAGAGTACATTGCTCTTGCAGAAAAACAAAAGGGTAAGAGTGTTAAGGCCCTGCAGTCCGACAACGGATGCGAGTATACGAGCCTAGAATTCAACGCGTACCTGAAGAAACGAGGGATAACCAGAAGATTAACCGTTCCACACAAAACGGTGTAGCTGAAAGAAAAAACCGTACTCTTCTCGATGCTGCCCGATGTATCTTGGTGGAGTCAAGGTTATCTGATAAATTTTGGGCGGAAGCAGTGAATACTACAAATTATATAAGAAACCGCGCACCAATGAAAATCTTGGATGGTCGAACGCCATTTGAGGCGTGGACTGGAAATAAACCTAATATATCTAGTTTCAGAGTATTTGGCAGCCGTGTTTTCTACCTGAATCGAGATCCTGGAAAGGGCAAGTGGGATGCTTGAGGTGAAGAGGGCATTTTTCTTGGCTTTGCTGAGGACGCCAAGGCATATCGTGTCTGGTCACCGAAGAAGGGGAAGGTCCTGATCAGTCGGGATGTCAAGTTCTTCGAGACCAACAGCGACGTCATTTCAGTAATTCAGCAGAAGAACGACCCTCGGGAAGAACCGGTTCGCCGCTATGCAGACATCGACCATGCAGAATCTTCGCTACAAGAAAGAAAATCACCTGTTACAGACAACACATACGATGAAGAAAATTTCCTGGGTTTCGACAATTCAGTCGAAGCGCGTGCGCAAGGTGCTGCGGATACAGCTGGCATTACAGAAGTCGCGTTGACGTTTCTTTCGGAAATTCCAATGAAGGAAGCCATGACAGGTCCTGACGCAAATGACTGGCGTCACGCTATGGCAGCCGAGATGGAATCAATAATTAAGAATAATACTTGAACACTTGTTGATCGTCCAGAGGGTCGCAAGGTCATCGGCAGCCGTATGATCCTGCGCAACAAACTGAAGCCGGATGGGACACTCGAGCGAAGGAAGGCTCGACTGATTGCACAGGGTTTTAGCCAACAACCAGGACGAGACTACTCAGAAACATTTGCACCAGTGGCCCGATGTGGATCAATAAGACTTATGTCATCCCTAGCAGCTAAGTATGGAATGAAAATTAGACAATTTAATGTGAAAACAGCATACTTAAATGGGGATTTGGAAGAAGAAATTTTTATGGGGCTACCAAAGGGCTCCAAGGATATTATTCAGAAAATAATTGATTCGACGGGAGACTATACGAGATTAAAGAGAAAGCAAAGACAATGTTTCAAGAACTACAGAAAGGGGATAAGGTATGTTTTTTAAACAAATCCCTTTACGGTTTAAAGCAGGCCGGCAGGAGTTGGTATTTCAAATTAAGCCAAACTGTAAAAAAATATGGTGCAACTCCTACAGCTTCCGATCCCTGTTTGTTTCGAGTTGGTTCTGGGGAAGACATCATGTTAATAACAATATATGTCGATGACATATTGATCGCATCGAAGAACCAGAAATCAATCAGTGCGTTTGGACAGAAGTTGTCCAAAGAGTACGCAACTTATTGCCTAGGCGTAGAGTTTTCTCAAATCAACGGAAAGGTAATGATGCACCAAAAGGGGTACATCGAGGACGTTCTTCGTCGGTTTGGCATGGCCGATTCTAAGCCGGTTACCACTCCAATGGAACTCGGTACGAAGTTATTGAAAAACGACCAGCCTAGTCAAGAAGAAATAAAATACCCGTATCGCGAGCTCATTGGAGCACTTACGTATTTGTCAACGACAACCCGGCCAGATATAGCCTTTGCAGTCAGTAGTTTAGGCCAGTTCAACAACTGCTACAGAGCTGAGCATTGGAAGGCAGCAAAACGTATCTTGCGTTATTTGAAGGGGACGGTCGACGTTGGATTGATTTACGGAGGAAACAACGAACCAATGAAAGGTTTTGTGGATGCGGATTGGGGAAACTGTGCCGATGACAGGCGTTCATATACGGGCTACCTGTTCTTTCTTAATGGAAGTCCAATTTCATGGGACTCCCGGAAGCAAAGAACGGTCGCTTTATCTACCACAGAAGCGGAATATATGGCAATATCGGAATGTATGAAAGAAGCTATTTATTTGCAGCAATTAATCCAGGAGTTGGGTTTCAGTAAATTGGCCGAACTAGTAATCTATTGCGATAATCGAAGCTCGCTGAGATTAGCCGAAAATCCTACTTACCATGCGAGGAGTAAACACATCGACATTCGTCATTATTTTGTCCGAGATGTTCTTCAAGACAAGAAATTAAAAATAAATTATAATTCAACAGATAATCAAGTTGCAGATTTCCTGACCAAGGGATTGCCGAGGCCAAAGCACGAATGGTGCGTGAGATCTGCGGGACTTGGTGTCAAGTTATATGAACCTAGACTCGAGGGGAAGTGTTAGACTTTAGAGTTTACCGCGTCTCGGTTCATAAAGTGAGCTAGTCACTTCACTTGTTTTTGTATTTGTAATAATATGATTTTGTGATTGATGACAGGTGTCAGTACCTATAAATGTTTTGTATTTGATTTATTGATTTATATTATACGTTTACTTTGTTTGAATTTGTGTTCGTTTATTGCGACCTCATTATCTCTAAAACATCGATTATCAAATCGATTATTATTATCCCATAAAAGACCACAAACATTTCTAAAATTTAAATATGGTTTTTAATTATACATTTGATACATGAATAAATGTTTTGTTATCTATTTTCCATTTCTGTCTGCACAAATATAAATAATAAATTAATTAACCCTTCCATTTGCTAACATTTGACATTTACGGATTGAATAACGACAAGTGAACCCTTATCGTTCATGAACTACTTAAAATAACGACAATACGATTTCAATATAACGACACTGGTTTTACAGAATACGCTTTTTGAAAATTATCGTTATTTAACAACTTTATCATCATAACGATACGTTATGGTATAACGACATTCTTACAGAGTAAGCCGGTAAATGTATTTTTTTGTTATAAACTGGGTTAAAAACTAGAGCTATCGATTTTATTGTACCTACTCATAGTAAAATTACAAACCATATTATTGCTGTTTCTCATAAATTTATATACCTAGTGGAAAAAATTAAGCTTTGTACCGTGAAAAATTACTAGTATTTTGTATCTATTGGCAAATGTTTTATAGCAAAGAAAAATTGTTAAGATCGATTTAGACAGCTTGGTCAAATGATAAATATATGTAATTTAAATATAAAATAGTATAATAATATCCATAAAACAAAGTAGGTTTTCATAGTACACGTTCACGTGTTAATTACACGAATGCTCCGTCCTGGCACAAATTTATTATAGTAATTAGCGATGCATATTGCACGTGCTCAGTGACGGCAGACGATGACGCAGATGTCTTTCTGCAAACACATCTCCAAGCCCATATTTCATGTTACAATTACCCGAGAACCAATTAATAAGTGCTTTGTAATTCTACTCTGGAATTGATACTTCACTACGAAAATGACAAATAGTTATGTGCAACACGTTAATTGAGGATTTGCTTTTACCTCCCGCTACCCTTGGTAAGGGAGGTATAGGTATTGTGCTAAAGATCGCATATCGAGATTTTGGTAAATGACCACGTTTTAAGGTGCCTAGGATCCAATTTTAACATTTTCACGATGATGTTTGTGTGTATGTATGTGTGGATCCTCCACTCTAACTCAAATACTATCATTCAGAAAAAAAATCTTTTTGAGGCGCGTGCTAAACGCCGCCCGCTGGCTTACGGAATGTAACCATGTAAATAAAAACTTTAATTAATTTGTTAAAAACAACGTTTAGTTAATCAGTAATCTCCACAAATAATGTCCATGTCCTAATGTAGTGTTCATCCAGTGTAAAGTTAAGTGTATGTGTGTTCTTCCTTCTAACGAAATCCTTGTCACCAAGTCGTGGACGCCAATCATCCGAGGCGTCCACCAGTCAGCAAGAGTCAGTGTATCATCGTTGGAGTAAGCAGTATTAGTATCATTGTCCTCTTCGGCGCCCCCTCGTGTTACATATCTATATAAAAATGATAAGCGTCATCAATGAAACATTGTGTTTAAACAAAATATATAAGAAATTAGAAATGGTTGATATTTACAATAATCATTATCTAACATGTTATTCCAATACAAAATTATTTAAAAGAAAATAACAATAATATGTAAAATGGTCGATATAACCCTCATATGTAATAATTTGTTTTCACTTAAGTGAATCCTTACCCCGAACTCGGCGAAGTAAAGAGGTCGGTTCTCAAAGACAACAGGTATTAAAGCCGCGTTATTAGAGAACGTGCCTTTAATTCGATGATATGTAGGTACGTGCTCACCCAACGGCGAATTAGGTATCGGTAATTAATAGAATTATACGGGTTAAGCCGCATATTGTCAGATTACAATAGATATTACCGATCCCGTACTGCGACCTGAATTAAGAACACGAGAATTACAGAGAAGCTCGACTGTTTTCACTGAAGGTTCCATTTACTGCACTGTGCTTATTTATTCTCTACATTTCATTCTGTTTGTTTCGTGTCTTTAATTTCATTTGTATCTACACGTATTTTATTTCGTTTAAAATATAGCTCTTACATACATATTTAATTTTCTTGTTTACGTAATTAGGAAGTTTTTACATAGCGTTTACCCGAAAGACGTATAGGCTGACGTCTTGGTTGCTAGGCAATATCATATTTGTTACTTGTCGTACGTGAAATTTGAAGACGAAATACGTCCATCAGGGGTAAAATACGGTCCAGTTGACGTACTTCTACTATAACCTATTAGGCCCAGCATTTATTTTAAAACGTCAGAACCTTTTTGTTTTGCAATCAGAACTGTCATAAAAATTCAACATTTTTATTTATTCCTTAAATTGGGTAAAATGTTTAAAATTGAGAGTATTTATCATGGACAATAATTTGAAATTGCTAAGAAATGTAATAGAGATGAACCTTCAAGAAAATATGTGGTTGAAACATCATTAAAAACAGTCTGAATGGGCCACAGGAATTTTTTTTCTTTCAGAGCTGTCACTGAACATGTAGAACACCTTTTAAACCTATTTAGCAAAACATTAAATAGTTCTTCCATTAGTGTTTGATTTCTGTGCCAAAATACAATGAAAATGACAGATATTTAAATAACTGTCATTTGAATGGCAAAATCAACGTAATGCAAAATCCAAACTTTTTAAAACCCGTTACTTTGTACATCCGTTATTAAAGACGTAATGTTAGCGTTGACGAAATCTTCTCGTACGTCATGCAAAAACTCCCTAATATCTGAACCAACTAAGCAATAAACTAAAATTTATGTGTTCATTAAAATAATTTTTACGTTAATGGGTAATGATTTTTAATATTCTGATTCTATAACAAATATAAGTACAGTTTTTTAGAAGTAAACATTTCTTATATCACTGGATTCCTATACTTCTCTAATAGTATATTAATAGAAACGTGACTAAAATAATTAAACTTATATTCCGTATAAACAAATTAAATATTTTTATTTGGGAATATAAAAGAGTTAAGTTTCTTTTAAGCCCCATTCTACCACCTGTAGTTAAAGTAACGGTTTATTAACCATTACATTTAAACTGTAGGTTAGAAGTTAGAAGCGATGCGAACAACTACTTTGACTTCCAGTTTGCTCTAACCAAAGGTGGTAAGAACAATTTTGCAACTTACCCATTGGTTATCATTATACACTTCACTTTTACTAGAGGTGCTAGGTCGGGCCTTAGAGAAGTATAGGAATCCAGTGGTACAAATAGAGTTCACTTCAAATGAATTGCACTTATTTCTGAAATTTTATTATTCAAGAGGATAATGGATACGATATATGTAACCAAACTCCTTTTTTGCACTAAAGCGTCAAAGACGTTTTCATTACAATTTATACAAAAAACATATCAACTCTGTAGGTCCAATAGTTTGCGCACCACTGCGATTTTAATAAGAAAACTCGTGCCAATGAGATGTACAACCCGCAATATACAATGCCTGCATGGCATTTCCGGGTGGCTACACCTAATAGACGGAAGGGTATGGTCCCACCAACATACAAACCAAACGGTTTGCTCGAATTGATGCAACAATGTTCTACCTCGTGCAAGGCAACTCGGCGCACGTACTCGACTCTTTAGAAACTTCCGAGTCGGCGGGCCTCTGATAGCTACAGATACGCCTCTGAGCTAGCTTTTGGAACATGCTACAACTTTTATTAGGGTTGTTTTTCGGTATAACGTATCGTTCTTGCGAAATCGGCCAAGGAGGCCAAAATTTTCTCCAAAAAACCACAATGTGCTCTGTTCGAGAGGAAAATGGATACGTTATAAGAAACGAAACTTCTTTTTTTGCACTGCAGCATCAAAGGCCTTATCATTAAAATTAATATATATAAAAAAGCAGCTCTGTAGGTCCAATGGTTTGCGTACCACTGCGACTTTAATAAGAAAAGACGCGCCAATGAGGTATACAACCCGCAATACACAAAGCCTACGCGGCATTTCCGGATGGCTACACCTTTTAATCGGTAGGGTTTGGTCCCAGATACTTATGAACCAAACGGCTACTCGAACTGACACATCAATGTTCTCTCTCGCACAAGGCGATGCTGTGCACCTACGCCTCCCTTTAGAAACTTCCATGTCGGCAGGCCTCTGATAGCTACAGACACGCCACTAAGCCCAATATCGATAGCTCTTTGAATGCGCTACAACTTTTATTCGGGTTATTTTCCGGTATAACGTAGAGTTCTTACGCAATCGGCCAAGGGAGCCAAAATGTTCTCCAAAAAACCACAATGTGCTAAATTCAAGAGAAACATGAATATGTTATATGTAACCAAACTCGTTCTTTTTGCGCGGCAGCATCAAGGACCTTATCATTATAAGTAATATAAAAATAAAATCAGCTCTCAAGTTATTTTTTGAAGAAAAACTATTTTGAGCTCCAAGTAAAGTGTTATTTCCAGTTATCGGATTTGCACTAAATTCTAATCTTTCCACATTAGAGTAATGTAGAAATACATGGTTTAAAAAATTTCTGAATGGTAGTATACACACATACACAAATAGATACATGTTATGCTTGCTTTAACAATATATAATAATAATAATAATAATAATAATAATAATAATAATAATAATAATAATAATAATAATAATAATAATAATAATAATATTTTATTTGTTAAGAGAAAAACTGCTCCATACAAATAGAAAGGTAACATTTACATTTGATATGTATATACATTGTTCGTGAAATTGCATTTACATATATTATATACTTAGTACAAACGCTCTTAATTTCAATGCGCTTTTAAAGTAGTTCGCGATGTCCATCATCATTGGAGTGGTTGCATTTGTAAATAGACGATTAATTGAATATTCTGAAACAGAGTAAGGTATATATTTATGGAAGTATTTGGCTCGGATGGGATTATATATTGGACAGTGCAGCAGGAAGTGGTGCAGGATATTTTTTTCTTGAAGATTACATATCTCATCATCGTAAAATTTGTGGCAGAAACCAATTTGAAAATGATGAAATCTTTTTGAATTTGATGTTCTAGGTTGAGTGTATAACTTGAGAATAGCAAAAGGAATGTTCAATGATAGATAATTAAAGCTGGTTATGTATGTTTGATAGAATGGATTGTATGTGGAATATTATTCTTCTGGTATGCTCTTCGTAAAGCAATTCGCTGTAGGTTTTTATTATATTATCAATTTCTGACTCAAGTGCAACGCAACTCTGCTTTTCTCATAACCACATAAAGTTAGTTTTTATAAGTAAATTTTGAAGTTGTCTCACCCAGTTATAATTCATCAGTTTTTTCTGAACGGTAGCAGATGATAGTTTTTTGCTTAATTCTGAAAGCGTACTATAACATGTTTTAATATATCTGTCCTCCGGCATGACTAATATTTTGTAACTATGGTAACTTCTAAATTCTGTACGCCTGCCTCCCTTCTTATAATATACCCTGGAGTTGTTATTTGCAAATTATAGATTTAAAAAAATTGCAATGAGCCCTTTTCTATGCTTTCATATTATTGCTTTAACAATGAACGCTCATTATTGAGTTGAGCACCTGCGCATCCTTGTTTAATTACATTTACATTTTGACATTAGCAGGTGCTGGTCAGATTCGGACCTCAAATGAAATTAATGCAGCTCTGGAGGAAATGCTAAATAAAAAAACTTATTTTCTAAGTTAAATCGTTATAATTGTTTGAGCTTTTGATAAACAGGAAGCTGTAAGTTGGTTATATTATTATTGCTGTAAATTTACCTTTATATGTTACGTTATTAAGGAAACAATGTAACAATACAATAATTTCCGTAGTATTCATGTTGTGGAATTTTCACCTTAATTTGCTAACCATGAATGTTCGATCGCGATGTAACAATTATGCCATTAATATTTATGCAAACCTATAAAACGGTTTATCAGTTTGACAAAACCATTAGTCAATTACTGACATTGCGTTCAATTTACCTTCGTAAATCTGTACAATGTGTAAAAAGCTACACATATACAGTGTTCGCACAGATTGTATTTGATGCTATCATATCGATAATTACTCATCTGCAACGATCATTCGTTAAATTTTATGTGTCAATAAAGAAAAGACGAGATGCTTGCAGTAATTATAGGCGAGTGGTAGAACTCGCTGTCATTCTAATTATTATACAGGTATAGTGTGGTGTGGATCACCAGATGCTTGATTGATATGTTATACACTGCTTGTGTATTTGATATGCATGGTATAGTGAGATATACATTTGTATTATTTGTTTGTGACCGCAAACGTATGTAGTAGTTTCCTAATTATCCGAAGAGTTGTCTGGTACAACTCTGGGTCCATGGAGCTATATGCTCCGAGGTGTGAGAAACACCACCTGAGAGGCTGGGGTTTATCATGATAGGTCTGGGACCTACACACGTGTGATCGTAAGCTAAACTCTCATAATGGGTCTAGGACACATTGACCTCTGGGAGGTCGAGTTCTGGGAACTCAACATGTCTGGGACAAGCGTATGTGGCTACGGTACCGCTAGTGGCTCAGAAAAGACTATTCACGAAAGCCGTATTCCAGCAGTTCGTCTATGCACTGAGTGTATACTTTTGCAGATAGGGGTACCGGAATAACTGAAGATGCAACTTTAGTCATACGAGTATGTTGATAAATAGTAAATACTGTCTAGTTTTGATCATTAGAAACACGTCCTTGTTTAATAATTAATATTACTAGCCTACGTTTTTGAAAGAAGTAACCTATTATTGGATCCTATTATTTGTTTAGGATGTACTTACAAATATTTAATCTTTTTCTTTGTAAAAACAGGACTCATTCATAAAATTCACTGAACTTGGGATTCAATTTGTAAACTGTTTACAAGCTAAATTTATAATAACTTACAACAATAGGTACTTGAAACATAATGAAATATTAAATTATTTCCAGACGGATATCTGAATTTCTTGCGGCACTGTTAACTGTATATTCTCTTTAATTTCGTTAATTCATTTGTAAATAACACTGAAAATATTCCAAGTTACGTAATTGTTTGTTAATTTCTAAAGAATTTTTGACTCCGTTGCTCACGATAAACTTTGGTTTAAATATGCCAAGAAAATTGTTGGGATATTGGAAACATTGTGAAAAAAAGTATGAAATAATAAGTTTTAAAATAGCACAAAAATTACAAATAGCGTGCTATGGGTTATGTGATTAAATTAAATCTAATTAGTAATATTTTTTTCAAAAATTACTTCTATTATTCATAAATTTTGCCCCGAAAAATAATGAATTTCACCAAGTTTACTATATTTTTAATTTTACAATTTTTTATAAAGAAGGGCTATACAACAGGACAAGTCCCAATAACAGTGCAGCACTAACAAAATCAAACATTACATATTGCGAAGTCAAGGCAAAATATTAACAATAAACTTATATAAAAACTGTGGTATAAAAACAAAAATGAATAAGAAAGAAAGTCAGTATTAAATAGTATACAAACTAGCCTAACCTCGGCTTCGCCGAGTTTACCCTAGGGCTCCGCCAATAGTGTTTTATAATAGTTTATACGTACATCCAAACTATCTACGCACAATTTAAAACCAAAGTGGTAACGCCAACAGTCTTGTCAGATACCCAAGGTCCCCGTTCTATCAAACGAATTAGCGTTATGCATAAAACAGAAGCCAATCAACCTGTTATAAATTTCCACACGTGTCTAAAAGTTCGTAACCAGACCTCTCATTTGATACCAAACACGACATATTTCTAGCACCTTTATACAGAAACAAAAGCCGACCGATATTTGTTGACACTTCTATGTTATAGCCCTGCAGAAAAAAATTCACTTGATCCTAATCACGACATGGTTCTGACAACTTTATGTGAAAAACAAAAGCCGGTCAAGTAGATGTCAAAATTTTGAAAGTTCTATTGTTTAGCCATGCAGAAAACTTTTCATTTAATACTAAACAGGATATACAGGTGTTTCATATAAGAGTGCAAGGCGTAGGAGTATGAATTCTGATACCAAAAGGGGGAAAAATCCCAATAAACATTGGTGCTATAACGCTGACTAAACTATTATTCACGAAAAATAACTATTCAAGGTCATTTGTGAGCCGTCTGATATAATATTACTCGCAGATAACTTCAATGCATTTTGTAAGCATAGGCGTGTAACATGAAATATTTATGGACACATTTCAAATGAAAAAATAAGAGTATGTTATTTAAAAATTATGTTTCGTTCTAAATAATGGCTTTCTGAAAGACTTACGTTCTTCACTTATGTTTTTGCAAAATTCAAACACGTAATCTTAACTATAAACCAAGTAATAATAATTTGATTTAAACGGCAACGCCACTGGCACAGAGGGCATAGTAGTAGATAATTAGGTATCTGTAATTCTACGACATACGTCCTTATTATTTATAATGTGTTAGAAAGTAATGCCACTATTTACGTATATCTGTCCCACCACATAAATTAAATAGACATATGTCAAATAATATATCTCTTTCTAATACAAAATGTTGCTAAGCTACTGCTGTAAAGTGATGTGTATTCTTTCTTCAAACCAATGAACTTGAATAGTCATCTTTCGTGAATAATAGTATAACAGAGATACCCAGGATTTTATTTTTTTAAAAAAAACAGGAGATAGGTTAGTTTTATTTATTTTGTATTGGGTCATAAATAATTATTTATAAAAAGAATCCCAGAGCAAGTGTTCAAAATGAAAGCCATTACATTCAATAAATAAATCAGTATTATTTAAAAATACTACGGTAAATTATTAAAATATTGCATTTTTATTAAATACAGAGAGCTTGGCAATACTTTTTTGTATTAGAAATATTATCAAAATATTAAATAACAGGTGTAATAATTAAATAATTATCGGATTGAAATGAGTAGAATTTTTAATTAATTAAATCTCATTTAAATTTTAAATGAATTAAACAAATGCCATCAGCCAACTATTTTCTATTTCAGTATTACGCTTCATTTAAGATAAATCCTCGGTATCTCTGTTATGAAGCGTTCTAGCACCAATGTTTATTGGATCTTTTTTCATGTTGGTTTCTAGAATTTATACTCCGAAGCCTTACACCCTGTATTTCTGACAAATTTATACGAAAAACAATAAATGTTTTCTCAGGGACTGTCATAGAGAATTGTCAAAAATACGACAGCTCGATCGGCTATTGTTTTTTTTATAAAATTGTCAGTAATATTTCGGAAATGTAGTATCTATAGCTGAGTGCACGATGTATAATGTATTACAAAGAATGGCTAAATAACCGGGTTAGTTCATACAGTATGCAGCTAGATGTCAGGTTTTTTGCGACCCGGTTTTTACAAATATTTAAAATAGTAAATTATTCCTATATAACGCACAATATTTTATATTTTCAATACATTACCTTTTATCTTTTGTCAGTTCTATGTATGTATTTTGGACAAATTCCATACAGAAGGCTTCTATATTTTCAGTAAAATTATAAAATAAACATTATCTCATATACTTGACACTGACATCTTTAAATCAGAATTTTCTTAATCGTAGTACCTGTTTCTATGGTTATAGCATGGCTGGCTGCTACAAAATCGCACATTTTGGCACCTTAAAAAGACTATTGCCCGTATTTTTACATCTTGAAGTAGCGCTACCTTCGAAAAATCGCTACTTCAACTGTTAAATGTCAACTTTAACATTAAAATTAGAGATATAAAAATAAATTAAATTGTAAAAAGCATTTATTTCAAATGTCATAGGTTTCATTTACAAAAATATGAAACCTATTCTTATCTATTCATAAAATAAAATTAATAAAAAATCGAAATAGCGCTACTTCTGAAGTAACGTTACTTCAAGAGGTGAAAATTCGGGTCTATATCTCTTTATTTGATCCATACCCTGTTGTGCATCCTATAGCACAACATTTTCTATTTAAACGCGAACTTATTTTAACCGCAACCGGCACACTGCGGCACACCAACTGCCAAACCAGCTAGTTATGTCAACGCATCTCGTGCTCTCACCTATAGATACTACACCGTGGTAGGAACTGATTAAAACATATAATAAAATGTGCATTTTATGCGAGCAAACAGGACAAAATGTCCCAATTACAGGATAAATATAAACATAATACAGGGTGCCCATTTTATATGTTCCCGCCTAAAATTTTAAGAAGAAGCAAAACCAAATACATTTCATAAGCCACTTGATTAATATTAGTACTTTAAATCGAATAATCACAGTAGGTATAAGAGCAAAACAAAATTTTAAAAACCAACTCACTTATGAAATGTATCATGGATTGCTTAAACATGACTTTTCAGGCGGGAACTTTTAAAATGCGCAGCATGTATTAGTAACATGTATATGAGTACACAATACTAAATTTAAAGATAAAAATAAATCAAACAAAACTAAAAGATGTGATATTTTAATTCTAGAGTAAACAGTTTACAAACTGCAGAAAAGTAAGTACTTACATTACATTAGATCTGAACTTGAAAATATATCAATAAAGTTTGGATTGTTAATAAGGGGATAGAATGCAAAAATCATAAGATGACTTTTCTGGTACATGCTGTATGATTATGTAATTTAAAAGATTTTTTATTAGTACGATACAATAATTGGGAATAATTTTTTTTAATATAGATAATTTTAACGTAATATAAGAAAATAAAATACAGATTAAATTCTGTACCGTTTTAAGATAGATATCGAATTATGTATAATCTGAAATAATTTTAAACGTAATGTAAGATAATGAATTACAAAAAAAAGAACAGATTAAAACATACTATCTAAAATTATTGAATTGTCTTGTTCCAGATTTTATGATTTTCCTGTAGTATTTAATTTTTATTCTTGCCTCTAAATAAGTATTAGATATTGTACATGTGTTCTTTGTCGATTGTGATGTTTATTATGTCTTTCTCAGCCTGACATTGTTAAATCTATTTACAAAATAAATACATAAATTAACAATAAACATACGTCTTAAAATAGGTAAAATAGGTATAGCCTTTCTTCATTGTGTACAGAGTTCCTTTATGGTGCGCTCATTCCTTATTTTTATTTTTTTATTCTGTAGTGTTTAATCCTTTGTCCTGTGTTTAGCACCAAATCTTTTTGGGTTCCATTTAAACACGTATATTCTGTTTTGCATGTTTACTTCCAGACTATGTTTTTAGTATTGATACGACATGCATAATTTGTCATTAATATATCAAATATGACATGACAATGTCATTTATCTTTTTAATTTTGTACATCGATTGTGATATTATTCCTACCTTTCTGATCCTTTTCGACGTGTTTCCTTATACATTTTCCAAAATTCTATTTACAAAAAAAAATATGTAACATAATAATAAACATAGATTAAAATCATTACATCATATACCTACCTTGTTAAATTCATCATCTTTTCTTTAATTATTACATATTATTTAAACATTTTATTACATTTAAAGGGAAGAAAACTGATAATTTGTCATCATTGACATTGACATAACAGCGTTTATCGTCTTAAATTTTCAAGGAAAACTGTGATCGTTACTGTGAAAAATATTGTTTAGTTAGAAATATTTGTTTTTTACCTAGTTACTTATGACACATTTGGTAACACTGTCCAAGTACATATGAACCGTCAAATTTAATAATTTTTAATTAAAATGGTTTAGGCCTTTTTTACCTGTGCGGATATAATTGCCCATTCTCAAAATTTATAATTATGAATTAAACTTCTTTCAAATTGTCTCCATTTCATAAATATTTCCATTTAAAGGTTCAAAATGACATGACAAACATGGCGTTCTTCGTCTTAAATTTTCAAGGAAAACTGTGATCGTTACTGCGAAAAATATTGTTTCTGTCCCAATTTTCAATCTTTAATAATTTTTTACTCGAAAACTATGCATCCTACAGAAATTCGTCCCATTAGAAGGGCCCTGAAGGCAATCATTTCCTACATCTTGGTACAAATGTCACGAAAATCGGTCGCACCGTTTAAGCTGTAGCCTTGTCTAAAGTTGGGCGATCGTCGTGATGAATTCAAATATATATATATATAGATATATAGAACTATAGATAGTGAATCTGATCGTTTAGTATTAGGACTAGCGAAAACTCGGCTACGCCGAGCTTCCCCTAGGGCTCCGCCGACATTGTTTTATAATAGTCTTTACGTGCATCCAACCTGTCTACGCACAATGTAAAACCATTTTTTTTTCTCGTTTGCCCCTGCAACCTGGCCACCCAAACAGCCCCAGCTACATGCTCACCCAAACTGCTCACGCAGCATGCCCACCAAAACTGCCCACTGAAACTGCCTACCCAAACTGCTCATCCCAAACTGCCATTCAAACTATCTATTCATACTGCCCACCCAAACTGCCCACTCAAACTACCTATCCATACTGCCCACGGAACCTGTTCAACCAAACTGCCCACTCAAACAGCACACCCAAACTGCCCGGTTAAACTGCCTACTCATACTGCCGACTCAAACTGTCGTAATCTGCAATAATTTCTTTTCTAATGTTCTTGTTGGTGTTGTAGTTGTAAAACTAGATCTAGATGGACTAATAAAAATTATTTTTTTGAACAAATATTTCAAAATTAGAGTAGTTTGAGTGAAGACAACACTTGTCATTTTTGAAGGTTTGAAGTCAGAGACAGAACATGGATAAGACATTTTTTACTAATGGCAACTGTTTGGCGGACTTCTGTGTAAATCAAATGCATGTCGTATACTTTGATTAGTGAAAGTAACATGCATATCTAAATATCTAAGTGATATTCCACTTTTTGCAAATTAAACGTCATTTATGACAACCGAAAAATATTGTTCTCTAGAATAAATTAATATTCAGATTTAGCTGGTACGTAATTGGTCGACTTTACAGTATTACAACTTTTACAACTTGACAAATTATGCAAAATATGTTTCAGATTTTTCCAGATTATAATTTCTTTCAGTTCTCTTTATCATACCGTGAACTATAGAAAGCTACTCTAACCTTCGAGTTTCCCCTAGGGCTTTTATATATATATATATATATATATATATATATATATATACAGGATGTCCCATAACTTCAGGTACATATTAGAAGGGCATATAGTTCTTAATGTCCTGATTACGGAACAAAAAGAATTTTTTCAAAATTCCTATCATTAAGGGTAGTTCACTTAAGAAGAACATTTTTTGTACCCCTGGATACTATAATATTTGGAATAGTGAAATTAGTTATAACTATAACATAAAATAATTTAACAATGAAATTAATTTATGCAATTACGTAAAGCTTTGTCACACCAATTAAGTTTGGGAGATGTGTATGTAATGAAAAAAACACACAACCTATTCAACCAGTGTCCCAAAACTGTTTCCTTCAAAAACCTCAAAAACTAATTATTGAATTTTGAAAAAATTCTTTTTGTTCCGTAATCAGGACATTAAGAACTATATGCCCTTCTAATATGTACCTAAAGTTATGGGACACCTGTATATATATATATATATATATATATATATATATATATATATTTTAGTTGTTTACTTGTACACACAATTCACGAATAGTGCTAAACGTTAACATTTTTCTCAGATATCAAAGATCTCTTCTCTCAAAAAAATCTAAATTTTGACAAAAAACAAAAGCCGATCGAGCTATTAAAATTTGCCATCTTAGAATATGATTTAACATTCTTACATTTAAACAATATATTTACAATAATACAGACCGACAAGATGAAACATATAGAAGTTTAACATGGGGATTCAATTGTGCGAAAATTTGTTTTCCTGTATATTTTGGAGCAAAAATTTACATATAAAATTAATATTTACTTCTAAAAAATCTTTATTTAATACAATAGAATATCTGTTGCACTAGATATATACAAAAAAACATTTTTCTTCAAAAATCAGATATCCTATCCATGGAAATAAAACAAGATCTTATTTTCGCAGTTCAGTGTTATTGATGTTAATTGTTGTAATCATTGTGTCTACATTGTTATAATTCAGAAATAAATATTCAAATAGTATGATCTTAATTGATATTTTCTTCTGTTTTTTTTATTTCCATAGCTATATGATATTTGGCGATAATGTCATATTTTATTTTATATGTGAATTATTATACTGCCGACAGTTGACAGTGCCATCTGAGTGAATATTAAAATTTATTAGGAAATTATAAAAAACTACATATCCACATTAGAGTAGAGAAACGTAAAATACATAATAATTATATTCTAAGTATAGGGTAATTATTATAATAAGTACTAGTATTGTAGCAGGATATTGATTTAATTTAGAAAATTGTCACGTTAAAATAGTAACAAACGATGGCGCTAAAGATGGTTATATCAGTCTCACTACGCGAATTGTACACTCCAGGTAAGTGTGTTCTTGACAAGTAATATTTGGGGTGATAACTTATTGTGTAAAATGTAATGTATGAAAATAAACTTAATTAAATTGAAATAAATCATGAAAACACGTATTTTACTTATATTATGATGCAATATAATTGATGAAATACAAATAGAATTTTAAAATGATGTCTTTAAGATTTGGAAATATCCCTAGAATATGTTATTTTCCGACACAAGGTGTTTCCAGATGAAATTTGTATATGTAAAGTCATAAAACAATTATTTAGATTATGTTCTTAAAAATTAGAATTTATTACTCAATATTAAGAGTGTTTGAATGTTGGGACTTGTGAAATGAGTGTAGCTGCAGTGACAGTGAAACATTGTATACCTTCCGTCAGAGATGATGCGACGTTTGTTTTTTAATTTTTAATTATTGTACTTGAAATTAATCTATTATTTATAAAGTGAATTAGCACCTACGATTTTGACTAAAATTTAGTATTAATTGTAAAATGTATATACAGTGTGAAGTAGGCAACAGTGAATTTTTGTGGACTTTTTTTTTTTTTTTTTTTTTTTTGTTTACCTATGTATATACCTTGTCTTCATTACAGAACACTGCGATCCATTGTTTTAATGTAAGAATTTTGACCAGTTAATAATTTTTTCCACAAAAACTATGCACAGTAAAAATAAGAGACATATCAAAGGCACTAAGTTGATTTATTCTCTACTATTTAAAGCAAATTCCATCCAAATCGCTGAAACCGTTTCAGTTGTAGCTTTGTCTAAAAATTTCCCGATCGTCGTGATGAATTTTGGGGGGCTTGACCTTTTAGTATTAGGATGTAAAACGGCTTATTAAGTCGCAAATGCGTGATTTAAAAAATATGTTAATCGTTTCAAGTCATAGATAGGTAAAAAGCAGTCCGTTTTGATGTATAATAAGTCATATTGGCGATATATTCCAAAATGTGTGGAACAGTTTAAATTTTATTCATACAAAATTGTATAATATTGTTTAAAACTATGTAATATGATAAATAAAGATAAAAAATAATAATAAATTAATTTTATTGTAAAAAAAAATGTAATTTTGTTATAAAATACGTAATTAATATGAAATGAATGAAGTCAGATATAGGTAAATATTTATTAAAATAATAATAATAATAATAATAATAATAATAATAATAATAATAATAATAATAGTAATAATAATAATAATAATAATAATAAAAGAACATAAAAAATTATATCTGATAATAATAATAATAATAATAATAATAATAATAATAATAATAATAATAATAAATAATAATAAGCAGAGAGGTACAAAAATAAATAATTTTTATTTAAAATAATCAAATACAATAAATGTTTTTAAAATGGTTTCAAAATGACATAAAACTTTTTCAGACTGTCTTCTTAAAAATTTTCACGCATACTCAATTCAAATAATTAGCCTGTATTCTCTGATTTTGTACATTTGACATCAGTACGGAGAACTTTGATCTATTGTTTTAATGTAAGAATTTTGACCAGTTAATAATTTTTTCCACAAAAACTATGCACAGTAAAAATAAGAGATATATCAAAGGCACTAAGTTGATTTATTCTCTACTATTTAAAGCAAATTCCATCCAAATCGCTGAAACCGTTTCAGTTGTAGCTTTGTCTAAAAATTTCCCGATCGTCGTGATGAATTTTGGGGGGCTTGACCTTTTAGTATTAGGATGTAAAACGGCTTATTAAGTCGCAAATGCGTGATTTAAAAAATATGATAATCGTTTCAAGTCATAGATAGGTAAAAAGCAGTCCGTTTTGATGTATAATAAGTCATATTGGCGATATATTCCAAAATGTGTGGAACAGTTTAAATTTTATTCATACAAAATTGTATAATATTGTTTAAAACTATGTAATATGATAAATAAAGATAAAAAATAATAATAAATTAATTTTATTGTAAAAAAAAATGTAATTTTGTTATAAAATACGTAATTAATATGAAATGAATGAAGTCAGATATAGGTAAATATTTATTAAAATAATAATAATAATAATAATAGTAATAATAATAATAATAATAATAAAAGAACATAAAAAATTATATCTGATAATAATAATAATAATAATAATAATAATAATAATAATAATAATAATAATAATAATAATAATAATAATAAATAAATAATAATAAGCAGAGAGGTACAAAAATAAATAATTTTTATTTAAAATAATCAAATACAATAAATGTATTTAAAATGGTTTCAAAATGACATAAAACTTTTTCAGACTGTCTTCTTAAAAATTTTCACGCATACTCAATTCAAATAATTAGCCTGTATTCTCTGATTTTGTACATTTGACATCAGTACGGAGAACTTTGATCTATTGTTTTAATGTAAGAATTTTGACCAGTTAATAATTTTTTCCACAAAAACTATGCACAGTAAAAATAAGAGATATATCAAAGGCACTAAGTTGATTTATTCTCTACTATTTAAAGCAAATTCCATCCAAATCGCTGAAACCGTTTCAGTTGTAGCTTTGTCTAAAAATTTCCCGATCGTCGTGATGAATTTTGGGGGGCTTGACCTTTTAGTATTAGGATGTAAAACGGCTTATTAAGTCGCAAATGTGTGATTTAAAAAATATGATAATCGTTTCAAGTCATAGATAGGTAAAAAGCAGTCCGTTTTGATGTATAATAAGTCATATTGGCGATATATTCCAAAATGTGTGGAACAGTTTAAATTTTATTCATACAAAATTGTATAATATTGTTTAACACTATGTAATATGATAAATAAAGATAAAAAATAATAATAAATTAATTTTATTGTAAAAAAAAATGTAATTTTGTTATAAAATACGTAATTAATATGAAATGAATGAAGTCAGATATAGGTAAATATTTATTAAAATAATAATAATAATAATAATAATAATAATAATAATAATAGTAATAATAATAATAATAAAAGAACATAAAAAATTATATCTGATAATAATAATAATAATAATAATAATAATAATAATAAATAAATAATAATAAGCAGAGAGGTACAAAAATAAATAATTTTTATTTAAAATAATCAAATACAATAAATGTATTTAAAATGGTTTCAAAATGACACAAAACTTTTTCAGACTGTCTTCTTAAAAATTTTCACGCATACTCAATTCAAATAATTAGCCTGTATTCTCTGATTTTGTACATTTGACATCAGTACGGAGAACTTTGATCTATTGTTTTAATGTAAGAATTTTGACCAGTTAATAATTTTTTCCACAAAAACTATGCACAGTAAAAATAAGAGATATATCAACGGCACTAAGTTGATTTATTCTCTACTATTTAAAGCAAATTCCATCCAAATCGCTGAAACCGTTTCAGTTGTAGCTTTGTCTAAAAATTTCCCGATCGTCGTGATGAATTTTGGGGGGCTTGACCTTTTAGTATTAGGATGTAAAACGGCTTATTAAGTCGCAAATGCGTGATTTAAAAAATATGATAATCGTTTCAAGTCATAGATAGGTAAAAAGCAGTCCGTTTTGATGTATAATAAGTCATATTGGCGATATATTCCAAAATGTGTGGAACAGTTTAAATTTTATTCATACAAAATTGTATAATATTGTTTAAAACTATGTAATATGATAAATAAAGATAAAAAATAATAATAAATTAATTTTATTGTAAAAAAAATGTAATTTTGTTATAAAATACGTAATTAATATGAAATGAATGAAGTCAGATATAGGTAAATATTTATTAAAATAATAATAATAATAATAATAATAATAATAATAGTAATAATAATAATAATAATAAAAGAACATAAAAAATTATATCTGATAATAATAATAATAATAATAATAATAATAAATAAATAATAATAAGCAGAGAGGTACAAAAATAAATAATTTTTATTTAAAATAATCAAATACAATAAATGTATTTAAAATGGTTTCAAAATGACATAAAACTTTTTCAGACTGTCTTCTTAAAAATTTTCACGCATACTCAATTCAAATAATTAGCCTGTATTCTCTGATTTTGTACATTTGACATCAGTACGGAGAACTTTGATCTATTGTTTTAATGTAAGAATTTTGACCAGTTAATAATTTTTTCCACAAAAACTATGCACAGTAAAAATAAGAGATATATCAAAGGCACTAAGTTGATTTATTCTCTACTATTTAAAGCAAATTCCATCCAAATCGCTGAAACCGTTTCAGTTGTAGCTTTGTCTAAAAATTTCCCGATCGTCGTGATGAATTTTGGGGGGCTTGACCTTTTAGTATTAGGATGTAAAACGGCTTATTAAGTCGCAAATGCGTGATTTAAAAAATATGATAATCGTTTCAAGTCATAGATAGGTAAAAAGCAGTCCGTTTTGATGTATAATAAGTCATATTGGCGATATATTCCAAAATGTGTGGAACAGTTTAAATTTTATTCATACAAAATTGTATAATATTGTTTAAAACTATGTAATATGATAAATAAAGATAAAAAATAATAATAAATTAATTTTATTGTAAAAAAAATGTAATTTTGTTATAAAATACGTAATTAATATGAAATGAATGAAGTCAGATATAGGTAAATATTTATTAAAATAATAATAATAATAATAATAATAATAGTAATAATAATAATAATAATAATAATAAAAGAACATAAAAAATTATATCTGATAATAATAATAATAATAATAATAAATAAATAATAATAAGCAGAGAGGTACAAAAATAAATAATTTTTATTTAAAATAATCAAATACAATAAATGTATTTAAAATGGTTTCAAAATGACATAAAACTTTTTCAGACTGTCTTCTTAAAAATTTTCACGCATACTCAATTCAAATAATTAGCCTGTATTCTCTGATTTTGTACATTTGACATCAGTACGGAGAACTTTGATCTATTGTTTTAATGTAAGAATTTTGACCAGTTAATAATTTTTTCCACAAAAACTATGCACAGTAAAAATAAGAGATATATCAAAGGCACTAAGTTGATTTATTCTCTACTATTTAAAGCAAATTCCATCCAAATCGCTGAAACCGTTTCAGTTGTAGCTTTGTCTAAAAATGTCCCGATCGTCGTGATGAATTTTGGGGGGCTTGACCTTTTAGTATTAGGATGTAAAACGGCTTATTAAGTCGCAAATGCGTGATTTAAAAAATATGATAATCGTTTCAAGTCATAGATAGGTAAAAAGCAGTCAGTTTTGATGTATAATAAGTCATATTGGCGATATATTCCAAAATGTGTGGAACAGTTTAAATTTTATTCATACAAAATAGTATAATATTGTTTAAAACTATGTAATATGATAAATAAAGATAAAAAATAATAATAAATTAATTTTATTGTAAAAAAAATGTAATTTTGTTATAAAATACGTAATTAATATGAAATGAATGGTCAGATATAGGTAAATATTTATTAAAATAATAATAATAATAATAATAATAATAATAATAGTAATAATAATAATAATAAAAGAACATAAAAAATTATATCTGATAATAATAATAATAATAATAATAATAATAAATAAATAATAATAAGCAGAGAGGTACAAAAATAAATAATTTTTATTTAAAATAATCAAATACAATAAATGTATTTAAAATGGTTTCAAAATGAAATAAAACTTTTTCAGACTGTCTTCTTAAAAATTTTCACGCATACTCAATTCAAATAATTAGCCTGTATTCTCTGATTTTGTACATTTGACATCAGTACGGAGAACTTTGATCTATTGTTTTAATGTAAGAATTTTGACCAGTTAATAATTTTTTCCACAAAAACTATGCACAGTAAAAATAAGAGATATATCAAAGGCACTAAGTTGATTTATTCTCTACTATTTAAAGCAAATTCCATCCAAATCGCTGAAACCGTTTCAGTTGTAGCTTTGTCTAAAAATTTCCCGATCGTCGTGATGAATTTTGGGGGGCTTGACCTTTTAGTATTAGGATGTAAAACGGCTTATTAAGTCGCAAATGCGTGATTTAAAAAATATGATAATCGTTTCAAGTCATAGACAGGTAAAAAGCAGTCCGTTTTGATGTATAATAAGTCATATTGGCGATATATTCCAAAATGTGTGGAACAGTTTAAATTTTATTCATACAAAATTGTATAATATTGTTTAAAACTATGTAATATGATAAATAAAGATAAAAAATAATAATAAATTAATTTTATTGTAAAAAAAAAATGTAATTTTGTTATAAAATACGTAATTAATATGAAATGAATGAAGTCAGATATAGGTAAATATTTATTAAAATAATAATAATAATAATAATAATAATAGTAATAATAATAATAAAAGAACATAAAAAATTATATCTGATAATAATAATAATAATAATAATAATAAATAAATAATAATAAGCAGAGAGGTACAAAAATAAATAATTTTTATTTAAAATAATCAAATACAATAAATGTATTTAAAATGGTTTCAAAATGACATAAAACTTTTTCAGACTGTCTTCTTAAAAATTTTCACGCATACTCAATTCAAATAATTAGCCTGTATTCTCTGATTTTGTACATTTGACATCAGTACGGAGAACTTTGATCTATTGTTTTAATGTAAGAATTTTGACCAGTTAATAATTTTTTCCACAAAAACTATGCACAGTAAAAATAAGAGATATATCAAAGGCACTAAGTTGATTTATTCTCTACTATTTAAAGCAAATTCCATCCAAATCGCTGAAACCGTTTCAGTTGTAGCTTTGTCTAAAAATTTCCCGATCGTCGTGATGAATTTTGGGGGGCTTGACCTTTTAGTATTAGGATGTAAAACGGCTTATTAAGTCGCAAATGCGTGATTTAAAAAATATGATAATCGTTTCAAGTCATAGATAGGTAAAAAGCAGTCCGTTTTGATGTATAATAAGTCATATTGGCGATATATTCCAAAATGTGTGGAACAGTTTAAATTTTATTCATACAAAATTGTATAATATTGTTTAAAACTATGTAATATGATAAATAAAGATAAAAAATAATAATAAATTAATTTTATTGTAAAAAAAAATGTAATTTTGTTATAAAATACGTAATTAATATGAAATGAATGAAGTCAGATATAGGTAAATATTTATTAAAATAATAATAATAATAATAATAATAATAATAATAATAATAATAATAATAATAATAATAATAATAATAATAGTAATAATAATAATAATAATAAAAGAACATAAAAAATTATATCTGATAATAATAATAATAATAATAATAAATAAATAATAATAAGCAGAGAGGTACAAAAATAAATAATTTTTATTTAAAATAATCAAATACAATAAATGTATTTAAAATGGTTTCAAAATGACATAAAACTTTTTCAGACTGTCTTCTTAAAAATTTTCACGCATACTCAATTCAAATAATTAGCCTGTATTCTCTGATTTTGTACATTTGACATCAGTACGGAGAACTTTGATCTATTGTTTTAATGTAAGAATTTTGACCAGTTAATAATTTTTTCCACAAAAACTATGCACAGTAAAAATAAGAGATATATCAAAGGCACTAAGTTGATTTATTCTCTACTATTTAAAGCAAATTCCATCCAAATCGCTGAAACCGTTTCAGTTGTAGCTTTGTCTAAAAATTTCCCGATCGTCGTGATGAATTTTGGGGGGCTTGACCTTTTAGTATTAGGATGTAAAACGGCTTATTAAGTCGCAAATGCGTGATTTAAAAAATATGATAATCGTTTCAAGTCATAGATAGGTAAAAAGCAGTCCGTTTTGATGTATAATAAGTCATATTGGCGATATATTCCAAAATGTGTGGAACAGTTTAAATTTTATTCATACAAAATTGTATAATATTGTTTAAAACTATGTAATATGATAAATAAAGATAAAAAATAATAATAAATTAATTTTATTGTAAAAAAAAATGTAATTTTGTTATAAAATACGTAATTAATATGAAATGAATGAAGTCAGATATAGGTAAATATTTATTAAAATAATAATAATAATAATAATAATAGTAATAATAATAATAATAAAAGAACATAAAAAATTATATCTGATAATAATAATAATAATAATAATAATAATAATAATAAATAAATAATAATAAGCAGAGAGGTACAAAAATAAATAATTTTTATTTAAAATAATCAAATACAATAAATGTATTTAAAATGGTTTCAAAATGACATAAAACTTTTTCAGACTGTCTTCTTAAAAATTTTCACGCATACTCAATTCAAATAATTAGCCTGTATTCTCTGATTTTGTACATTTGACATCAGTACGGAGAACTTTGATCTATTGTTTTAATGTAAGAATTTTGACCAGTTAATAATTTTTTCCACAAAAACTATGCACAGTAAAAATAAGAGATATATCAAAGGCACTAAGTTGATTTATTCTCTACTATTTAAAGCAAATTCCATCCAAATCGCTGAAACCGTTTCAGTTGTAGCTTTGTCTAAAAATTTCCCGATCGTCGTGATGAATTTTGGGGGGCTTGACCTTTTAGTATTAGGATGTAAAACGGCTTATTAAGTCGCAAATGCGTGATTTAAAAAATATGATAATCGTTTCAAGTCATAGACAGGTAAAAAGCAGTCCGTTTTGATGTATAATAAGTCATATTGGCGATATATTCCAAAATGTGTGGAACAGTTTAAATTTTATTCATACAAAATTGTATAATATTGTTTAAAACTATGTAATATGATAAATAGAGATAAAAAATAATAATAAATTAATTTTATTGTAAAAAAAAAATGTAATTTTGTTATAAAATACGTAATTAATATGAAATGAATGAAGTCAGATATAGGTAAATATTTATTAAAATAATAATAATAATAATAATAATAATAGTAATAATAATAATAATAATAAAAGAACATAAAAAATTATATCTGATAATAATAATAATAATAATAATAATAATAATAATAATAATAAATAATAATAAGCAGAGAGGTACAAAAATAAATAATTTTTATTTAAAATAATCAAATACAATAAATGTATTTAAAATGGTTTCAAAATGACATAAAACTTTTTCAGACTGTCTTCTTAAAAATTTTCACGCATACTCAATTCAAATAATTAGCCTGTATTCTCTGATTTTGTACATTTGACATCAGTACGGAGAACTTTGATCTATTGTTTTAATGTAAGAATTTTGACCAGTTAATAATTTTTTCCACAAAAACTATGCACAGTAAAAATAAGAGATATATCAAAGGCACTAAGTTGATTTATTCTCTACTATTTAAAGCAAATTCCATCCAAATCGCTGAAACCGTTTCAGTTGTAGCTTTGTCTAAAAATTTCCCGATCGTCGTGATGAATTTTGGGGGGCTTGACCTTTTAGTATTAGGATGTAAAACGGCTTATTAAGTCGCAAATGCGTGATTTAAAAAATATGATAATCGTTTCAAGTCATAGATAGGTAAAAAGCAGTCCGTTTTGATGTATAATAAGTCATATTGGCGATATATTCCAAAATGTGTGGAACAGTTTAAATTTTATTCATACAAAATTGTATAATATTGTTTAAAACTATGTAATATGATAAATAAAGATAAAAAATAATAATAAATTAATTTTATTGTAAAAAAAAAATGTAATTTTGTTATAAAATACGTAATTAATATGAAATGAATGAAGTCAGATATAGGTAAATATTTATTAAAATAATAATAATAATAATAATAATAATAATAATAATAGTAATAATAATAATAATAAAAGAACATAAAAAATTATATCTGATAATAATAATAATAATAATAATAATAATAAATAATAAATAATAATAAGCAGAGAGGTACAAAAATAAATAATTTTTATTTAAAATAATCAAATACAATAAATGTATTTAAAATGGTTTCAAAATGACATAAAACTTTTTCAGACTGTCTTCTTAAAAATTTTCACGCATACTCAATTCAAATAATTAGCCTGTATTCTCTGATTTTGTACATTTGACATCAGTACGGAGAACTTTGATCTATTGTTTTAATGTAAGAATTTTGACCAGTTAATAATTTTTTCCACAAAAACTATGCACAGTAAAAATAAGAGATATATCAAAGGCACTAAGTTGATTTATTCTCTACTATTTAAAGCAAATTCCATCCAAATCGCTGAAACCGTTTCAGTTGTAGCTTTGTCTAAAAATTTCCCGATCGTCGTGATGAATTTTGGGGGGCTTGACCTTTTAGTATTAGGACTAGCCTAAACTCGGCTTCGCCGAGTTCAGCCTAGGGCTCCGCCGATAGTGTTTTATGATAGACTATACGTACATCCAATATGACGGATGACAATGTTTATCTTTTTCATTTTGTACATGTTCTTCGATCGATTGTCATATGAATTCTGCCTTTCTGATCCTTTTCGACGTGTTTCCTTATACATTTTCCAAAATTATATTTAAAAAATAAAATATATATTAAATTAACATAAAACATGGCTTAAAATCATTACATATACCTACCTCGTTAAATTCATCATCTTTTCTTTAATGTTACATATTATTGAAACATTTCTTTACATATACAAGTATGAAAACCGATAATTTGTAATCATTGACATTGACATGCCAAATGATATAACAGCGTTTATCATTTTAAAATTTTCAAGGAAAACTGTGATCAAACACTTGTGTTCGAACTTCACATTAATCTAGTTAGGAATATTTATTTATTACCTAGTTACTTATGACATATTTGGCAACATTTTCCAGGTGCATATGAACCGTCAAAATTTATAATTTTTAATTATAATGTTTTACGCCATTTTACCTGTGCAGATATAATTGCCCATTCTCATAAATTATGATTATGAAATAAACTTCTTTCAAGTTGCCCTCATTTCATAAATATTTCTATTTATAGGTTCAAAATGACATGTCAAACATGACATACCAAATGACATGACAGCGTTTATCGTCTTAAATTTTCAAGGAAAACTGTGATCGTTACTGTGACCATTATTGTTTTTGTCCCAATTTTCAATGTTTAATAATTTTTTACTCAAAAACTATGCATCCTACAGAAATATTACTTATTACGAGGGCACTCGAGACAATCATTTCCTACAACTTGATGTAAATTTCACGAAAATCGCTCACACCATTAAGGCTGTAGAGGTGTTCAAAGGATGGCGATCGTCGTGATGAATTCAAATATATATATAGATATAACTATAGATAGTGAATCTGATCGTTTAGTATTAGGATGTAAAACGGCTTATTAAGTCGCAAATGCGTGATTTAAAAAATATGATAATCGTTTCAAGTCATAGATAGGTAAAAAGCAGTCCGTTTTGATGTATAATAAGTCATATTGGCGATATATTCCAAAATGTGTGGAACAGTTTAAATTTTATTCATACAAAATTGTATAATATTGTTTAAAACTATGTAATATGATAAATAAAGATAAAAAATAATAATAAATTAATTTTATTGTAAAAAAAAATGTAATTTTGTTATAAAATACGTAATTAATATGAAATGAATGAAGTCAGATATAGGTAAATATTTATTAAAATAATAATAATAATAATAATAATAATAGTAATAATAATAATAATAATAAAAGAACATAAAAAATTATATTTGATAATAATAATAATAATAATAATAATAATAATAATAATAAATAATAATAAATAATAATAAGCAGAGAGGTACAAAAATAAATAATTTTTATTTAAAATAATCAAATACAATAAATGTATTTAAAATGGTTTCAAAATGACATAAAACTTTTTCAGACTGTCTTCTTAAAAATTTTCACGCATACTCAATTCAAATAATTAGCCTGTATTCTCTGATTTTGTACATTTGACATCAGTACGGAGAACTTTGATCTATTGTTTTAATGTAAGAATTTTGACCAGTTAATAATTTTTTCCACAAAAACTATGCACAGTAAAAATAAGAGATATATCAAAGGCACTAAGTTGATTTATTCTCTACTATTTAAAGCAAATTCCATCCAAATCGCTGAAACCGTTTCAGTTGTAGCTTTGTCTAAAAATTTCCCGATCGTCGTGATGAATTTTGGGGGGCTTGACCTTTTAGTATTAGGATGTAAAACGGCTTATTAAGTCGCAAATGCGTGATTTAAAAAATATGATAATCGTTTCAAGTCATAGACAGGTAAAAAGCAGTCCGTTTTGATGTATAATAAGTCATATTGGCGATATATTCCAAAATGTGTGGAACAGTTTAAATTTTATTCATACAAAATTGTATAATATTGTTTAAAACTATGTAATATGATAAATAAAGATAAAAAATAATAATAAATTAATTTTATTGTAAAAAAAAAATGTAATTTTGTTATAAAATACGTAATTAATATGAAATGAATGAAGTCAGATATAGGTAAATATTTATTAAAATAATAATAATAATAATAATAATAATAATAATAGTAATAATAATAATAATAAAAGAACATAAAAAATTATATCTGATAATAATAATAATAATAATAATAATAATAAATAATAAATAATAATAAGCAGAGAGGTACAAAAATAAATAATTTTTATTTAAAATAATCAAGTACAATAAATGTATTTAAAATGGTTTCAAAATGACATAAAACTTTTTCAGACTGTCTTCTTAAAAATTTTCACGCATACTCAATTCAAATAATTAGCCTGTATTCTCTGATTTTGTACATTTGACATCAGTACGGAGAACTTTGATCTATTGTTTTAATGTAAGAATTTTGACCAGTTAATAATTTTTTCCACAAAAACTATGCACAGTAAAAATAAGAGATATATCAAAGGCACTAAGTTGATTTATTCTCTACTATTTAAAGCAAATTCCATCCAAATCGCTGAAACCGTTTCAGTTGTAGCTTTGTCTAAAAATTTCCCGATCGTCGTGATGAATTTTGGGGGGCTTGACCTTTTAGTATTAGGACTAGCCTAAACTCGGCTTCGCCGAGTTCAGCCTAGGGCTCCGCCGATAGTGTTTTATGATAGACTATACGTACATCCAATATGACGGATGACAATGTTTATCTTTTTCATTTTGTACATGTTCTTCGATCGATTGTCATATGAATTCTGCCTTTCTGATCCTTTTCGACGTGTTTCCTTATACATTTTCCAAAATTATATTTAAAAAATAAAATATATATTAAATTAACATAAAACATGGCTTAAAATCATTACATATACCTACCTCGTTAAATTCATCATCTTTTCTTTAATGTTACATATTATTGAAACATTTCTTTACATATACAAGTATGAAAACCGATAATTTGGAATCATTGACATTGACATGCCAAATGATATAACAGCGTTTATCATTTTAAAATTTTCAAGGAAAACTGTGATCAAACACTTGTGTTCGAACTTCACATTAATCTAGTTAGGAATATTTATTTATTACCTAGTTACTTATGACATATTTGGCAACATTTTCCAGGTGCATATGAACCGTCAAAATTTATAATTTTTAATTATAATGTTTTACGCCATTTTACCTGTGCAGATATAATTGCCCATTCTCATAAATTATGATTATGAAATAAACTTCTTTCAAGTTGCCCTCATTTCATAAATATTTCTATTTATAGGTTCAAAATGACATGTCAAACATGACATACCAAATGACATGACAGCGTTTATCGTCTTAAATTTTCAAGGAAAACTGTGATCGTTACTGTGACCATTATTGTTTTTGTCCCAATTTTCAATGTTTAATAATTTTTTACTCAAAAACTATGCATCCTACAGAAATATTACTTATTACGAGGGCACTCGAGACAATCATTTCCTACAACTTGATGTAAATTTCACGAAAATCGCTCACACCATTAAGGCTGTAGAGGTGTTCAAAGGATGGCGATCGTCGTGATGAATTCAAATATATATATAGATATAACTATAGATAGTGAATCTGATCGTTTAGTATTAGGACTAGCTTAAGCTCGGCTTCGCCGAGTTTACCCTAGGGCTCCGCCGATAGTGTTTTATAATAGTTTATACATACATCCAATCTGTCTACGCACAATTTAAAACCAAAGTGGTAACGCCAACAGTCTTATCAGATACCCCAGTTCCCTCTTCTATGAAACGAATTAACTTTATGCATAAAACAAAAGCCAATCAACCTGTCATAAATTTCCACACTTGTGTCTAAAAGTTCGTAATCAGACCTCTCATTTGATACCAAACACGACATATTTCTAGCACCTTTATACAGAAACAAAAGCCGACCGAGATGTCTATTTGTTAACACTTCTATGTGATAGCCCTGCAGAAAAAAATTCACTTGATCCTAATCACGACATGGTTCTGACAACTTTATGTGAAAAACAAAAGCCGGTCAAGTTGATGTCAAAATTTTGAAAGTTCTATTGTTTAGCCATGCAGAAAACTTTTCATTTAATACTAAACAGGATAT
This sequence comes from Harpalus rubripes, assembly GCA_963082715.1. Lineage (NCBI taxonomy): Eukaryota > Metazoa > Arthropoda > Insecta > Coleoptera > Carabidae > Harpalus > Harpalus rubripes. Next base: position 10,651,692 of record OY720464.1, read on the forward strand.
ACAGGTGTTTCATATAAGAGTGCAAGGCGTAGGAGTATGAATTCTGATACCAAAAGGGGGAAAAATCCCAATAAACATTGGTGCTATAACGCTGACTAACAGAGATACCCAGGATTTTATTTAAAAAAAAACAGGAAATAGGTTAGTTTTATTTATTTTGTATTGTGTCATAAATAATTATTTATAAAAAGAATCCCAGAGCAAGTGTTCAAAATGAAAGCCATTACATTCAATAAATAAATCAGTATTATTTAAAAATACTACGGTAAATTATTAAAATATTACATTTTTATTAAATACAGAGAGCTTGGCAATACTTTTTTGTATTAGAAATATTATCAAAATATTAATTAACAGGTGTAATAATTAAATAATTATCGGATTGAAATGAGTAGAATTTTTAATTAATTAAATCTCATTTAAATTTTAAATGAATTAAACAAATGCCATCAGCCAACTATTTTCTATTTCAGTATTACGCTTCATTTAAGATAAATCCTCGGTATCTCTGTTATGAAGCGTTCTAGCACCAATGTTTATTGGATTTTTTTTCATGTTGGAATTTATACTCCGAAGCCTTACATAGTAAATTGAAACACCCTGTATTTCTGACAAGTTTATACGAAAAACAATAAATGTTTTCTCAGGGACTGTCATAGAGAATTGTCAAAAATACGACAGCTCGATCGGCTATTGTTTTTTTTTTATAAAATTGTCAGTAGGTAATATTTCGGAAATGTAGTATCTATAAATGTTTTCTCAGGGACTGTCATAGAGAATTGTTAAAAATACGACAGCTCGATCGGCTATTGTTTTTTTTTTATAAAATTGTCAGTAGGTAATATTTCGGAAATGTAGTATCTATAGCTGAGTGCACGATGTATAATGTATTACAAAGAATGGCTAAATAACCGGGTTAGTTCATACAGTATGCTGCTAGATGTCACCGGTTTTTACAAATATTTAAAATAGTAAATTATTCCTATATAACGCACAATATTTTATATTTTCAATACATTACGTTTTATCTTTTGTCAGTTCTATGTATGTATTTTGGACAAATTCCATACAGAAGGCTTCTATATTTTCAGTAAAATTATAAAATAAACATTATGTCATGTACTTGACACTGACATCTTTCAATCAGAATTTTCTTAATCGTAGTACCTGTTTCTATGGTTATAGCATGGCCGGCTGCTACAAAATCGCACATTTTGGCACCTTAAAAAGACTATGGCCCGTATTTTTACATCTTAAAGTAGCGCTACTTTCGAAAAATCGCTACTTCAACTGTTAAATGTCAACTTTAACATTAAAATTAGAGATATAAAAATAAATTAAATTGTAAAAAGCACATTTATTTCAAATGTCATAGGTTTCATTTACAAAAATATGAAACCTATTCTTATCTATTCATAAAATAAAATAAATAAAAAATCGAAATAGCGCTACTTCTGAAGTAACGTTACTTCAAGAGGTGAAAATTCGGGTCTATATATCTTTATTTGATCCATACCCTGTTGTGCATCCTATAGCACAACATTTTATATTTAAACGCGAACTTATTTTAACCGCAACCGGCACACTGCGGCACACCAACTGCCACACGCCTGTCAAATGGTAACGGGTCGCGTTAGCGTCTTTTGTACCAGCTAGTTATGTCAACGCATCTCGTGCTCTCACCTATAGATACTACACCCTGCTAGGAACTGATTAAAACATATAATAAAATGTGCATTTTATGCGAGCAAACAGGACAAAATGTCCAAATTAAGGATAAATATAAACATAATACAGGGTGCCCATTTTATATGTTCCCGCCTAAAATTTTAAGAAGAAGCAAAACCAAATACATTTCATAAGCCACTTGATTAATATTAGTACTTTAAATCGAATAATCACAGTAGGTATAAGAGCAAAACAAAATTTTAAAAACCAACTCACTTATGAAATGTATCATGGATTGCCTAAACATGAATTTTCAGGCGGGAACTTTTAAAATGCGCAGCCTGTATTAGTAACATGTATATGAGTACACAATACTAAATTTAAAGATAAAAATAAATCAAACAAAACTAAAAGATGTGATATTTTAATTCTAGAGTAAACAGTTTACAAACTGCAGAAAAGTAAGTACTTACATTACATTAGATCTGAACTTTTACAACGAATTTGAAAATATATCAATAAAGTTTGGATTGTTAATAAGGGGATAGAATGCAAAAATCATAAGATGACTTTTCTGGCTCATGCTGTATGATTATGTAATTTAAAAGATTTTTTATTAGTACGATACAATAATTGGGAATAAAAGAATTTTAATATAGATAATTTTAACGTAATATAAGAAAATAAAACACAGATTCAATTCTGTACCGTTTTAAGATAGATATCGAATTATGTATAATCTGAAAAAATTTTAAACGTAATAAGAAAATCAATTACAAAAAAAGAACAGATTAAAACATACTATCTAAAATTATGGAATTGTCTTGTTCCAGATTTTATGATTTTCCTGTAGGATTTATTTTTTATTCTTGCCTCTAAATACGTATTAGATATTGTACATGTGTTCTTTGGCGACTGTGATGTTTATTATGTCTTTCTCAGCCTGACATTGTTAAATCTATTTACAAAATAAAATATATAAATTAACAATAAACATACGTCTTAAAATAGGTAAAATAGGTATAGCCTTTCTTCACTGTGTACAGAGTTCCTTTATGGTGCCCTCATTTTTTTTTTATTCTGTAGTGTTTAATCCTTTGTCCTGTGTTTAGCACCAAATCTTTTTGGGTTTCATTTAAACACGTATATTCTGTTTTGCATGTCTACTTCCAGACTATGTTTTTAGTATTGATACGACATGCATAATTTGTCATTAACATATCAAATATGACATGACAATGTTTATTTTTTTAATTTTGTACATCGATTGTGATATTATTCCTACCTTTCTGATCCTTTTCGACGTGTCTCCTTAATACATTTTCCAAAATTCTATTTACAAAATAAAATATGTAACATAATAATAAACATGGCTTAAAATCATTACATATACCTACCTTGTTAAATTCATCATCTTTTCTTTAATTATTACATATTATTTAAACATTTTATTGCATTTAAAAGGCAGAAAACTGATAATTTGTCATCATTGACATTGACATAACAGCGTTTATCGTCTTAAATTTTCAAGGAAAACTGTGATCGTTACTGTGAAAAATATTGTTTATTTAGAAATATTTGGTTTTTACCTAGTTACTTATGACACATTTGGTAACACTGTCCAAGTACATATGAACCGTCAAATTTTATAATTTTTAATTAAAATGGTTTAGGCCTTTTTTACATGTGCGGATATAATTGCCCATTCTCAAAATTTATAATTATGAATTAAACTTCTTTCAAATTGTCTCCATTTCATAAATATTTCCATTTAAAGGTTCAAAATGACATGACAAACATGGCGTTCTTCGTCTTAAATTTTCAAGGAAAACTGTGATCGTTACTGTGAAAAATATTGTTTCTGTCCCAATTTTCAATCTTTAATAATTTTTTACTCGAAAACTATGCATCCTACAGAAATTCGTCCCATTAGAAGGGCCCTGAAGCCAATCATTTCCTACAATTTAATATAAATTTCATGAAAATCGGTCACACCGTTTAAGCTGTAGCCTTGTCTAAAGTTTGGCGATCGTCTTGATTAAAATATATAACTATAGTGAGTGAATCTGATCGTTTAGTATTAGGATAACTCAAATAAATTTAACAAATATTTTGAATGTACGTAAACTACAACAAAATAAATCAGGTACATTAGGTTCAGAAGCTAAATTATTGTAAGCATGTATACTAACCTAACTAGCGGTGAATTCATTGCAGAGTTAGTTCTACAGTGCTTAACAAAAAATAAATCAGATAATCGAGTAGAATGATGAGATATCCGTAAAGAAAATTTATTTAAAATAATAGGACTATCTATAAAATCATTTAAAATTTTATATAAGAAAGACAGATCCAAATGTATTCGTCTTTCTTGTAACAAAAGTAACAGAATCGAATTATGTGGATACCTGAAATTCAAAATAGAAATAAATCTTTGGACACTCTCGATTCTATTTATATATACATGATAATGCGGGGACCAGCAAACAGTAGCGAATTCTAATTGAGACCGTACAAGAGAATAATAAAGAAATATGAAAGTGTTATAATTAGTGAAACTTGTACCAGTTCTTAAGATAAAGCCAAGCATTTTATAAGCTTTTTTAACAATATAATCCACATGTAAGTCAAACAAAAGCTTACTGTCTAAGATGACGCCAAGATCTTTAACATGAGACACGACTAATATTATTACCGTCAATGAAATAATTGAACGTAATTATTTTTCTATTACGAGTGAAAGTAATACACGAGCATTTACCAAAATTAAGAATTAAATCATTCCTCATCAGGTAGGAGCTTAGTCTGTCAAGATCTTCCTGCATCGCAGAACAGTCGGATGCAGTTTTTACAGCGTTAAATACTTTAAGGTCCTCAGCATACATAATGAACTTGGAGTTGGTAAAACAGCTCTTAATGTCATTAATAAAGATTAGAAAAAGGAGATGCCCTAAATGTGATCCCTGTGGTACTAATTAATGAAAACAAAAAGTGTAAAAATAGTACCAAATATGCGTAGTGTGATTCTTGTTTTATAAGCTACAATTTATTTGTTTATCAAAAGTTTAGTGATTACTAAGATATGACAGGATTTCTATATCTTTTTCCCCCCTAGCTCTTCAATTGTTACCTCACTCCTTGAGATAATCAGTATTTCATTTTTCTCTATATTAATGTATAGTCGATATTTTTAAGTCTTCATTCTTTCAAGTCCTTTTCTGATTTTGCTATTATAACTAGGTCGTCAGTCTATATCATTTCTGTCACTAGCACTAATTGTAAATTTCTGACTCCCACCATGACTTTTTACAGTTACTTCTACATTTATTAGGCATTAGCAAGCCTCCCACTTTCTTCTTATCTAGAACTTCCTAGATTTTCTCTCTTGGTACAGTGTTTTTGTCTAAATGTAAAGGAACCAATACAGGTTCATTCTAAGGACTGCAAACTCTCCAGCCCTCCTGTATAAAATGAAAGTTTATGTTTTACCCCCATTTATATAATTTACTTATAGCCAATCCGAACTTACTGTGAGATTTTTTGTTCCACCTGTTAGTCAAGAACTGCAAACATATATGTAAAATCTTAAAAATCTTATGTGGAATAGGCAACATTAATAATGCAGAATTTTTATTTTATTGTACAATAGGTAAGATAGGTACTTTCCGTAGTATTAACACTGGAACCTATTTTTAATCGCTTATTCGATTTAGTATTTTTTCTGAATTCAACGATTTATTTACATATTATGCCATGCTTTCATATCACAAAATATTTTAGAAAAATGCAAATGAAAATTATGCTGATTTAATTTTAATCTGATTGTAATAAGAGAGCTTTGAAGAAATTAATGGAATATTTTGTTTCATGTTAATTGTATTTTGATGATAAAATAAATTTTATCCGCGAAGAAATGCTTGATATGTATTATGACGTTTAAATTTTGTTTACTTAAATTTAAATTAAATTAAAACATAATTTTTAATTGCAATATCAAATACTTTTTAATATTAGGGTATGATATATGAATATAATTGAATTCAGAAAAAAATACTGAATCGAATAAGCCAATAAAAACATAGGTTTCCATTACAAATAAGAAAGTTGTATTCTGTATTTTGAGAGCACTGGTAGAATTTTTTGCTCATTGTACAGTCTAGTAAAATAAAAACTGTTTGCTAATTTAACTGACCTTGTAGCTCATATAATTTTCGAGATAGTAGCAATAATGGACATAAACACTCAGAGCTGGCTTAAAGGGGGGGGGGGGCGTTTGGGGTCTAAAGCCCCCGATGGTAGATACGTAGAGGGCGGTATACCGAGCAGAGCACGTTCTTAAATTATTTTACATAAAAAAATTAATTAAAGCAAATTTAAGAGCCAGGGGAAAGGGATGAATGTCCATTTTCTAGCAAAATGAGATAATTGGTACTTATAGATTGAAGGTGGACGATTTTAAATGGTATGTGTAAAGCAGGCAAAACCATAACAATCCTAAGATACAGGCCTCAGAAATTGTTAGACAAGATCTAAAAAGGATGACGGTCCAAGCGTCAGGGTATAAAAAGATGAATATTCGACAGCGATATGCGCAAATTATAACTTGGTCAGCCGATTTCTGTTTAGTACTCGTAATGAACAGAAATTTGTTAAGCTAAGAGCGGTATCAGTGGCTTGACATTCCGCAACTCAGTAGAATTTTTTTAGCAATGTTGACAACAAACAATTGGATACAATTTTTAATCAGCTGCCAAAAGTTAACCACTGAATTATACAATTTATAAAACCACGACTGACTGATGTAGCGAAAAAGCTCCGACTGCAAAGTCGTGAAACTGGTGAAGATTTTTCCTGCGAACATTTGAAATGTTCTATTCACCGACATTTCAGAACCAATTCCAATAACATGTCATTCAACGAGACCTTTCATTAAATCAGGACTTCGAACCGGAGCTGAATCGAAAACTGTAAACCGGCAAAAATAACGGAGAAATTGTGTTAGGTCCCACATAATTTGAAACTTGACCCATCTGTGGGTATAATAATTTCAAGAAATGACCAATCTGAGTTTCGAAATAATAATAATAATCTTTATTTGATACAAGTTACAAAACTTTTCACAAAGGAAGATTGGTAATTAATCATAATCGTATATCAATAAATTCATATTAAAGAACCAAATCACAATCGAAAGATGCTTAGGTACTAATAATGATGAATGCAAAATATTATTAAAGTTTTATATACATATAAATAGCATCTAAAATGCTGACATAAGCATAACCAGTAATTGATTACATATAAAATAAAGAAAAACAGGTAAAGTAGTGCAAATACACTGCGTCTAAGCATCTAGCTAACTACTTTAACCTTAAGGGTAATGAAGATCCAATATACAAATAACTACGTGACTAGGGGCATTCCAACCACATAGTACAAAAAAGGAAAACAATGCAAAAAATGTTTTTCATGATATAAAATATAAAATAAATAAGAAAAATATTTGATCAAAACTTATTCGTTAAGAGAAAAACTTCTCAAAGCCAAGCATTTAATAGTGTAGTACACGACTTTGTTAATTTTATCAGTAGATAAATTTTGCAAGAGAGAATGAAAACTACTATTGTTCTCTTCTGCATCGTTTAGGTATAGGGCTAGGTAGTAATCACGATAAGGTTTATAGATCGGGCAGTCTATGAAGAAATGTTGCAAATTTTCTGGTTTGTTTAAATTACAGATTGAACAGAGCGCTGTGGCATTCCAGTAATGAGTAATATTATTAACATGGATACATATAAATTTGTTACTTGATAACCTGAGGTTAGCAATAATGCGTATTTTGAAAATATTTAATTTAATTGTTAGATAATTCTCTACAACGAACTCAGTTTTAATTAGCTTATAAAATGAATTAAAATTGCCTTCTCTTAAAGATGAAATATCTTTGTCCAAGAGAGCGTTTTGGATTTTGTCTACAACAGTCTTAGTCTTTGATTTTGTAAAGCGGCAATTAAGAAATGATGTATCAATGTTGAAAAAGTCTAATATGGATTTTAATTGTGTGAACCAATTAAAATCTAGTTTATTGTTTGTGGTTTTGTCTAAAATCTGTAATCTTTTTAGAATTTGATAAGGATATCTATCGTTGTTCATTTGGTAAATTTTGTTTAGCCAGTTTAGAGCTCTTTTTATAATTTGAGGTAATATATGAGTTGCCCAGTCTCTAATCTGATCATATAACTTGGCGTTGTTTTGAGGCACCTTAGGAGGGATTTAAGAAAAGTAATTTGATATTTTTCAAGATTTTCCCAGTACCTAAGAGCCCAAACTTCCGATCCATATAACATAGAGGCAGCAACTATAGACTCCATTAATAGTTTTTTCTCATGCCATCCCTGTGATTTACCTGCGGACAGTATTGAATTAACTTTGGCTGAAGCTTTAACTGCTTTCTTTCCTGCATTTACAGATTCTTCTAAGAATTTTCCCGATGAAGAGAAAGTTACACCTAAGTATGTGAAATTTTTAACAATTTCAATTCTATCCCCTTTAAGGACATAAGGATGCTGGGATTTCTTTGGGCGACCCCGGTGACATTGCAAAGTGAATTTAAATTACAATATTGGTCTAAAAGCGTCAGTTTCTTTTGTAAATCGACAGGAGATATTGCTAGTAAGGCTAAATCATCCGCATAGGCCAAAATAATTACATCTTTACTTCCATCTATGTTGATGCCCCTATGGTTATTAGATCTGAAAAAGTCTTCCAGGTCATTAATAAAAATGGCGAACAAAAGTGGGGAAAGGATTTCACCCTGAACCACAGTTTGTCATTCCAAAAGCAAAAGCCCCGGGCGGCAAAATGTCTTAAGTCGGCACTGTGAACATACTGTATACAAGCGTATACGATTACTTTGCTTGTATGTTTCTAACAGTGTAAATTATGCGTAACTGGCTGCATTATTTAGGTTTAAGTTATATTTTTATACCAATACAAGGTTTATTCCAAAAAACAATGACAATGCACACGATTTCCATATATACATATAAAACTATTTAACTAAAATCTAAAGAAAGCGTAGAATGTATTGCTAAAGAAAATCATTTTTAAATTTTTACTTTTCTTTTTGAACTAACTTTTTCTTTCGTAAATTAACAACTTCATAATAATCTTACACGTTTATAACTTTATTAAATCTTTAGGAAAATTCTAAATTTATAATTACAAAATTACGTTTCTTTCATTTTGTTTTCCGTATATATTAGATAGCATTAAATACATTTGAAACACACATGTATTTTGGAATTAATTCGTGACACAAATAACGAAACTTTGTTCATCTGGAAGCTATGACACTGAAATGTAGAAATTATGTTATGAAATGTGTATATAACAATATTTGTTGGCCTGCGACGCATTTAAACTTCAAAGCATGTAATAGCTTTTGCGATAAATTCATAAACTAGTATAAGTGTGCAAACAAATTAAGCGTTTTGGGGCTGAAAACTTAACATTGACCTTAATAGAATTGACTTACGGTGAAATTGACGGCTTAGTTTGATGTTGCCGTAGCCCATGATTACATATATACCCTTTCGTTTCATCGAATTAATATCAAACAGAAAAATGATCTATTATTTACATGGCAAACGGTATAGTCCAGTAAATTAAAGATTTTACCCTACAAAAAGTCGGGTAGTTCTGAATTTTTGATATGTTATATAGGATGGTTGGTTAATGAAAAATCCAAATTTCCACAAATCCCCTTCCTCCGCTGCCTCCGCCATCTTGTAAAAACCGCCATAAATCGGCGCGTTTTTTCAGTTTTTCACCTATAACTTCTATCTGGTGAATTTTAGCGAAAAAAAAGTTATTTGCCGACTTGTAGAGGCAGAAATTTTCATCCTCTATAAGTCGGTAAATAACTTTTTTTTCGTTAAAATTCACTAGATAGAAGTTATAGGCGAAAAACTGAAAAAAGTGCCGATTTAAGGCCAACGCGCACTTCAGCGACCGAAGCGAAGCGAAGTTTTTTCATTCAATGTATTATTATGTGTATATGCGCACTTTGGAGCAGCGAAGAGCAGAGCAACGAGGCGACTATTCACATAAGAATACATTGATTTAAAAAACTTCTCTTCGCTTCGCGTCGCTCAAGTGCGTGGCGGCCTTTATGGTGCATTTTACAAGATAGCGGAGGGAGCGGAAGAAGGTGGTCTGTGGATATTTGGATTTTTCATTAACCAACCATCCTATACATCATACCAAAAATTCAGAACTACCCGATCTTTTGTAAGGTAACCCCCTTTTTCAACCTCTGTTTACTAGACTAGTAACAGGCATTTTCATGTTGATGTGCTTTCAGACCAAATAAATTTTATTCGTGTATTTCGACAAATGGGAATAAATTGGCAATGGGAAAAACATTGCAATGAAATACTAATTTTTAAATTCTGAATATGTGTAGAAATCTTTTTTTTGTTAATTATATCAGAAACAGTTTACTTGACTAATTTTCACTTATTTTAGGTGGAAAAAATAATTTTTAAGTACTAATGAAAATTTATTTGCTTAAACCTTAGTAGGTATATTACAACACTTCCCTATAATTTACAGAGCAGAGGTTGCACAGATTCTTTATTTTAATCACATTACCATTTTTTAAATTTCATCAATCCAGTCAATGAAATGAAAAAATATATGAGGTGCACCACTTATAATTAAATCCTGAACTTACAGTTTAATAAAAAATGAGCCTATTGAAATTCTGGCATTAATTCAAAAAACGATGTTCGACTGTGTTAGGGATGGAATTAATAAAGTTTCGGACTAGCGTGAATAAAATTGTAATATTGACTGCTAGTCAGAAACTTTATTTTGGCATTAATATTTACCTAACAGCAAATTTGGCATTTCGTTTTGATACAGTATTATTAAATTAACCAAGAGTTAATAGTCGAACATGAAGCGAAAAAATAGTTAAAACTTCTAAACCCACAAAAACAGATTCGATTTCAATGATTTTTTTTGAATGTTTGTTATATTCAATTATTCAAAATCAGAAACATTTCCGTTGAGGCGCTTAATTATTTATACAGGATGTCTAGATTTCGATAGCCACCATTGGGATCTCGGAAAATATAAGAGGTACGACTTCGGTTATATGGGACTTGTGGTGCGCCTTTGGGAGGCCAACTTAGATGTGCCTTTGTTTTGTGAAAAACTTTCGTAGGTTGCTAGATAATGACGGACTACTGAAGTTGGTCGATTTTTTTTTTTCATTTTTAAATTATTTCTAAACTATCAGTAATCGAGAAAAATCTTTTAAATAGAAAAATTAGATAATTTTATTCTCTATTTAGTGGCGTACTAAGATAATTTTTCTATCGGTTATTTCATTTTTTATTATATTTAACCTACATATTTTTTTTTATTTTTTTTTCAGAGCCCCTCAATTGCAGAGATTATTGGTGCTCCGGCTTGTGTTATATTACATATAATTTACAATGTTACAAATATAGTATGCTTACGTGGTATATGTTACAGTAAATGAAAAATATTAATTTCTTTTATAGTTATTTGTATATCAAGGCCGAGAAATCACTCTTTAGCGTACCGAGAGAAAAATTGTCGCCGAGGCCGCTTGCGGCCGAGGCAAGACAATCTCGGGGGCGCTAAAGGATTTCGCGGACAAGGTGTACACAATATTTTTTGTGCAACCGTAAAAAATATGTAATTACAAATTTTATTAATTTTAAACAGTTTCATTGTAAATAGAAAGTTAGCTTTCAAGGTGGCTATGGGATTGACATTTGATAAACAAAACCGTGCAATTCTCAAGTGTCAAAGTGATTGTTTACCTAATTTCGCGGCCGATACCATGACAACGGCCGCGAAATTCATTTCGCGGCCGTTACCATAACAACGATCGCGAAATCCAATTTCGCGGCCTGTATTGCGGCTGCGAAATGCTTATTTCGCGTCCGGTTGCACAAAAAATATTTTATGGTTTTCTTCATATTTTCTTTGGCCTGTAGGCATTCTGTGTGAGTGGTTGGTAGTCTGTAAGTTGCACGTTGGATGGCGAAGTTTCTGCGCTCGATGAGTATGTGTTGGACTGTAAGTCTTTCATCGCATGTTGAACAGGGGGTTGAATTGGATCTTTTAAAGATGAAGTCGTGAGGTAGGAGAGTGTGGCCAATTCGTAGTCTTGTGGCTACAATTCTTTCTCTTCTATTCGCTTCTATCTTCCAAGGTGTTACTAATTCTTTAATTTGGCGTAAGTGGTTGTTGTCGGTATTATCCCACTGATTCTGCCATTTGTCTTTCATGTTCGTTTTTATTATGGTGTTGAGGTCTCTTGCTGGTATATAAATGTTGGTTATATTGGTCTGAGAGGTTTCTTCCTTGGCGAGCTTGTCGACTTCTTCATTCCCTCTGATGCCGCATATGCATAGATAGATGGATGTGTTCTTTTATTTGCTGTATTAAGGGATTTGTGGAGTAAAGATTTTGGATACTTTGGAGAGTACTTATGGAGTCAGTGCATATGACGTAATTGTTGTTGTTAGAATTATTAATGTACATAATTGATTTTAATATGCTATATGCTTCTGCGGTGAAAAAAGATGTGTATTTAGGGAGATGGTATTGTTCAGTTGTATTTTCAGTAACTATTGCAGCGCCAGTTTGATAATTTATTTTCATAGTTTTTGTATGTGTCTCTTTCCAAGTATGTAAACTCTTGCCTTATGATCTCTCCTAATGTGTTGTTTTTGTCGTATCGTGTTAGCTGGTCATCAAAGTTTGTTTGTTGTAGTACCCACGGGGAGGTTTGGGTTTCATAACCTTTTTTGGATATCTGTCAGATTTATATTTGTATCTTTTAGTGTGGAAAAGATCAGATTAGGATACTCGCTTCCTTTCATAATTATGGTACCTACATATTTAGACAAATCTTTACCATAATTATGAAAGGATTTTTTTTTATTCGCAGGTCTGACTATTTCATAAGATATTATCTTTCTAATAATGATTTCCTTCTCTAATCTTCTATTGCCTATATTATAGAGAGAAGTAACATTTATAAAATTTTAAATTTAAATATGTTCGGTTTTGAAACATGCAAAATAAAATGTGATTACTTCATTAAATGTAGCTTTTAATTCTCTATAACTACAATTGTTTAAAGCATTGTTATCTAAAATTAATATGCCACTTCTGCGCAAGTTAAAACTATTTTCCCATGTTAAACACCTATTGCTCGCTTTTCGTATGACACGCTCTAAATAGATAAGAATCCATTATAAAAATGGGGCCTCGTGATCGCGTGCTTGAGTGTCTGGTCGCGAATCTGGGGAACTGGGTTCGATCTCGACCGACGACAAATATTTCGAATTTTAAAGGGCACAAAATTGACCCCTGTGGTGCACTCTCCACGCCAGCAATGAGTGCCCGTGAGGTGGCGCCTGGTAAAATATAAAATATCACCCTGTTCATTTTATTTATATTTACGTTAACAACTCGCAACATTGCACTAATTTATAGTGTTAATGTTTTAAAATCTGCATAACTAAGTTGCTGACGTCAAGCAAGTCGGACTGTCCAAATTTATGTCACAACATATATTATCTCACCACAAAACAAATATTTGCAGCAGCATTCTGAAATCATTACGCGGAAATAAATTATAGAGTTTGCTTCTGGAACATTTAAATGCATGAAACAAGACCGCAGTTCCGAGTTTATGAACGAGCGTACAAGTGCAGTATGCGACCGCTAGAGGCAGCACTATCCTAAGCAAACTAAAAAAGAAATCCATGTTTTGTTTTTCTTTTCGGACTAACAGCCATAACCGACTATGCAGTTTACTGATATATGTATGTGTTCGTGTAGAGAGCCGTTATTCAAATTGTGAGAAAATATTTTTACGGTCGATTTTATATTGAATACAGTTGATATTAGGCGAGGCTTAAAATTACATGAAAGGCACAATTTTCTTAATACTGTTTAACAACATTATTTGTTTGATAACTTACGGCCGAGAATTCACAGGATATTGCTCCCAAGTTATTATACATTTCAATTTGACTTTAAATGTTTTTTGTTTGGTATGTAATATCAAATTTCAACTTTTAAAATTTCATGTTACTAGATTCCAAAATTTTATTTTTCAATTCGTTATTACTAGATTCTAAAATTGTAATTCTTTAATTTTAACATTCAGTTAAAACGAAAAATGTAGCATTGATGTTATAGCATAAGTTGTCAAAAAGTCAATGTGCCAATTTGTCGATGCAACATATATTCTTTTAACTGACAGTTCATTTAACTGTTGAGTGAACAATATTTCAGGTTAAAATACAATATACAATCGTGATATAACGGGTTTAAGTTTAACACCAAAAGTAGGCCATAGACATTTAACGTGGATAAACAGTTTTTCCCTGCGCAAAAGTAGCCTATTCATTTTAGACTATAATACTTCAAATAAATGTTATAGAAAATTTAAATCTGCATCCAATTCAATAATTACATTTTATTTTGCACGCATATATATATATATATATATATATATATATATATATATATATATATATATATATATATTGTGACGACGACCCTGCTACGGGAGTGTCGGGGGTCGACATCACAATCTCTCTCTTCCTTACTTGCGGGATTTTTATGCTCGGGCGCCGTTCGGTTACCTGAAAGAGAGAGGGTAGGTCGCCTCGGATAGCGGCAGTGGAGAAAGGACCAGGGGGTTGCACAGAAACACGTGGAGAATATAAATTGTTTAATGTTTTAAAATAAAAAATGTTAATTACAACACCATAAAATAAAGTGAAAAAAAAACCTGACCCTATGACCATATAGACGATCGTGACAATGACCACGGGCCGTGAAGCGACCCAAACTTAACAAAGGTAACAAAATGAAACAAATTCTAACTTGAAAACTAACTCTACGTTTATTCTCAGAGCGGACGGCTGGTGAGACTAAGTGTCGTTCTCGGACGACTACACTCACCAAAAATCTTTCTATCACTCGATAGCGACGAAATACGGCAGAGACCAAATTCTCTATTTCTCGGCGGCGGCGGCGGATTAGCTCAGAGACGGGACCCTTGTGCAGAAGTCGGCTCGAGTAGTACTCTAAGACCAGAGAAGTCAGCAGCTGACTAGCCTCTGGGAGACTGATTTGTCTGTGTGATTCGGCGATTTTTATATCCTATTTTGGTGGAGGTGGAAAGCCCAAAATTCAAATGGTGGGGCCACTAGTGGGGGTATCTTTTTGTAAAACTTTGATGGCGCTGTGATCGTTTTACAATAAAAGAAAATATTTAATTTAATAAAATGTGCAAAAATAATAGATGGTCATATTTTCCCTACAGTTACAATATTTACACAACCATACAATTTACATTTTAATAAATTACCATTTACAATATTTTACAATATTACTAGTGCTGCCAAACGTGATGACATTTGCAAGTACAATTGTCAAATGTCAAATCTCCAAGTCGTAATACAAAACAAACATATTGTTATTACATTGTTATCACAAAGTGTCTACAACAACAATTACAATGCTAGGAAACATTGTGCCAAACGTATGGGCTGATTGCCGCATCGTTTCATTACAATATCGGTAAGTTACACAAAACATTTTATTGTACTTTGCTAATGAAATTTACTTTGCAGGTTAAACTATTACAACAATTGTTTCCTTATCCCCTGAATGACTAAAACACAGGTAAGTACCTTGTTCTTAATTGACGATAGTACTAATGTTCTACTTTATAGGTTTTGTGAGACAAATGTGTGACTGAATCACTAAAATCATTCGCAACAGCTTTAACAACTGGAGGAAACATTTACGTCGGGGTTCGGATTTTCAAGTGTCGATTGTGGCTTGATGGGTTATAAATAGTTCACCCAAGTATTTCTAGTGGAAACGGGGCCACTTCGTCACACCCCCCACTTACTTCGCAGAAAAAAACAAAGGTAAATATTTATTTATACTTGTTTTTTTTTCTAACATCCAGAACGGAACTTTTAAGTTTATTACTTTGACTAGGAGTTACAAACCACTTAACCCAGACTGTGATACATAACTTTTGAGACTTTTAATAACCCAATTTACTGGTAAATAGTAAAAATACGTTTTTGACAAATAACTTTAACTAATAACAGTACGGCATGTTCTACCATGAACAACTTTTAACTTTTCCCCAGACTTAAACTGGTGCGGCGGTTTATGCACTGCATAAATAATGAAAACAACAGAACATTTAACTTTGAATGTTAAATTTGAAACTTGAAAGTGTTAAATCATTTACACACTGATTTACACTATTACAAAAATAGTTCTAACTTTAAACGGCAACTCGGAACAGAGTTTTCAAATAAACTTTATGACACAACTAAGAATGTTTATCAGATAATGAAACTTATAAGATAATTCTTAACCCAGAATAACTTTAACAGTAATAAAACTCAAACTAATGCAAATTAAATATGAAAATATTTAAATTCACCAAAACAATTCTTAACCAAGAATACTTTAACAATTATTCCAACAATAATGAAAATTAAACATGAAACTAAGAAAGTTTTACCCAAAAATAGTTCCAAAAATTTTGAAGAATAATAATAATTCAAAAAAACAAAAGTGAAACAAGAAAACACTTGAACTCACTAACATGTTTTTAGGGACGGCCTTGAGCTGAGTCTCCGGTTCACTGCCTCGACTGCTCCCTGCGCTCTCGTCGCTCCCGGCGGGTTCGGCGCCTCCGGGGTGGCGCGTTCGGCTGCTTCACCCACGTCCACTTGACCCCACCTCCTGGGCGGTTTCCCAGGACCCTCACCCAGCGGTCTCTGAGTGGTGACTGCGGCGGCGGACACGAGGACGTTGGTTCTGGCAGCGGAACGATCCCGGCCATCACTCCCACGGTGGAAGTTCCAGGGACAGCAGCTGGTTGGACACTCTGTGCCCGTCGTGGGGATGCCGTCTTGGCCCGCAAGGCCCTACGGCTGGGTGCCAAAAACGGTGTCGGCGGTCGCACCCGAACCGTCGGCGAGACCTTGGGGACCGGACTCGGCAACCCTCCAGCGGACGTCGGCGACGGACCGAACAGGGTGTCCAGCAGCTCCTGGGAGACCCACTTCGGTGTCCGTGGAGTGACGGGTCTTTCCGGAGTCGTCGGCAGCGGCGAGGTGTCTAACAGCAACCATTCTGCGATGCTTCGTGGAGACACAGGCGGTGAGGTAGGTGAACCGGGAGGAGTTGACGACCTGCAACATTTTGATTTTACGGCGGACGGCGGGGTCGTCATCTCCTTTGCTGGGCTCTGTCGACTCTTTGCCCCAGAGTCGGCTAAAGCGGATGTTCGGTTTGTAGGGGACGCCTCCGGCTTCGACGGGTGGTGGGGGGACGTCCGTGGATGCAGCTGCGTTACGGGTGGCAGCTGCGGACGTACCTCCGGTCGGCGGGCTCTCAACAGAGGCGACCCCACTTGGTGGATGCGTGGACGATGGCGGCGGGACGGCGATCTGTGAACAGACGATGCTGTGGCCATGGAATGAAGGGCAGGTAAGGGCTTGCTGCTAAGCTGGGCGATCTTGGCGGGCGATGCTAGCAGTACGACCGCACGTCGTACAGTGCATATGGTTGCCCCGAAGGTCGTCAGCGCGTCCATCCCTAATATCATCGTATGTGCCAGGTTGGGAACACATTGGAAGGTTAGCTGTCTTCCGATGCCGTCTATGAGACAGCTAAGCTTCAGTGCTCCTTGTGTGGGCGTCGTCGTCCCGTCGGCCAACTGGACCTGCTGGTGTTGGGCGCGCCGTATTTGGGCACGCCGGCTTGTCAACCCCTCGGCCGTGAGGGTATTGAGATAGGAGTGCATGGCGCCGGTGTCCACCAGCGCCTGGAATTCCTTACCCTTTATATGGACCTTGAGGAAGAGGCGGTTGTCGCTAGCATTCTTCTCTCGTATGCCAGGGAGAGGGGCTGGCTGGCAGGCTCGTCGGAAATGACCGTGCTGACCACACCTCCAACACTGTACGGACGCCTCGGCTTTCGGCGGCGGCGGTGGCGGCGTCCGGTTCACGGCGGGTGGAGGTGCGGTGACGGCGTGGAGTTGAGTCACTGGGGGTGTTGCCTGCATGTCCACCTGCAGGCGCTCGTACACGTCCATCTCGCGGACAAGGTCGCGTATGCAGGTGACGTCGCGGCGGCGGATGTACTCGCGGTACGCAGGCAACATATTATTGTAAGCTCGGAGGAGCTCCTGCTCCGTGGACAAGCGACCATACCGGCGGATGAGGGTTCTGATGTCTATAAGGTAATCTCTACCTCTTTCGCCCTGCTTTTGTTTCCGTCGAATGATGTCCTCCTCCATCCGCAGGGAATAGTCCTCGCCCACATAATAGGACTGGAAGTCGACCAGAAAGTCATTCCACGTCTTCCAGTCGTCGCGGTTGTTGCGCAGCCACTGCAGCGGACTGCCCTGGAGAAGTTCAGGTAGCGCGGTGAGGAGCTGTTCGCCGTCGAGGCGGTAACAATCCTGGAGCTCCGTCACCCGCTCGAGGAACGACATCGGATCGGTTTTTCCGTCGAAGACCGTATTCCATCTCCTGACGGTTTCACCGATTGGAACGGCGGCTACGGTCAAGATAGTCGACAGGGGGGTGGTCTCGTATTGGCCTGTCTGTGCCGGTCCCTGTTCGGGCGCCATTTGTGACGACGACCCTGCTACGGGAGTGTCGGGGGTCGACATCACAATCTCTCTCTTCCTTACTTGCGGGATTTTTATGCTCGGGCGCCGTTCGGTTACCTGAAAGAGAGAGGGTAGGTCGCCTCGGATAGCGGCAGTAGAGAAAGGACCAGGGGGTTGCACAGAAACACGTGGAGAATATAAATTGTTTAATGTTTTAAAATAAAAAATGTTAATTACAACACCATAAAATAAAGTGAAAAAAAAACCTGACCCTATGACCATATAGACGATCGTGACAATGACCACGGGCCGTGAAGCGACCCAAACTTAACAAAGGTAACAAAATGAAATAAATTCTAACTTGAAAACTAACTCTACGTTTATTCTCAGAGCGGACGGCTGGTGAGACTAAGTGTCGTTCTCGGACGACTACACTCACCAAAAATCTTTCTATCACTCGATAGCGACGAAATACGGCAGAGACCAAATTCTCTATTTCTCGGCGGCGGCGGCGGATTAGCTCAGAGACGGGACCCTTGTGCAGAAGTCGGCTCGAGTAGTACTCTAAGACCAGAGAAGTCAGCAGCTGACTAGCCTCTGGGAGACTGATTTGTCTGTGTGATTCGGCGATTTTTATATCCTATTTTGGTGGAGGTGGAAAGCCCAAAATTCAAATGGTGGGGCCACTAGTGGGGGTATCTTTTTGTAAAACTTTGATGGCGCTGTGATCGTTTTACAATAAAAGAAAATATTTAATTTAATAAAATGTGCAAAAATAATAGATGGTCATATTTTCCCTACAGTTACAATATTTACACAACCATACAATTTACATTTTAATAAATTACCATTTACAATATTTTACAATATTACTAGTGCTGCCAAACGTGATGACATTTGCAAGTACAATTGTCAAATGTCAAATCTCCAAGTCGTAATACAAAACAAACATATTGTTATTACATTGTTATCACAAAGTGTCTACAACAACAATTACAATGCTAGGAAACATTGTGCCAAACGTATGGGCTGATTGCCGCATCGTTTCATTACAATATCGGTAAGTTACACAAAACATTTTATTGTACTTTGCTAATGAAATTTACTTTGCAGGTTAAACTATTACAACAATTGTTTCCTTATCCCCTGAATGACTAAAACACAGGTAAGTACCTTGTTCTTAATTGACGATAGTACTAATGTTCTACTTTATAGGTTTTGTGAGACAAATGTGTGACTGAATCACTAAAATCATTCGCAACAGCTTTAACAACTGGAGGAAACATTTACGTCGGGGTTCGGATTTTCAAGTGTCGATTGTGGCTTGATGGGTTATAAATAGTTCACCCAAGTATTTCTAGTGGAAACGGGGCCACTTCGTCACAATATATATATATATATACCGGCAAAATTAGAATGAACCTTCTGTCTTTCATTTATGTGTTGGTTATTCCACATCTACAAACAATAATGTAATATGAACATTTATTGGACAGCTAATTAACACAAAATTACAGCAACTGTTCAAAACGAGATCCGCCTTTTTCTAAACATATCCTTCGAGTCAGTTAATTACTGCCAATTCATTCTTTAGAGAATTAGTAGCTTCAACTATACGGTCAGTCAACTCTTCGCGTGTATCTATTTTCCAATACTATACACACGATATTTGAGACAACCCCACAGAAAAAATCTAAAGGCGACAAGTGTTGGTCACCTCGTCCTATCCATCTTCGATATCTCCTAAACAAAGAGGAATTCGCCTATAGGTTATATAACATTTTTTGATCGTACTGACTCCCGAAATATATGGTATAAGTTTGTAGGTCGAGTGGCGGAACACTCTGTACAATAAAAATTAAACATGGATTGGACTATTATTCATACTCTTAGAAAATTTTAAGGATTAAGATAATTCCATGCGCATAAAATAAACGAAAGAAAGCAGCGAATCCACAAAGAAATTTCATCGCGGGGCAGGATCCTTGTTTCTGTCCTAAATTCTGATTACTTTTTTAACATTGTCATCAGGGATTATCATCCTTTGTAGAATTAAGAGCATAAATCTTTTTGGTACAGATTTAATTAAAAATAAAAGATTAATTAAAAGCAAAGCAAGACATCTCAAAAAACATGAATAAATATTTAATCGCATTTTACAGAACTTTCCCATGAACTTTCTCGGATAAATAAATCTTAATTTCAACAAACCGTACAAATATATTTTTTTGTAAGATTGTAATCTTAAGTTTTATTCCATACATAACGGAAACAAACATTAAATCTAAAAAATTAAAATCGTTTTTGTTTGTATACAATAGCTATTTGTGTATTAAGAGCGCAAAATGGGACATTGTCGATTGAGAGGTTGTTGCCGCGCGACGCAGGAGCGAAGCATTCTCTCGAAATCGGCAATGTCTATTTGCGCTCGAAGCACACACAAGATTTTTTCTACAGTCGCCACATGGGGTCCTCCACCATAACAAAAATTATTTTTTATTTATTTTTACTTATCGGTATTTTCCATTCTTCTTGAGTTATTGCTTCAATCTAATCTAAGCATTTTATATTTTCGTTTTTGTAAATGAATGCCCTATTTTATTTTTACAGCAGTGCGACATTTTGTTTGGTTATGTAAGTGGGTAATGTGTAACTACAGTGTCATTAATTCCTGATTAAACGTTTCCATTAAGAATGTAGCCAAGTAACATTGTATAGTTAGAAATTTGAAGAGCGAGCGTTTTTTCTACTTTGTCGCTCTAGAGCGGCAAAGTGACATTTTGCGTTGACAAAAGGGAGCGCAAATGGCTACTTTGTATATTGACTGTAGAAAAATTATATTTACATAATACTACCAATACTACACTTTCTAAAACATGTTTGTATGTACATATGAGTACAGTATTACAAAAATAAAAAATTAACCGTTGGACAATAATTTCAATAATAATAATAAAAATTTATTAAAAATATTAGTGTTGATAGGTAAACAACAGGGAAAAAATCATATTATAAATTAATTGTTACAAAAGATATAAAGCATTTAAATTTTGCAGATGTACTAGATGGGAGACCAGTTGAAATCCCTATTCCATGTTCGAATGTGATAAGACGCCGCATGAACCACTGATAGTACACCGCCGGTACTGTACAACTAGTACGTCACTATCACGTTATATCTCCCTTATTAAAATGAATTTTTAACTCGGATTTTCACAGGAACTGTTCTTTAAGAAAAATAAATAAAAAATGTATAAGAGAATACCCTATTGCATATACAGTTTTTATTAGGCATATCAACAAAAAATTTTCATATGTCCACGTTTCATTAAAAGTTAATGCCAAATATTAAATAAAAATCTGATGTGGCCAACACATAACCTCTCGCCAGATATTTTACCTGGTTGTACGCATAAAACGATATATATTTTTAAATACACATACATATATTCATGTCTCAATACAAAATAATTCTCACATATATTTGCAAAATCTATGGGATATTTTAAAATAAATTATGTACAATACATACATTTTCTTTATATACAATATGTGACAGTATGTGACGTTTGCAGGTATAAATTCCCACAAAATAGTGTAAAGCTGTGATCTATAATAGTTTTTTCTATACCGTTATTATTTCTGTTATTATTAGTTTTATTTACAAACTGTGTGCGTGACGTGTGTGTGACGTGTGCGTGACGTGTGTGTGACGTGTGTGTGACTTGTGTGTGACGTATGTATGACGTGTGTAAAGTGTGTGACGTGTGTGACGTGTGTGACGTGTGTGACGTGTGTGTGACGTGTGTGTGACGTGTGTGTGACGTGTGTGTGACGTGTGTGACGTGTGTGTGACGTGTGTGTGACGTGTGTGTGATGTGTGTGCCGTGTGTGACGTGTGTGTTGTGTGTGATGTGTGTGATGTGTGTGATGTGTGTGATGCGTGTTATGTGTGTGATGTGTGTGTGTGTGTGTATGTGTGTATGTGACGTGTGTATGACGTGTGTGTGACGTGTGTGTGACGTGTGCGTGACGTGTGTGTAACGTGTGTGTGACGTGTGTGTGACGAATATGTGACGTGTAAAGTGTGAGACGTGTGTGACATGTGTGACGTGTGTGTGACGTGTCTGTGACGTGTGTGTGACGTGTGTGTGACGAGTGTGTGACGTGTGAATGAGGTGTGTGTGACGTGTGTGTGACGTGTGTGTGACGTGCGTGTGACGTGCGTGTGACGTGTGTGTGTCGTGCGTGTGATGTGTGTGTGACGTGTGTGATGTGTGTGATGTGTGTGATATGTGTGTGTGTGACGTGTGTGTGACGTGTGTGTGACGTGTGTGTGACGTGTATGTGACGTGTGTGTGACGTGTGTGTGTGACGTTTGTGTGACGTGTGTGTGACGTGTGTGTGACGTGTGTGACGTGTGTGATGTGTGTGACGTGTGTGACGTGTGTGATGTGTGTGATGTGTGTTATGTGTGTGATGAGTGTGACGTGTGTGTGACGTGTGTGTGACGTGTGTGTAACGTGTGTGACGTGTGTGACATGTGTGACGTGTGTGACATGTGTGACGTGTGTGTGGTGTGTGTGACGTGTGTGACGTGTGTGACGTGTGTGACGTGTGTGATGTGTGTGACATGTGTGACGTTTGTGATGTGTGTGACGTGTGTGATGTGTGTGATGTGTGGGATGTGGGTGTGTGACGTGTGTGACGAGTGTGATGTGTTTGATGTGTGTGTGTGACGTGTGTGTGACGTGTGTGTGACGTGTGTGACTTGTGTGACGTGTGTGATGTGTGTGATGTGTGTGATGTGTGTGATGTGTGTTATGTGTGTGATGTGTGTGTGTGTGACGTGTGTATGACGTGTGTGTGACGTGTGCGTGACGTGTGTGTGACGTATGTGTGACGTGTGTGTGACGTATGTGTGACGTGTGTAAATTGTGTGACGTGTGTGACGTGTGTGTGACGTGTGTGTGACGTGTGTGTGACGTGTATGTGACGTGTGTGTGACGTGTGTGTGACGTGTGTGTGACGTGCGTGTGACGTGTGTGTGACGTGTGTGTGACGTGTGTGTGACGTGTGTGTGACGTGTGTGTGACGTGTGTGATGTGTGTGTGTGTGACGTGTGTGTGACGTGTGTGTGACGTGTGTGTGACGTGTGTGTGACGTGTGTGTGACGTGTATGTGACGTGTGTGTGACGTGTGTGTGACATTCGTGTGACGTGTGTGTGACGTGTGTGTAACGTGTTGTGACGTGTGTGTGACGTTTGTGACGTGTGTGACGTGTGTGACGTGTGTGACGTGTGAGACGTGTGTGATGTGTGTGATGTGTGTGACGTGTGTGTAACGTGTGTGACGTGTGTAACGTGTGTGACGTGTGTGACATGTGTGACGTGTGTGTGGTGTGTGTGACGTGTGTGACGTGTGTAACGTGTGTGCTGTGTGTGATGTGTGTGTTGTGTGTGGTGTGTGTGATGTGTGTAATGTGTGTAACGTGTGTGACGTGTAATGTGTGTGACGTATGTGACGTGTGTGTAATGTGTGTGTGACGTGTGTGTGACGTGTGTGCGACGTGTGTGTGACGTGTGTGTAACGTGTATGTGACGTGTGTGTGACGTGTGTGACGTGTGTAACTTGTGTGACGTGTGTGATGCGTGTGATGTGTGTGATGTGTTTGATGTTTGTGAAGTGTGTGACGTGTGTGATGTGTGTGTTGTGTGTGATGTGTGTGTTGTGTGTGATGTGTGTGATGTGTGTGTGTGACGAGTGTGACGTGTGTGACGAGTGTGTTGCGTGTGTGTGACGTGTGTGACGTGTGTGACGTGTGTGACGTGTGTGATGTGAGTGGTGTGTGTGATGTGTGGGATGTGAGTGGTGTGTGTGATGTGTGTGACGAGTGTGACGTGTGTGATGTGTGTCGTGTGTGTGATGTGTGTACTGTGTGTGATGTTTGTGACGTGTGTGATGTGTGTGCCGTGTGTGACGTGTGTGATTGTGACGTGTGTGATGTGTGTAATGTGTGTGATGTTTGTGACGTGTGTGATGTGTGTGACGTGTGTGATGTGTGTGCCGTGTGTGACGTGTGTGACGTGTTTGATGTGTGTGATGTGTGTGATTTGTGTGCCGTGTGTGACGTGTACATTGTGTGTGATGTGTGTGATGTGTGTGTGTGACGTGTGTGTGACGTGTGTGTGACGTGTGTGACGTGTGTGACGTGTGTGACGTGTATGACGTGTGTGACGTGTGTGATGTGTATAATTGTGTGATGTTTGTGACGTGTGTGATGTGTGTGTCGTGTGTGACGTGTGTGTTGTGTGTGATGTGTGTGATGTGTGTGATGTATGTGTGTGACGTGTGTGTGACGTGTGTGTGACGTGTGTGTGACGTGTGTGTGACGTGTGTGTGGCGTGTGTGACGTGTGTGACGTGTGTGACGTGAGTGACGTGTGGGACGTGTGTGATGTGTGTGACGTGTGTTATGTGTGTGCGTGTGACGTGGGTATAACGTGTGAGTGACGTGTGCGTGACGTGTGCGTGACGTGTGTGTGACGTGTGTGTGACGTGTGTGTGACGTGTGTGTGACGTATGTGTGACGTGTGTAAAGTGTGTGACGTGTGTGATGTGTGTGTGACGTGTGTGATGTGTGTGTGACGTGTCTGTGACGTGTGTGTGACGAGTGTGACGTGTGTGTGACGTGTGTGTGACGTGTGTGTGACGTGCGTGTGACGTGTGTGTGACGTGTGTGTGACGTGTGTGTGACGTGTGTGTGTGTCGTGCGTGTGACGTGTGTGTGACGTGTGTGTTGTGTGTGGTGTGTGTGATGTGTGTGTTGTGTGTGATGTGTGTAATGTGTGTGATGTGTGTGTGTGACGTGTGCGACGAGTGTGATGCTTGTGATGTGTGTGATGTGTGTTATGTGTGTGATGTGTGTGACGTGTGTGTGACGTGTGTGTGACGTGTCTGTGACGTGTGTGTGACGTGTGTGTGACGAGTGTGTGACGTGTGTGTGACGAGTGTTTGACGTTTGTGTGACGTGTGTGTGACATGTGTGTGACGTGTGTGTGACGTGTGTGTGACGTGTGTGACGTGTGTGACGTGTGTGACGTGTGTGATGTGTGTGATGTGTGTTGTGTGTGATGTGTGTGACGTGTGTGTGACGTGTGTGTAACGTGTGTGACGTGTGTGATGTGTGTGATTTGTGTGTTGTGTGTGATGTGTGTGATGTGTGTGTGTGACGGGTGTGACGAGTGTGATGTGTGTGATGTGTGTGATGTGTGTGTTGTGTGTGATGTGTGTAATGTGTGTGATGTGTGTGTGTGACGTGTGTGTCGAGTGTGATGCTTGTGATGTGTGTGATGTGTGTTATGTGTGTGATGTGTGTGACGTGTGTGTGACGTGTGTGACGTGTCTGTGACGTGTGTGTGACGTGTGTGTGACGTGTGTGTAACGAGTGTGTGACGTGTGTGTGACGTGTGTTTGACGTTTGTGTGACGTGTGTGTGACGTGTGTGTGACGTGTGTGTGACGTGTGTGTGACGTGTGTGTGACGTGTGTGTGACGTGTGTGACGTGGGTGACGTGTGTGACGTGTGTGACGTGTGTGATGTGTGTGATGTGTGTTTAGTGTGTGATGTGTGTGACGTGTGTGTGACGTGTGTGCGACGTGTGTGTAACGTGTGTGATGTGTGTGATGTGTGTGTTGTGTGTGATGTGTGTGATGTGTGTGTGTGTGACGTGTGTGATGTGTGTGATGTGTGTGTGTGACGTGTGTGTGACGATTGTGTGACGTGTGTGTGACGTGTGTGTGACGAGTGTGTGACGTGTGTGTGACGTGTGTGTGACGTGCGTGTGACGTGTGTGTGACGTGTGTGTGACGTGCGTGTGACGTGTGTGTGACGTGTGTGTGACGTGTGTGTGACGTGTGTGTGTCGTGCGTGTGACGTGTGTTTGACGTGTGTGATGTGTGTGTTGTGTGTGATGTGTGTGATGTGTGTGATGTGTGTGTGTGACGTGTGTGACGTGTGTGACGAGTGTGATGTTTGTGATGTGTGTGATGTGTGTTATGTGTGTTATGTGTGCGATGTGTGTGACGTGTGTGTGACGTGTCTGTGACGTGTGTGTGACGTGTGTGTGACGTGTGTGTGACGAGTGTGTGACGTGTGTGTGACGTGTGTTTGACGTGTGTGTAACGTGTGTGTGACGTGTGTGTGACGTGTGTGTGACGTGTGTGACGTGTGTGACGTATGTGACGTGTGTGATGTGTGTGATGTGTGTTATGTGTGTGATGCGTGTGACGTGTGTGTAACGTGTGTGATGTGTGTGATGTGTGTGTTGTGTGTGATGTGTGTGATGTGTGTGTGTGTGACGTGTGTGACGTGTGTGACGAGTGTGAGGTGTGTGATGTGTGTGTGTGACGTGTGTGTGACGTTTGTGTGACGTGTGTGTGACTGTGTGTGACGTGTGTGACGTGTGTGATGTGTGTTATGTGTGTGATGTGTGTAATGTGTGTGATGTTTGTGACGTGTGTTTGATGTGTGTGATGTGTGTGTGACGTGTGTGTGACGTGTGTGTGACGTGTGTGTGACGTGTGTGTGACGTGTGTGTGACGTGTGTGCGACGTGTGTGTGACGTGTGTGTAACGTGTGTGTGACGTGTGTGTGACGTGTGTGATGTATGTGACGTGTGTGACGTGTGTGACGTGTGTGATGTGTGTGATGTGTTTGATGTGTGTGACGTGTGTGACGTGTGTGTAACGTGTGTGACGTGTGTGATGTGTGTGATTTGTGTGTTGTGTGTGATGTGTGTGATGTGTGTGTGTGACGGGTGTGACGAGTGTGATGTGTGTGATGTGTGTGATGTGTGTGTTGTGTGTGATGTGTGTAATGTGTGTGATGTGTGTGTGTGACGTGTGTGTCGAGTGTGATGCTTGTGATGTGTGTGATGTGTGTTATGTGTGTGATGTGTGTGACGTGTGTGTGACGTGTGTGACGTGTCTGTGACGTGTGTGTGACGTGTGTGTGACGTGTGTGTAACGAGTGTGTGACGTGTGTGTGACGTGTGTTTGACGTTTGTGTGACGTGTGTGTGACGTGTGTGTGACGTGTGTGTGACGTGTGTGTGACGTGTGTGTGACGTGTGTGTGACGTGTGTGACGTGGGTGACGTGTGTGACGTGTGTGACGTGTGTGATGTGTGTGATGTGTGTTTAGTGTGTGATGTGTGTGACGTGTGTGTGACGTGTGTGCGACGTGTGTGTAACGTGTGTGATGTGTGTGATGTGTGTGTTGTGTGTGATGTGTGTGATGTGTGTGTGTGTGACGTGTGTGATGTGTGTGATGTGTGTGTGTGACGTGTGTGTGACGATTGTGTGACGTGTGTGTGACGTGTGTGTGACGAGTGTGTGACGTGTGTGTGACGTGTGTGTGACGTGCGTGTGACGTGTGTGTGACGTGTGTGTGACGTGCGTGTGACGTGTGTGTGACGTGTGTGTGACGTGTGTGTGACGTGTGTGTGTCGTGCGTGTGACGTGTGTTTGACGTGTGTGATGTGTGTGTTGTGTGTGATGTGTGTGATGTGTGTGATGTGTGTGTGTGACGTGTGTGACGTGTGTGACGAGTGTGATGTTTGTGATGTGTGTGATGTGTGTTATGTGTGTTATGTGTGCGATGTGTGTGACGTGTGTGTGACGTGTCTGTGACGTGTGTGTGACGTGTGTGTGACGTGTGTGTGACGAGTGTGTGACGTGTGTGTGACGTGTGTTTGACGTGTGTGTAACGTGTGTGTGACGTGTGTGTGACGTGTGTGTGACGTGTGTGACGTGTGTGACGTATGTGACGTGTGTGATGTGTGTGATGTGTGTTATGTGTGTGATGCGTGTGACGTGTGTGTAACGTGTGTGATGTGTGTGATGTGTGTGTTGTGTGTGATGTGTGTGATGTGTGTGTGTGTGACGTGTGTGACGTGTGTGACGAGTGTGAGGTGTGTGATGTGTGTGTGTGACGTGTGTGTGACGTTTGTGTGACGTGTGTGTGACTGTGTGTGACGTGTGTGACGTGTGTGATGTGTGTTATGTGTGTGATGTGTGTAATGTGTGTGATGTTTGTGACGTGTGTTTGATGTGTGTGATGTGTGTGTGACGTGTGTGTGACGTGTGTGTGACGTGTGTGTGACGTGTGTGTGACGTGTGTGTGACGTGTGTGCGACGTGTGTGTGACGTGTGTGTAACGTGTGTGTGACGTGTGTGTGACGTGTGTGATGTATGTGACGTGTGTGACGTGTGTGACGTGTGTGATGTGTGTGATGTGTTTGATGTGTGTGACGTGTGTGACGTGTGTGATGTGTGTAATGTGTGTGATGTGTGTGTTGTATGTGATGTGTGTTATGTGTGTGATGTGTGTGTGACGAGTGTGATGTGTGTGATGTGTGTGTGTGTGTGACGTGTGTGTGACGTGTGTGTGACGTGTGTGTGACGTGTGTGTGACGTGTGTTATGTGTGTGATGTGTATGTGTGTGTGTGTGACGTGGGTATGACGTGTGTGTGACGTGTGCTTGACGTGTGCGTGACGTGTGTGTGACGTGTGTGTGACGTGCGTGTGACGTATGTGTGACGTGTGTGTGACGTGTGTGTGACGTGTGTGTGACGTGTGTTTGTCGTGCGTGTGACGTGTGTGTGACGTGTGTGATGTGTGTGATGTGTGTGATGTGTGTGATGTGTGTGTTTTGTGTGATGTGTGTGATGTGTGTGTGTGACGTGTGTGACGAGTGTGATGTGTGTGATGTGTGTTATGTGTGTGATGTGTGTGACGTGTGTGTGACGTATGTGTGACGTGACAGTGACGTGTGTGTGACGTGTGTGTGACGTGTGTGTGACGTGTGTGTGACAAATTTGACGTGTGTGTGACGAGTGTGTGACGTGCGTGTGACGTATGTGTGACGTGTGTGCGACGTGTGTGTGACGTGTGTGTGACGTGTGTGACGTGTGTGACGTGCGTGACGTGTGTGTGACGTATGTGTGACGTGTGTAAAGTGTGTGACGTATGTGACGTGTGTGTGACGTGTCTCTGACGTGTGTGTGACGTGTGTGTGACGAATTTGACGTGTGTGTGACGTGTGTGTGACGTGCGTGTGACGTATGTGTGACGTGTGTGTGACGTGTGTGTGACGTGTGTGTGTCGTGCGTGTGACGTGTGTGTGACGTGTGTGATGAGTGTGATGTGTGTGTTTTGTGTGATGTGTGTGTGTGACGTGTGTGACGAGTGTGATGTGTGTGATGTGTGTTATGTGTGTGATGTGTGCGACGCGTATGTGACGTGTGTGTTACGTGACTGTGACGTGTGTGTGACGTGTGTGTGACGTGTGTGTGACGAGTGTGTGACATGTGTGTGACGTGTGTGTGACGTTTGTGTGACGTGTGTGTGACGTGTGTGTGACGTGTGTGTGACGTGTGTGTGACGTGTGTGTGACGTGTGTGTGACGTGTGTGACGTGTGTGACGTGTGTGATGTGTGTGATGTGTGTTATGTGTGTGATGTGTGTGACGTGTGTGTGACGTGTGTGTGTCGTGCGTGTGACGTGTGTGTGACGTGTGTGATGTGTGTGATGTGTGTGTTTTGTGATGTGTGTGATGTGTGTGTGTGACGTGTGTGACGAGTGTGATGTGTGTGATGTGTGTGACGCGTATGTGACGTGTGTGTTACGTGACTGTGACGTGTGTGTGACGTGTGTGTGACGTGTGTGTGACGAGTGTGTGACATGTGTGTGACGTGTGTGTGACGTTTGTGTGACGTGTGTGTGTCGTGCGTGTGACGTGTGTGACGTGTGTGATGTGTGTGATGTGTGTGATGTGTGTGTTTTGTGTGATGTGTGTGATGTGTGTGTGTGACGTGTGTGACGAGTGTGATGTGTGTGATGTGTGTTATGTGTGTGATGTGTGTGACGCGTATGTGACGTGTGTGTTACGTGACTGTGACGTGTGTGTGACGTGTGTGTGACGTGTGTGTGACGAGTGTGTGACATGTGTGTGACGTGTGTGTGACGTTTGTGTGACGTGTGTGTGACGTGTGTGTGACGTGTGTGACGTGTGTGACGTGTGTGATGTGTGTGATGTGTGTTATGTGTGTGACGTGTGTGTGACGTGTGTGTAACGTGTGTGACGTGTGTGATGTGTGTGATGTGTGTGTTGTGTGTGATGTGTGTGATGTGTGATGTGTGTGTGAGTGACGTGTGTGACGAGTGTGATGTGTGTGATGTGTGTGACGAGTGTGATGTGTGTGATGTGTGTGATGTGTGTGTGTGTGTGACGTGTGTGTGACGTTTGTGTGACGTGTGTGTGACGTGTGTGTGACGTGTGTGTGACGTGTGTGTCGTGTGTGACGTGTGTGATTTGTGTGATGTGTGTGATGTGTGTAATGTGTGTGATGTTTGTGACGTGTGTTTGATCTGTGTGATGTGTGTGTTTGATGTGTGTGATGTGTGTGTGACGTTTGTGTGACGTGTGTGTGACGTGTGTGTGACGTGTGTGTGACGTGTGTGTGACGTGTGTGTGACGTGTGTGTGACGTGTGTGTGACGTGTGTGTGACGTGTGTGTAACGTGTGTGTGACGTGTGTGCGACGTGTGTGTGACGGGTGTGCGACGTGTGTGTGACGTGTGTGTAACGTGTGTGTGACGTGTGTGTGACGTGTGTGTGACGTATGTGTGACGTGTGTGACGTATGTGACGTGTGTGACGTGTGTGACGTGTGTGACGTGTGTGACGTGTGTGACGTGTGTGATGTGTGTGATGTGTTTGATGTGTGTGACGTGTGTGACGTGTGTGACGTGTGTGACGTGTGTGACGTGTGTGACGTGTGTGATGTGTGTTATGTGTGTTATGTGTGTGATGTGTGTGACGTGTGTGTGACGTGTCTGTGACGTGTGTGTGACGTGTGTGTGACGTGTGTGTGACGAGTGTGTGACGTGTGTGTGACGTGTGTTTGACGTTTGTGACGTGTGTGTAACGTGTGTGTGACGTGTGTGTGACGTGTGTGTGACGTGTGTGACGTGTGTGACGTATGTTACGTGTGTGATGTGTGTGATGTGTGTTATGTGTGTGATGTGTGTGACGTGTGTGTGACGTGTGTGTAACGTGTGTGATGTGTGTGATGTGTGTGTTGTGTGTGATGTGTGTGATGTGTGTGTGTGACGTGTGTGACGAGTGTGAGGTGTGTGATGTGTGTGTGTGACGTGTGTGTGACGTTTGTGTGACGTGTGTGTGACGTGTGTGTGACTGTGTGTGACGTGTGTGACGTGTGTGACGTGTGTTATGTGTGTGATGTGTGTAATGTGTGTGATGTTTGTGACGTGTGTTTGATGTGTGTGATGTGTGTGTGACGTGTGTGTGACGTGTGTGTGACGTGTGTGTGACGTGTGTGTGACGTGTGTGCGACGTGTGTGTGACGTGTGTGTAACGTGTGTGTGACGTGTGTGTGACGTGTGTGTGACGTGTGTGATGTATGTGACGTGTGTGACGTGTGTGACGTGTGTGACGTGTGTGACGTGTGTGACGTGTGTGATATGTGTGATGTGTTTGAATTGTGTGACGTGTGTGACGTGTGTGATGTGTGTAATGTGTGTGATGTGTGTGTTGTATGTGATGTGTGTTATGTGTGTGATGTGTGTGATGTGTGTGTGTGTGTGTGACGTGTGTGTGACGTGTGTGTGACGTGTGTTATGTGTGTGATGTGTGTGTGTGTGTGACGTGGGTATGACGTGTGTGTGACGTGTGCTTGACGTGTGCGTCACGTGTGTGTGACGTGTGTGTGACGTGCGTGTGACGTATGTGTGACGTGTGTGTGACGTGTGTGTGACGTGTGTGTGACGTGTGTGTGTCGTGCATGTGACGTGTGTGTGACGTGTGTGATGTGTGTGATGTGTGTGATGTATGTGATGTGTGTGTTTTGTGTGATGTGTGTGATGTGTGTGTGTGACGTGTGTGACGAGTGTGATGTGTGTGATGTGTGTTATGTGTGTGATGTGTGTGACGTGTGTGTGACGTATGTGTGACGTGACAGTGACGTGTGTGTGACGTGTGTGTGACGTGTGTGTGACGTGTGTGTGACAAATTTGACGTGTGTGTGGCGTGTGTGTGACGTGTGTGTGACGTGCGTGTGACGTATGTGTGACGTGTGTGTGACGTGTGTGTGACGTGTGTGTGACGTGTGTGACGTGTGTGACGTGTGTGACGTGCGTGACGTGTGTGTGACGTATGTGTGACGTATGTAAAGTGTGTGACGTGTGTGACGTGTGTGTGACGTGTCTCTGACGTGTGTGTGACGTGTGTGTGACGAATTTGACGTGTGTGTGCCGTGTGTGTGACGTGTGTGTGACGTGTGTGTGACGTGCGTGTGACGTATGTGTGACGTGTGTGTGACGTGTGTGTGACGTGTGTGTGTCGTGCGTGTGACGTGTGTGTGACGTGTGTGATGTGTGTGATGTGTGTGATGTGTGTGTTTTGTGTGATGTGTGTGATGTGTGTGTGTGACGTGTGTGACGAGTGTGATGTGTGTGATGTGTGTTATGTGTGTGATGTGTGTGACGCGTATGTGACGTGTGTGTTACGTGACTGTGACGTGTGTGTGACGTGTGTGTGACATGTGTGTGACGTGTGTGTGACGTTTGTGTGACGTGTGTGTGACGTGTGTGTGACGTGTGTGTGACGTGTGTGTGACGTGTGTGTGACGTGTGTGACGTGTGTGACGTGTGTGATGTGTGTGATGTGTGTTATGTGTGTGATGTGTGTGACGTGTGTGTGACGTGTGTGTAACGTGTGTGACGTGTGTGATGTGTGTGATGTGTGTGTTGTGTGTGTTGTGTGTGATGTGTGTGTGAGTGACGTGTGTGACGAGTGTGATGTGTGTGATGTGTGTGACGAGTGTGATGTGTGTGATGTGTGTGATGTGTGTGTGTGTGACGTGTGTGTGACGTTTGTGTGACGTGTGTGTGACGTGTGTGTGACGTGTGTGTGACGTGTGTGTCGTGTGTGACGTGTGTGATTTGTGTGATGTGTGTGATGTGTGTAATGTGTGTGATGTTTGTGACGTGTGTTTGATCTGTGTGATGTGTGTGTTTGATGTGTGTGATGTGGTGTGACGTTTGTGTGACGTGTGTGTGACGTGTGTGTGACGTGTGTGTGACGTGTGTGTGACGTGTGTGTTACGTGTGTGTGACGTGTGTGCGACGTGTGTGTGACGTGTGTGTGACGTGTGTGCGACGTGTGTGTGACGTGTGTGTAACGTGTGTGTGACGTGTGTGCGACGTGTGTGTGACGTGTGTGTGACGTGTGTGCGACGTGTGTGTGACGTGTGTGTAACGTGTGTGTGACGTGTGTGTGACGTATGTGTGACGTGTGTGACGTATGTGACGTGTGTGACGTGTGTGACGTGTGTGACGTGTGTGACGTGTGTGATGTGTGTGTTGTGTGTGATGGGTGTGATGTGTGTGATGTGTGTGTGTGTGACGAGTGTGATGTGTAGATGTATGTGTGACGTGTGTGTGACGTGTGTGTGACGCGTGTCCGACGTGTGTGTGATGTGTGTGATGTGTGTGTGTGACGTGTGTAATGTGTGTGACGCGTGTGATGTGTGTGATGTGTGTGACGTGTGTGACGTGTGTGATGTGTGTGATGTGTGTGATGTGTGTGATGTGTGTGTTGTGTGTGATGTGTGTGATGTGTGTGATGTGTGTGTGTGTGACGAATGTGATGGGTGTGATGTGTGTGTGTGACGTGTGTGTGACGTGTGTGTGACGTGTGTGCGACGTGTGTGTGAAGTATGTGATGTGTGTGA
The DNA here is from genome assembly GCA_963082715.1 of Harpalus rubripes. NCBI lineage: Eukaryota > Metazoa > Arthropoda > Insecta > Coleoptera > Carabidae > Harpalus > Harpalus rubripes. The sequence goes on from OY720464.1 coordinate 10,685,896, forward strand.
TGTGTGTGATTTGTGTGTGACGTGTGTGTGACGTATTTGTGACGTGAGCGTGACGTGTGTGTGACTGTGTGTGACGTGTGTGACGTGTGTGATGTGTGTGATGTGTGTGATATGTTTGATGTGTGTGAAGTGTTTGATGTGTGTGTGACGTGTGTGTGACGTGTGTGACGTGTGTAATGTTTGTGACGTGTGTGACGTGTGTGATGTGTGTGACGTGTGTGACGTGTGTGACGTGTGTGACGTGTGTGATGTGTGTTATGTGTGTGATGTGTGTGTGACGTGTGTGTGACGTGTGTGTGACGTGAGCGTGACGTGTGTGTGACGTGTGTGCCGTGTGTGACGTGTGTGACGTGTGTGATGTGTGACGTGTGTGATGTGTGTGACGTGTGTGTGACGTGTGTGTGACGTGTGTGTGACGTGTGTGATGTATGTGACGTGTGTGACGTGTGTGACGTGTGTGACGTGTGTGATGTGTGATGTGTTTGATGTGTGTGACGTGTGTGACGTGTGTGATGTGTGTAATGTGTGTGATGTGTGTGTTGTATGTGATGTGTGTTATGTGTGTGATGTGTGTGTGACGAGTGTGATGTGTGTGATGTGTGTGTGTGTGTGACGTGTGTGTAACGTGTGTGTGACGTGTGTTATGTGTGTGATGTGTGTGTGTGTGTGACGTGGGTATGACGTGTGTGTGACGTGTGCTTGACGTATTCGTGACGTGTGTGTGACGTGTGTGTGACGTGCGTGTGACGTATGTGTGACGTGTGTGTGACGTGTGTGTGACGTGTGTGTGTCGTGCGTGTGACGTGTGTGTGACGTGTGTAATGTGTGTGATGTGTGTGATGTGTGTGATGTGTGTGTTTTGTGTGATGTGTGTGATTTGTGTGTGTGACGTGTGTGACGAGTGTGATGTGTGTGATGTGTGTTATGTGTGTGATGTGTGTGACGTGTGTGTGACGTGTGTGTGACGTGACTGTGACGTGTGTGTGACGTGTGTGTGACGTGTGTGTGACGTGTGTGTAACGTGTGTGTGACGTGTGTGTGACGAATTTGACGTGTGTGTGACGTGTGTGTGACGTGTGTGTGACGTGTGTGTGACGTGTGTGTGACGTGTGTGTGACGTGTGTGTGACGTGTGTGACGTGTGTGACGTGTGTGACGTGTGTGATGTGTGTTAAGTGTGTGATGTGTGTGACGTGTGTGTGACGTGTGTGCGACGTGTGTGTAACGTGTGTAACGTGTGTGATGTGTGTAATGTGTGTGTTGTGTGTGATGTGTGTGATGTGTGTGTGTGTGACGTGTGTGACGAGTGTGATGTGTGTGTGTGACGTGTGTGTGACGTTTGTGTGACGTGTGTGTGACGTGTGTATGACGAGTGTGTGACGTGTGTGTGACGTGTGTGTGACGTGCGTGTGACGTGTGTGTGACGTGTGTGTGACGTGCGTGTGACGTGTGTGTAACGTGTGTGTGACGTGTGTGACGTGTGTGTGTCGTGCGTGTGACGTGTGTTTGACGTGTGTGATGTGTGTGATGTGTGTGTTGTGTGTGATGTGTGTGATGTGTGTGATGTGTGTGTGTGACGTGTGTGACGTGTGTGACAAGTGTGATGTTTGTGATGTGTGTGATGTGTGTTAAGTGTGTTATGTGTGTGATGTGCGTGACGTGTGTGTGACGTGTCTGTTACGTGTGTGTGACGTGTGTGTGACGTGTGTGTGACGAGTGTGTGACGAGTGTGTGACGTGTGTTTGACGTTTGTGTGACGTGTGTGTAACGTGTGTGTGACGTGTGTGTGACGTGTGTGTGACGTGTGTGACTTGTGTGACGTATGTGACGTGTGTGATGTGTGTGATGTGTGTTATGTGTGTGATGTGTGTGACGTGTGTGTGACGTGTGTGTAACGTGTGTGATGTGTGTGATGTGTGTGTTGTGTGTGATGTGTGTGATGTGTGTGTGTGTGACGTGTGTGACGTGTGTGACGAGTGTGAGGTGTGTGATGTGTGTGTGTGACGTGTGTGTGACGTTTGTGTGACGTGTGTGTGACGTGTGTGTGACTGTGTGTGACGTGTGTGTGACTGTGTGTGACGTGTGTGACGTGTGTGACGTGTGTGATGTGTGTTATGTGTGTGATGTGTGTAATGTGTGTGATGTTTGTGACGTGTGTTTGATGTGTGTGATGTGTGTGTGACGTGTGTGTGACATGTGTGTGACGTGTGTGTGACGTTTGTGTGACGTGTGTGCGACGTGTGTGTGTGACGTGTGTGTAACGTGTGTGTGACGTGTGTGTGACTTGTGTGTGACGTGTGTGATGTATGTGACGTGTGTGACGTGTGTGACGTGTGTGACGTGTGTGACGTGTGTGATATGTGTGATGTGTTTGATGTGTGTGACGTGTGTGATGTGTGTAATGTGTGTGATGTGTGTGTTGTATGTGATGTGTGTTATGTGTGTGATGTGTGTGTGACGAGTGTGATGTGTGTGATGTGTGTGTGTGTGTGACGTGTGTGTGACGTGTGTATGACGTGTGTTATGTGTGTGATGTGTGTGTGTGTGACGTGGGTATGACGTGTGTGACGTGTGCTTGACGTGTGCGTGACGTGTGTGTGACGTGTGTGTGACGTGCGTGTGACGTATGTGTGACGTGTGTGTGACGTGTGTGTGACGTGTGTATGACGTGTGTGTGTCGTGCGTGTGACGTGTGTGTGACGTGTGTGATGTGTGTGATGTGTGTGATGTGTGTGATGTGTGTGTTTTGTGTGATGTGTGTGATGTGTGTGTGTGTGACGTGTGTGACGAGTGTGATGTGTGTGATGTGTGTTATGTGTGTGATGTGTGTGACGTGTGTGTGACGTATGTGTGACGTGCCAGTGACGTGTGTGTGACGTGTGTGTGACGTGAGTGTGACAAATTTGACGTGTGTGTGACGTATGTGTGACGTGCCAGTGACGTGTGTGTGACGTGTGTGTGACGTGAGTGTGACAAATTTGACGTGTGTGTGACGTGTGTGACGTGCGTGTGACGTATGTGTGACGTGTGTGTGACGTGTGTGTGACGTGTGTGTGACGTGTCTCTGACGTGTGTGTGACGTGTGTGTGACGTGTGTGTGACAAATTTGACGTGTGTGTGACGTGTGTGTGACGTGTGTGTGACGTGCGTGTGACGTATGTGTGACGTGTGTGTGACGTGTGTGTGACGTGTGTGTGTCGTGCGTGTGACGTGTGTGTGACGTGTGTGATGTGTGTGATGTGTGTGATGTGTGTGTTTTGTGTGATGTGTGTGATGTGTGTGTGTGTGACGTGTGTGACGAGTGTGAGTGACGTGTGTGTGACGTGTGTGTGACGTGTGTGTGACGTACGTGTGACGTGTGTGACGTGTGTGACGTGTGTGATGTGTGTTTGACGTGTGTGTGACGTGTGTGTGACGTGTGTGTGACGTGTGTGTGACATGTGTGTGACGTGTGTGTGACGTGTGTGACGTGTGTGACGTGTCTGATGTTTGTGATGTGTGTGACGTGTGTGTGACGTGTGTGTGACGTGTGTGTGACGTCTGTGTGACGTGTGTGTGACGTGTGTGACGTGTGTGACGTGTGTGATGTGTGTGATGTGTGTGATGTGTTTGCTGTGTGTGTTTGTCACGTGTGTGTGACGTGTGTGACGTGTGTAATGTATGTGACGTGTGTGATGTGTGCAATGTGTGTGATGTGTGTGACGTGTGTGACCTGTGTGACGCGTGTGATTTGTGCAATGTGTATGATGTGTGATGTGTGTGATGTGTGTGATGTGTGTGACGTGTGTGATGTGTGTGATGTGTGTGACGTGTGTGACGTGTGTGATGTGTGTGATGTGTGATGTGTGTGATGTGTGTGTTGTGTGTGATGTGTGTGATGTGTGTAATGTGTGTGTGTGTGTGACGTGTGTGACCTGTGTGTCACGTGTGCGTGACGTGTGTGTGACGTGTGTGTGTGACGTGTGTGTGACGTGTGTGACGTGTGTGTGACGTGTGTGTGACGTGTGCGTGACGTGTGTGTGACGTGTGTGTAACGTGTGTGTGACGTGTGTGCGACGTGTGTGTGACGTGTTTGTGACGTGTGTGTGACGTGTGTGTGACGTGTGTGTGACGTGTGTGTGACGTGTGTGTGACGTGTGTGACGTGTGCGACGTGTGTGACGTGTGTGATGTCTGTGATGTGTGATGTGTTTGATGTGTGTGAAGTGTGTGATGTGTGTGTGTGTGACGTGTGTGACGTGTGTAATGTGTGTGACGTGTGTGACGTGTGTGATGTGTGTGATGTGTGTGACGTGAGTGACGTGTGTGCCATGTGTGATGTGCGTGATGTGTGTGATGTGTGATGTGTGTGATGTGTGTATTGTGTGTGATGTGTGTGATGTGTGTAATGTGTGTGTGTGACGTGTGTGACGAGTGTGATGTGTGTGATGTGGGTGATGTGTGTGTGTGGCGTGTGTGTGACGTGTGTGTGACGTGTGTGTGACGTGTGTGTGACGTGTGTGACGTGTGTGACGTGTGTAACGTGTGACGTGTGTGACTTGTGTGACGTGACTGACGTGTGTGACGTGTGCGACGTGTGTGACGTGTGTGATGTCTGTGATGTGTGATGTGTTTGATGTGTCTGAAGTGTGTGATGTGTGTGTGTGTGACGTGTGTGACGTGTGTAATGTGTGTGACGTGTGTGACGTGTGTGATGTGTGTGACGTGTGTGACGTGTGTGATGTGTGTGATGTGTGATGTGTGTGATGTGTGTGTTGTGTGTGATGTGTGTGATGTGTGTAATGTGTGTGTGTGTGTGTGACGTGTGTGACGTGTGTGCGACGTGTGTGTGATGTGTGTGATGTGTGTTATGTGTGTGATGTGTGTGATGTGTGTGATGTGTGTGATGTGTGTGATGTGTGTGATGTGAGTGATGTGTGTGTGTGACGTGTGTGTGACGTGTGTGACATGTGTGACGTGTGTGACGTGTGTGACGTGTGTGACGTGTGTGTGACGTGTGTGCGACGTGTGTGTGATGTGTGTGATGTGTGTGATGTGTGTGATGTGTGTATTACGTGTGTGTGACGTGTGTGTGACGTGAGCGTGACGTGTGTGTGACGTGTGTGTGACGTGTGTATGACGTGTGTGTGACGTGTGTGCCGTGTGTGACGTATGTGACGTGTGTGCGTTTGTGACGTGTGTGATGAGTGTGATGTGTGTAATGTGTGTGATGTGTGTGACATGTGTGACGTGTGTGTGACGTGTGTGTGACGTGCGTGTGACGTGTGTGTGACGTGTGTGATGTGTGTGATGTGTGTAATGTGTGTGATGTGTGTGATGTGTGTAATGTGTGTGACGTGTGTGAAGTGTGTGACGTGTGTGTGTGTGTGACGAGTGTGATGTGTGTGACGTGTGTGATGTGTGTGTGTGTGTGACGAGTGTGATGTGTGTGATGTGTGTGTGACGTGTGTGTGACGTGTGTGTGAGGTGTGTGTGACGTGTGTGTGACGTGTGTGCGACGTGTGTGTGATGTGTGTGATGTGTGTGATGTGTGAGTGACGTGTGTGTGACGTGATCGTGACGTGTGTGTGACGTGTGTGTGACGTGCGTGTCACGTGTGTGCCGTGTGTGACGTGTGTGTGACGTGTGTGTGACGTGTGTGTGATGTGTGTGTGACGTGTGTGTGACGTGTGTGTGACGTGTGAGTGACGTGTGTGTGACGTGTGTGTGACGTGATCGTGACGTGTGTGTGACGTGTGTGTGACGTGCGTGTGACGTGTGTGACGTGTGTGACGTGTGTGACGTGTGTGATGTGTGTGTGACGTGTGTGTGACGTGTGTGTGACGTGTGTGTGACGTGTGTGTGACGTGTGTGTGACGTGTGTGACGTGTGTGACGTGTGTGATGTGTGTGATGTGTGTGACGTGTGTGTGACGCGTGTGTGACGTGTGTGTGACGTCTGTGTGACGTGTGGGTGACGTGTGTGACGTGTGTGTGACGTGTGTGTGACGTGTGTGTGACGTGTGTGTGACGTGTATGTGACGTGTGTGACGTGTGTAATGTGTGTGACGTGTGTGACGTGTGGGATGTGTGTGATGTGTGTGACGTGTGTGACGTGTGTGATGTGTGTGATGTGTGATGTGTGTGATGTGTGTGTTGTGTATGATGTGTGTGATGTGTGTGATGTGTGTAATGTGTGTGTGTGTGACGTGTGTGTGACGTGTGCGTGACGTGTGTGTGACGTGTGTGTGTGACGTGTGTGACGTGTGTGTGACGTGTGTGTGACGTGTGTGTGACGTGTGTGACGTGTGTGTGACGTGTGTGTGACGTGTGCGTGACGTGTGTGTGACGTGTGTGTAACGTCTGTGTGACGTGTGTGTGACATGTGTGTGACGTGTGTGTGACGTGTGTGTGACGTGTGTGTGACGTGTGTGTGACGTGTGTGTGACGTGTGTGTGACGTGTGTGACGTGTGTGTGACGTGTGTGTGTAATGTGTGCGACGTGTGTGTGACGTGTGTGTGACGATTGTGTGACGTGTGTGACGTGTGTGACATGTGTGACGTGTGTGAAGTGTGTGACGTGCGTGACGTGTGTGAAGTGTGTGACGTGTGTGACGTGAGTGACGTGTGTGACATGTGTGATGTGTGTGATGTGTGATGTGTGTGATGTGTGTATTGTGTGTGATGTGTGTGATGTGTGTGAGGTGTGTGTGTGACGTGTGTGACGAGTGTGATGTGTGTAACGTGTGACGTGTGTGACGTGTGTGACGTGTGTGACGTGACTGACGTGTGTGACGTGTGTGATGTGTGTGATGTGTGTAATGTGTGCGACGTGTGTGTGACGTGTGTGTGACGTGTGTGTGACGTGTGTGTGACGTGTGTGACGTGTGCGACGTGTGTGACGTGTGTGATGTCTGTGATGTGTGATGTGTTTGATGTGTGTGAAGTGTGTGATGTGTGTGTGTGTGACGTGTGTGACGTGTGTAATGTGTGTGACGTGTGTGACGTGTGTGATGTGTGTGATGTGTGTGACGTGAGTGACGTGTGTGCCATGTGTGATGTGCGTGATGTGTGTGATGTGTGATGTGTGTGATGTGTGTATTGTGTGTGATGTGTGTGATGTGTGTAATGTGTGTGTGTGACGTGTGTGACGAGTGTGATGTGTGTGATGTGGGTGATGTGTGTGTGTGGCGTGTGTGTGACGTGTGTGTGACGTGTGTGTGACGTGTGTGTGACGTGTGTGACGTGTGTGACGTGTGTAACGTGTGACGTGTGTGACTTGTGTGACGTGACTGACGTGTGTGACGTGTGCGACGTGTGTGACGTGTGTGATGTCTGTGATGTGTGATGTGTTTGATGTGTCTGAAGTGTGTGATGTGTGTGTGTGTGACGTGTGTGACGTGTGTAATGTGTGTGACGTGTGTGACGTGTGTGATGTGTGTGACGTGTGTGACGTGTGTGATGTGTGTGATGTGTGATGTGTGTGATGTGTGTGTTGTGTGTGATGTGTGTGATGTGTGTAATGTGTGTGTGTGTGTGTGACGTGTGTGACGTGTGTGCGACGTGTGTGTGATGTGTGTGATGTGTGTTATGTGTGTGATGTGTGTGATGTGTGTGATGTGTGTGATGTGTGTGATGTGTGTGATGTGAGTGATGTGTGTGTGTGACGTGTGTGTGACGTGTGTGACATGTGTGACGTGTGTGACGTGTGTGACGTGTGTGACGTGTGTGTGACGTGTGTGCGACGTGTGTGTGATGTGTGTGATGTGTGTGATGTGTGTGATGTGTGTATTACGTGTGTGTGACGTGTGTGTGACGTGAGCGTGACGTGTGTGTGACGTGTGTGTGACGTGTGTATGACGTGTGTGTGACGTGTGTGCCGTGTGTGACGTATGTGACGTGTGTGCGTTTGTGACGTGTGTGATGAGTGTGATGTGTGTAATGTGTGTGATGTGTGTGACATGTGTGACGTGTGTGTGACGTGTGTGTGACGTGCGTGTGACGTGTGTGTGACGTGTGTGATGTGTGTGATGTGTGTAATGTGTGTGATGTGTGTGATGTGTGTAATGTGTGTGACGTGTGTGAAGTGTGTGACGTGTGTGTGTGTGTGACGAGTGTGATGTGTGTGACGTGTGTGATGTGTGTGTGTGTGTGACGAGTGTGATGTGTGTGATGTGTGTGTGACGTGTGTGTGACGTGTGTGTGAGGTGTGTGTGACGTGTGTGTGACGTGTGTGCGACGTGTGTGTGATGTGTGTGATGTGTGTGATGTGTGAGTGACGTGTGTGTGACGTGATCGTGACGTGTGTGTGACGTGTGTGTGACGTGCGTGTCACGTGTGTGCCGTGTGTGACGTGTGTGTGACGTGTGTGTGACGTGTGTGTGATGTGTGTGTGACGTGTGTGTGACGTGTGTGTGACGTGTGAGTGACGTGTGTGTGACGTGTGTGTGACGTGATCGTGACGTGTGTGTGACGTGTGTGTGACGTGCGTGTGACGTGTGTGACGTGTGTGACGTGTGTGACGTGTGTGATGTGTGTGTGACGTGTGTGTGACGTGTGTGTGACGTGTGTGTGACGTGTGTGTGACGTGTGTGTGACGTGTGTGACGTGTGTGACGTGTGTGATGTGTGTGATGTGTGTGACGTGTGTGTGACGCGTGTGTGACGTGTGTGTGACGTCTGTGTGACGTGTGGGTGACGTGTGTGACGTGTGTGTGACGTGTGTGTGACGTGTGTGTGACGTGTGTGTGACGTGTATGTGACGTGTGTGACGTGTGTAATGTGTGTGACGTGTGTGACGTGTGGGATGTGTGTGATGTGTGTGACGTGTGTGACGTGTGTGATGTGTGTGATGTGTGATGTGTGTGATGTGTGTGTTGTGTATGATGTGTGTGATGTGTGTGATGTGTGTAATGTGTGTGTGTGTGACGTGTGTGTGACGTGTGCGTGACGTGTGTGTGACGTGTGTGTGTGACGTGTGTGACGTGTGTGTGACGTGTGTGTGACGTGTGTGTGACGTGTGTGACGTGTGTGTGACGTGTGTGTGACGTGTGCGTGACGTGTGTGTGACGTGTGTGTAACGTCTGTGTGACGTGTGTGTGACATGTGTGTGACGTGTGTGTGACGTGTGTGTGACGTGTGTGTGACGTGTGTGTGACGTGTGTGTGACGTGTGTGTGACGTGTGTGACGTGGGCGACGTGTGTGACGTGTGTGATGTCTGTGATGTGTGTGATGTGTTTGATGTGTGTGAAGTGTGTGACGTGTGTGACGTGTGTGATGTGTGTGATGTGTGTGACGTGAGTGACGTGTGTGACATGTGTGATGTGTGTGATGTGTGATGTGTGTGATGTGTGTATTGTGTGTGATGTGTGTGATGTGTGTGAGGTGTGTGTGTGACGTGTGTGACGAGTGTGATGTGTGTAACGTGTGACGTGTGTGACGTGTGTGACGTGTGTGACGTGACTGACGTGTGTGACGTGTGTGATGTGTGTGATGTGTGTAATGTGTGCGACGTGTGTGTGACGTGTGTGTGACGGGTGTGTGACGTGTGTGACGTGTGTAATGTGTGTGACGTGTGTGTGACGTGTGTGAAGTGTGTGACGTGTGTGACGTGTGTGTGACGTGTGCGACGTGTGTGACGTGTGTGACGTGTGTGATGTGTGTGATGTGTGTGATGTGTGTGACGTGTGTGTGACGTGTGTGTGACGTGTGTATGACGTGTGTGTGACGTGTGTAATGTGTGTGACGTTTGTGACGTGTGTGACGTGTGTGTGACGTGTATGTGACGTGTGTGTGACGTGTGTGTGACGTGTGTGTGACGTGTGTGACGTGTGTGACGTGTGTGACGTGTGTGATGTGTGTGATGTGTGTGATGTGTTTGATGTGTGTGAAGTGTGTGATGTGTGTGTGTGTGACGTGTGACGTGTGTAATGTGTGTGACTTGTGTGATGTGTGTGACGTGTGTGACGTGTGTGATGTGTGTGATGTGTGTGATGTGTGTGTGTGACGTGTGTGTGACATGTGTGTGACGTGTGTGTGACGTGTGTGTGACGTGTGTGTAACGTGTGTGTGACGTGTGTGCGACGTGTATGTGATGTGTGTTATGTGTGTGATGTGTGTTATGTGTGTGTGACGTGTGTGTGACGTGTGTGTGACGTGAGCGTGACGTGTGTGTGACGTGTCTGTGACGTGTGTATGACCTGTATGTGACGTGTGTGCCGTGAGTGACGTGTGTGACGTGTGTGACGTGTGTGATGTGTGTGATGTGTGAGATGAGTGTGATGTATGTGACGTGTGTGACGTGTGTGTGACGTGTGTGTGACGTGCGTGTGACGTGTGTGTGACGTGTGTGTGACGTGTCTCTGACGTGTATGTGACGTGTGTGTGACGTGTGTGTGACGAATTTGACGTGTGTGTGACGTGTGTGTGACGTGCGTGTGACGTATGTGTGACGTGTGTGTGACGTGTGTGTGACGTGTGTGTGTAATGTGTGCGACGTGTGTGTGACGTGTGTGTGACGATTGTGTGACGTGTGTGACGTGTGTGACATGTGTGACGTGTGTGAAGTGTGTGACGTGCGTGACGTGTGTGAAGTGTGTGACGTGTGTGACGTGAGTGACGTGTGTGACATGTGTGATGTGTGTGATGTGTGATGTGTGTGATGTGTGTATTGTGTGTGATGTGTGTGATGTGTGTGAGGTGTGTGTGTGACGTGTGTGACGAGTGTGATGTGTGTAACGTGTGACGTGTGTGACGTGTGTGACGTGTGTGACGTGACTGACGTGTGTGACGTGTGTGATGTGTGTGATGTGTGTAATGTGTGCGACGTGTGTGTGACGTGTGTGTGACGGGTGTGTGACGTGTGTGACGTGTGTGACGTGTGTGAAGTGTGTGACGTGCGTGACGTGTGAGACGTGTGTGACGTGTGTAACGTGTGTGACGTGTGTGATGTGTGTGATGTGTGTGATGTGTGTGATGTGTGTGATGTGTTTGATGTGTGTGAAGTGTTTGATGTGTGTGTGTGACGTGTGTGTGACGTGTGTGACGTGTGTAATGTGTGTGACGTGTGTGTGACGTGTGTGAAGTGTGTGACGTGTGTGACGTGTGTGTGACGTGTGCGACGTGTGTGACGTGTGTGACGTGTGTGATGTGTGTGATGTGTGTGATGTGTGTGACGTGTGTGTGACGTGTGTGTGACGTGTGTATGACGTGTGTGTGACGTGTGTGTGACGTGTGTGTGACGTGTGTGACGTGTGTGACGTGTGTGACGTGTGTAACGTGTGTGACGGGTGTGACGTGTGTGACATGTGTGATGTGTGTAACGTGTGTGACGTGTGTATTGTGTGTGATGTGTGTGATGTGTGTGATGTGTGTGATGTTTGTGACGTGTGTGACGTGTGTGACGTGTGTGATGTGTGTGACATGTGTGATGTGTGTGATGTGTGATGTGTGATGTGTGTGAGGTGTGTGTGTGACGTGTGTGACGAGTGTGATGTGTGTAACGTGTGACGTGTGTGACGTGTGTGACGTGTGTGACGTGACTGACGTGTGTGACGTGTGTGATGTGTGTGATGTGTGTAATGTGTGCGACGTGTGTTGACGTGTGTGTGACGGGTGTGTGACGTGTGTGACGTGTGTGACGTGTGTGACGTGTGTGAATTGTGTGACGTGCGTGACGTGTGTGACGTGTGTGACGTGTGTGACGTGTGTAACGTGTGTGACGTGTGTGATGTGTGTGATGTGTGTGATGTGTGTGATCTGTGTAATGTGTGTGTGTGACGTGTGTGTGACGTGTGTTTGACGTGTGTGTGACGTGTGTGACGTGTGTGTGACGTGTGCGTGACGTGTGTGACGTGTGTGTGACGTGCGCGTGACGTGCGTTTGACGTGTGTGTGACGTGTGTGTGACGTGTGTGTGACGTGTGTGTGACGTGTGTGTGACGTGTGTGACGTGTGTGACGTGTGTAATGTGTGTGACGTTTGTGACGTGTGTGACGTGTGTGTGACGTGTATGTGACGTGTGTGTGACGTGTGTGTGACGTGTGTGTGACGTGTGTGACGTGTGTGACGTGTGTGATGTGTGTGATGTGTGTGATGTGTTTGATGTGTGTGAAGTGTGTGATGTGTGTGTGTGTGTGACGTGTGACGTGTGTAATGTGTGTGACTTGTGTGATGTGTGTGACGTGTGTGACGTGTGTGACGTGTGTGATGTGTGTGATGTGTGTGTGTGACGTGTGTGTGACATGTGTGTGACGTGTGTGTGACGTGTGTGTAACGTGTGTGTGACGTGTGTGCGACGTGTATGTGATGTGTGTTATGTGTGTGATGTGTGTTATGTGTGTGTGACGTGTGTGTGACGTGTGTGTGACGTGAGCGTGACGTGTGTGTAACGTGTCTGTGACGTGTGTATGACCTGTATGTGACGTGTGTGCCGTGAGTGACGTGTGTGACGTGTGTGACGTGTGTGATGTGTGTGATGTGTGAGATGTGTGTGATGTATGTGACGTGTGTGACGTGCGTGTGACGTGTGTGTGTGACGTGCGTGTGACGTGTGTGTGACGTGTGTGTGACGTGTCTCTGACGTGTGTGTGACGTGTGTGTGACGTGTGTGTGACGAATTTGACGTGTGTGTGACGTGTGTGTGACGTGCGTGTGACGTATGTGTGACGAGTGTGTGACGTGTGTGTGATGTGTGTGTGTAATGTGTGCGACGTGTGTGTGACGTGTGTGTGACGATTGTGTGACGTGTGTGACGTGTGTGACGTGTGTGACGTGTGTGAAGTGTGTGACGTGCGTGACGTGTGTGAAGTGTGTGACGTGTGTGACGTGAGTGACGTGTGTGACATGTGTGATGTGTGTGATGTGTGATGTGTGTGATGTGTGTATTGTGTGTGATGTGTGTGATGTGTGTGAGGTGTGTGTGTGACGTGTGTGACGAGTGTGATGTGTGTAACGTGTGACGTGTGTGACGTGTGTGACGTGTGTGACGTGACTGACGTGTGTGACGTGTGTGATGTGTGTGATGTGTGTAATGTGTGCGACGTGTGTGTGACGTGTGTGTGACGGGTGTGTGACGTGTGTGACGTGTGTGACGTGTGTGAAGTGTGTGACGTGCGTGACGTGTGTGACGTGTGTGACGTGTGTGACGTGTGTAACGTGTGTGACGTGTGTGATGTGTGTGATGTGTGTGATGTGTGTGATGTGTGTGATGTGTTTGATGTGTGTGAAGTGTTTGATGTGTGTGTGTCTGACGTGTGTGTGACGTGTGTGACGTGTGTAATGTGTGTGACGTGTGTGTGACGTGTGTGAAGTGTGTGACGTGTGTGACGTGTGTGTGACGTGTGCGACGTGTGTGACGTGTGTGACGTGTGTGATGTGTGTGATGTGTGTGATGTGTGTGACGTGTGTGTGACGTGTGTGTGACGTGTGTATGACGTGTGTGTGACGTGTGTGTGACGTGTGTGTGACGTGTGTGACGTGTGTGACGTGTGTGACGTGTGTAACGTGTGTGACGGGTGTGACGTGTGTGACATGTGTGATGTGTGTGACGTGTGTATTGTGTGTGATGTGTGTGATGTGTGTGATGTGTGTGATGTTTGTGACGTGTGTGATGTGTGAGCCGTGTGTGACGTGTGTGACGTGTGTGACGTGTGTGATGTGTGTGCTGTGTGTGATGTGTGTGACGTGTGTGACGTGTGTAACGTGTGTGACGTGTGTGAAGTGTGTGACGTGCGTGACGTGTGTGACGTGTGTGACGTGTGTGACGTGTGTAACGTGTGTGACGTGTGTGATGTGTGTGATGTGTGTGATGTGTGTGATGTGTGTGATGTGTGTGTGTGACGTGTGTGTGACGTGTGTGTGACGTGTGTGTGAAGTGTGTGACGTGTGTGTGACGTGTATGTGACGTGTGTGTGACGTGTGTGACGTGTGTGTGACGTGTGTGACGTGTGTGACGTGTGTGACTTGTGTGATGTGTGTGATGTGTGTGATGTGTTTGATGTGTGTGAAGTGTGTGATGTGTGTGTGTGTGACGTGTGTGACGTGTGTAATGTGTGTGACTTGTGTGATTTGTGTGACGTGTGTGACGTGTGTGATGTGTGTGATGTGTGTGATGTGTGATGTTTAAGATGTGTGTATTGTGTGTGATGTGTGTGATGTGTGTGTGTGACCTGTGTGACGAGAGTGATGTGTGTGATGTGTGTGATGTGTGTGTGTGACGTGTGTGTGACGTGTGTGTGACGTGTGTGTAACGTGTGTGTGACGTGTGTGCGACGTGTATGTGATGTGTGTTATGTGTGATGTGTGTTATGTGTGTGTGACGTGTGTGTGACGTGAGCGTGACGTGTGTGTGACGTGTCTGTGACGTGTGTATGACCTGTATGTGACGTGTGTGCCGTGAGTAACGTGTGTGACGTGTGTGACGTGTGTGATGTGTGTGATGTGTGTGATGTGTGTGATGTGTGTGACGTGTGTGACGTGTGTGTGACGTGTGTGATGTGTGTGATGTGTGTGATGTATGTGATGTGTGTGATGTGTGTAATGTGTGTGACGTGTGTGACGTGTGTGATGTGTGTGTGACGTGTGTGATGTGTGTGTGTGATGTGTGTGTGTGTGACTTCCGGCTAACCTATAAGTGCAGAAGCACGTGTGTAAAATATGTAACACAAATTTACTACAATATAAACTGTGTATAAGTTATTTAAATATTTATTTTAAATATAAAACCATTTGAGCATAATGGCAAATACAAATTTAAATGCAACTCTTCAAGAGATGGAATATAATGGCGACCTCGCAAAAAATTGGTGTAAATTTAAGAAAAGATTTGAGTTATATTGTGATGCTTTTCTTGCGGATGAAACAACGGAAAAACGTAAAATAGCGTTGTTACTTCATTTCATGGGCGATGAAGGTATTGAAATATTTAATTCATTTAATTTAACACCACAAGAGTCCAAGAAGCTAGATGTAATTTTACAAAAGTTTAGTGATCATTTCGTACCATCCACAAACATTACATACGAAAGGTATGTGTTCTTCAATCGAAAACAGTTGCCACACGAGTCTTATGAACAATATGTCGCAGTATTGAAAAACTTGAGTAATTCGTGTGACTTTGGTGAGTTAAAAGACAGTTTGGTCAAAGATATTTTTGTGAGTGGTATTCTAGATTCATCGTGCAAAGAACAGTTATTAAAAACTCCAAATCTTACAATAGCTACAGCTTTAGGTTTGCTAACACAGGTTGACGTAGTAGATAAAGGCATTAATGATGAATACAAATGTCTATTTGATGGACAGATAGGTAAACTACCTAGTTTAGTACATATCGATGTAGATAAAAGTGTGAAACCAGTAGTATCTCCAGCTAGAAAAATCCCGTTCTCAATGTACAACCAGGTAAAGTCGGAACTAGAAAATATGACAAAGCTAGGCATTGTTGAACCCATTACGGAAGCAACAGACTGGGTAAGTCAGATGTTAGTAGTTCGTAAAAAATCGGGACAAATTAGAATTGTATTAGATCCTAGACCTCTCAATCGCGCAATTAAAAGAAATCATTATCAGTTTATAACATTTGAGGAAATAGCGGCTCGGATGCAGGGAGCTAAGTTTTTTACTAAATTAGACGCGATGAGTGGATTTTGGCAACTTGAATTAGACGAGGAAAGTTCGAAATTGTGTACATTTCAAACCCCCTTTGGTAGATTTAAATTTAAACGTTTACCATTTGGCTTGTCTTGTAGTCCTGAAATTTTTCACAGAATAATTTCACAATTGTTTGACATTATTACTGGAACAGCTACTTTTCAAGATGATATTATAATTTGGGGATCATCTTTAGAGGAACTTAGAGTTAGGGTAAATGAGGTACTAAAAAGAGCTAAAGAAGTAGGAATTAAATTTAATCCGGCGAAATGTGAATTTAATGTTGAAGAGATAACCTTTTTGGGCCATAAGTTTACAAAAAATGGTTTACAAATAGATGAAGATAAGTTAAAAGCGATTAGAGAGTTAGCAGTACCTAAAGACAAAAAGGCGTTACAGAGAGTTTTGGGTATGTTTAATTATTTGTCTAAATATATTCCAAATTATTCAGAATTATCATATCCTCTTAGACAGATCCTAAAAAAGGAAAATATTTTAATATGGACTGAGGAATTAGATAGTAGTTTTAAATTACTAAAACAAAAATTAATTACAGCCCCAGTTTTGGCATATTATAATCAAAATGAACCGTTGGTCCTATCGGTAGATGCTAGTTCCACTGCGTTAGGGGTTGCCTTAATGCAGAATGGAAAACCGTTGGGTTATGCGTCAAAAGCGCTGACAGAAGTTCAATTTCGGTATGCACAGATCGAAAAGGAATTAGCAGCGGTCGTGTTTGGTATAGAAAAGTTTAAACAATTTATTTTTGGTAAAGAAGTGACAGTGGAAACTGATCACAAACCATTATTGCCAATTTTTCAAAAACCTTTGTCTAAAATTCCTATACGATTGCAACGTATGATGTTAAAATTACAGCCATATAATATTAAATTGGTGTATAAACCAGGGAAATTTCTTTATATAGCTGATACTTTATCGAGAAATTATAGTGAAGCAAGTTTAAGTCAGTGTACTAATTTTGATGAAAATGTAGAAATGCAAATACATTTAATTTTAGAACATCTTCCTATTACAAAAACAATTTTAGAAAAAATTAGAGAGTCGTTAGGGGATGACAAAGTGCTGAGGGGAGTAAAAAATTATATTGAAAATGGTTGGCCTAAATATAAAAAACTAGTACCCAAAGAATTAAAACCATATTATGATTTTCAAGGAGAATTAAATATAACAATTCAGTGATAGTTCCCAAAAAATTAATTCCACATTTTATGACAAAAATTCATGTAGGACATCCTGGAATGTGTCGGTTTAAATCTAGAGCACGTTCTTGTGTATTTTGGATGGGAATGAATAAAGATCTAGAACAATTTAGCCGAAATTGTCGTATATGTCAAAAATTTCAAAGAAATAAAACTAGAAATCCTTTGATTATCAGAGAAATTCCAAAACTACCTTGGTCTGATGTAGGATCCGATGTGTTTGAATTAAATCGTAAATACTATTTAATAGTAGTTGATTATTTATCAAACTTTATAGAAGTAGCGCAGATAAAAGATCTTACTACTGAAACAATTGTCATGAAACTTAAATCCATATTTAGTGTTCATGGAATTCCATACAAATTATATACAGATGGTGCAAAATATTACACTTCAAGCTCATTTAAAGAATTTAGTGAGAAATGGGAGTTTGAACATATTGTTTCAAGTCCCCATTTCCCATCATCTAATGGTCAAGCTGAAGCAGCAGTTAAGATTATTAAGAATTTAATGAAAAAGTGTTTAGAATCTGGAGACGATCCGTATTTAGCACTGTTACATTTGAGAAATACTGATCGTGAAAATGTACCTTCTCCATCTAAAATATTAATGTCTAGACAATTAAGAACAAATGTTCCAACGACAGTCAGTTCCCTTCAACCTAAACCTTGTAATTTACAAAAAGTCAGATCTCAATTATTAGATATAAAGCAGAAAAGTAAATTGTATCATGATGTACATACTAAACCTGTTTGCAATTTTTATCCCGGACAATCTGTCACATTTCAAAAAAGTCCTAATTCATATTGGACCCCAGGAAAAGTTATTAGTGAAACCAAAGAACCTAGATCTTTTCTAGTGGAGGATGAAAAAGGAAGTGTATATAGGAGAAATACTATTCATATTTCACCTAATAAGACTAATGATAGAGTTGAAAAGGAAGGGTTGAACGAAACTGCTGCTGTCCCTGAAAATATTACCGATACTAGTTTTAAATATAATCCTAATAAAGAATGGACAGAATCCACATTCTTAAAGGATATGGATGGTTATATAACTAAAAGTGGCAGAATTATAAAAGCAGTCACAAAGTAAGGTGGATTCTGTTTATTAAATATTCAGTATTATTATTAATCCTGTTTATTAGATTTTAATGTTAAGTATATTTGCTCATATTCAGTATTATTATTATTAATTCTGTTTATTACATTTTACTGTTAATTCTGTTCAGTGTTAATGATGTTTATTGTTCATTCAATATTATTTAGTAGTTAAAGGGTTTAAATATTAATTATATGTAAATGTTATTTTCTTAAAAAAGGGGAGGTGTTATATGAAGGTCAAAGTATTTAAATTAACCGCCAGTTTAGTGTCAGCTGAAGTGAGTAGTTAGTTACTTTTGTTTGTTGTCAGACTTGAGTTGAAACGACTTCCGGCTAACCTATAAGTGCAGAAGCACGTGTGTAAAATATGTAACACAAATTTACTACAATATAAACTGTGTATAAGTTATTTAAATATTTATTTTAAATACCAAACAATAACAGTGTGTAATGTGTGTGACGTGTGTGAAGTGTGTGACGTGTGTGATGTGTATGTGTGACGTGTGTGATGTGTGTGTGTGTGACGTGTGTGACGAGTGTGATGTGTGTGATGTGTGTGTGACGTGTGTGTGACGTGTGTGTGAGGTGTGTGTGACGTGTGTGTGACGTGTGTGTGACGTGTGTGCGACGTGTGTGTGATGTGTGTGATGTGTGAGTGACGTGTGTGTGACGTGTGTGTGACGTGATCGTGACGTGTGTGACGTGTGTGTGACGTGCGTGTGACGATTGTGCCGTGTGTGACGTGTGTGATGTGTGTGTGACGTGTGTGTGACGTGTGTGTGACGTGTGTGTGATGTGTGTGTGACGTGTGTGTGACGTGTGTGTGACGTGTGAGTGACGTGTGTGTGACGTGTGTGTGACGTGATCGTGACGTGTGTGTGACGTGTGTGTGACGTGCGTGTGACGTGTGTGACGTGTGTGACGTGTGTGACGTGTGTGATGTGTGTGTGACGTGTGTGTGACGTGTGTGTGACGTGTGTGTGACGTGTGTGTGACGTGTGTGTGACGTGTGTGTGACGTGTGTGTGACGTGTGTGACGTGTGTGACGTGTGTGATGTTTGTGATGTGTGTGACGTGTGTGTGACGTGTGTGTGACGTGTGTGTGACGTGTGTGTGACGTCTGTGTGACGTGTGTGTGACGTGTGTGACGTGTGTGATGTGTGTGATGTGTGTGATGTGTTTGCTGTGTGTGTTTGTGACGCGTGTGTGACGTGTGTGACGTGTGTACTGTGTGTGACGTGTGTGATGTGTGTAATGTGTGTGATGTGTGTGACGTGTGTGACCTGTGTGACGCGTGTGATGTGTGCAATGTGTATGATGTGTGATGTGTGTGATGTGTGTGTTGTGTGTGATGTGTGTGATGTGTGTGTGACGTATGTGACGAGTGTGATGTGTGTGATGTGTGTGATGTGTGTGACGTGTGTGTGTGACGTGTGTGTGACGTGTGTGTGACGTGTGTATGAGGTATGTGTGACGTGTGTGTGACGAATGTGCGACGTGTGTGTGATGTGTGTGATGTGTGTGATGTGTGAGTGACGTGTGTGTGACGTGTGTGTGACGTGTGCGTGACGTGTGTGACGTGTGGGTGACGTGTGTGTGACGTGTGTGTGACGTGTGTGTGACGTGTGTGTGACGTGTGTGTGACGTGTATGTGACGTGTGTGACGTGTGTAATGTGTGTGACGTGTGTGACGTGTGTGATGTGTGTGATGTGTGTGACGTGTGTGACGTGTGTGATGTGTGTGATGTGTGATGTGTGTGATGTGTGTGTTGTGTGTGATGCGTGTGATGTGTGTGATGTGTGTAATGTGTGTGTGTGACGTGTGTGACGTGTGTGTGACGTGTGCGTGACGTGTGTGTGACGTGTGTGTGTGACGTGTGTGACGTGTGTGTGACGTGTGTGACGTGTGTGTGACGTGTGTGTGACGTGTGTGTGACGTGTGCGTGACGTGTGTGTGACGTGTGTGTAACGTGTGTGTGGCGTGTGTGCGCCGTGTGTGTGACGTGTGTGTGACGTGTGTGACGTGTGCGACGTGTGTGACGTGTGTGATGTCTGTGATGTGTGTGATGTGTTTGATGTGTGTGAAGTGTGTGATGTGTGTGTGTGACGTGTGTGACGTGTGTAATGTGTGTGACGTGTGTTGAGTGTGTGATGTGTGTGATGTGTGTGACGTGAGTGACGTGTGTGACATGTGTGATGTGTGTGATGTGTGATGTGTGTGATGTGTGTATTGTGTGTGATGTGTGTGATGTGTGTGATGTGTGTGTGTGACGTATGTGACGAGTGTGATGTGGGTGATGTGTGTGTGTGTGACGTGTGTGTGACGTGTGTGTGACGTGTGTGTGACGTGTGTGTTGTGTGTGATGTGTGTGTTGTGTGTGTGTGTGACGTATGTGACGAGTGTGATGTGTGTGTTATGTGTGTGCTGTGTGTGTGTTACGTGTGTGTGATGTGTGTGATGTGTGTGATGTGTGTGTGACTTGCGTGACGTGTGTGACGTGTGTGTGACGTGTGTGTGACGTGTGTGTGACGTGTGTGAAGTGTGTGACGTGTGTGACGTGTGTGTGACGTGTGTGTGACGTGTGTGACGTGTGTGAAGTGTGTGACGTGCGTGACGTGCGTGACGTGTGTGACGTGTGTGACGTGTGTAACGTGTGTGACGTGTGTGAAGTGTGTGACGTGCGTGATGTGTGTGACGTGTGTGACGTGTGTGACGTGTGTGACGTGTGTAACGTGTGTGACGTGTGTGAAGTGTGTGACGTGCGTGACGTGTGTGACGTGTGTGACGTGTGTGATGTGTGTGATGTGTGTGATGTGTTTGATGTGTGTGAAGTGTGTGATGTGTGTGTGTGTGACGTGTGTGACGTGTGTAATGTGTGTGACTTGTGTAATGTGTGTGACGTGTGTGACGTGTGTGACGTGTGTGATGTGTGTGATGTGTGTGATGTGTGATGTTTAAGATGTGTGTTTTGTGTGTGATGTGTGTGATGTGTGTGATGTGTGTGTGTGACCTGTGTGACGAGAGTGATGTGTGTGATGTGTGTGATGTGTGTGTGTGACGTGTGTGTGACGTGTGTGTGACGTGTGTGTGACGTGTGTGTGACGTGTGTGTAACGTGTGTGTGACGTGTGTGCGACGTGTATGTGATGTGAGTTATGTGTGATGTGTGTTATGTGTGTATGACGTGTGTGTGACGTGTGTGTGACGTGAGCGTGACGTGTGTGTGACGTGTCTGTGACGTGTGTAATGACCTGTATGTGACGTGTGTGCCGTGAGTGACGTGTGTGACGTGTGTGATGTGTGTGATGTGTGTGATGTGTGTGATGTGTGTGACGTGTGTGACGTATGTGTGACGTGTGTGTGACGTGCGTGTGACGTGTGTGTGACGTGTGTGATGTGTGTGATGTGTGTGATGTGTGTGTGTTTGACGTGTGTGATGAGTGTGATGTGTGATGTGTGTGTGTGACGTGTGTGTGACGTGTGTGTAAAGTGTGTGTGACGTGTGTGATGAGTGTGATGTGTGATGTGTGTGTGTGACGTGTGTGTGACGTGTGTGTAAAGTGTGTGTGACGTGTGTGTGACGTGTGTGTAACGTGAGCGTGACGTGTGTGTGACGTGTGTGTGACGTGTGCGTAATGTGCGTGTGACGTGTGTGCCGTGTGTGACGTGTGTGTCGTGTGTGATGTGTGTAATGTGTGTGATGTGTGTGATGTGTGTGATGTGTGTGACGTGTGTGACATGTGTGACGTGTGTGATGTGTGTGATGTGTGTGTGACGGGTGTGTGACGTGTGTGACGTGTGTGACGTGTGTGACGTGTGTGAAATGTGTGACGTGCGTGACTTGTGTGACGTGTGTGACGTGTGTGACGTGTGTGACGTGTGTAACGTGTGTGACGTGTGTGTGACGTGTGTGTGACGTGTGTGAAGTGTGTGACGTGTGTAACGTGTGTGACGTGTGTGACGTGTGTGACGTGTGTGATGTGTGTGATGTGCGTGATGTGTTTGATGTGTGTGAAGTGTTTGATGTGTGTGTGTGTGTGACGTGTGTGACGTGTGAAATGTGTGTGACGTGTGTGGTTTGTGTGATGTGTGTGACGTGCGTGACGTGTGCGACGTGTGTGATGTGTGTGATGTGTGTGATGTGTGTGATGTGTGTGATGTGTGTGTTGTGTGTGATGTGTGTGATGTGTGTGATGTGTGTGTGTGTGTGACGTGTGTGACGAGTGTGATGTGTGTGTTATGTGTGTGATGTGTGTGTGTAACGTGTGTGTGACGTGTGTGTGACGTGTGTGTGACGTGTGTGCGACGTGTGTGTGATGTGTGTGCCGTGTGTGACGTGTGTGACGTGTGTGATGTGTGTTATGTGTGTGATGTGTGTGTTGTGTGTGATGTGTGTCATGTGTGTTGTGTGTGATGTGTGTGATGTGTGTGATGTGTGTGATGTGTGAGTGTGACGTGTGTGACGTGTGTGTGACGTGTGTGTGACGTGTGTGTGACGTGTGTGAAGTGTGTGACGTGTGTTACGTGTGTGACGTGTGTGACGTGTGTGACCTGCGTGATGTGTGTGATGTGTGTGATGTGTGTGATGTGTGTGTGTGACGTGTGTGACGTGTGTGACGTGTAAGACGTGTGTGATGTGTGTGCTGTGTGTGATGTGTGTGTGTGTGACGCGTGTGTGACGTGCGTGTGACGTATGTGTGACCTATGTGTGACGTGTGTAAAGTGTGTGACGTGTGTAAAGTGTGTGACGTGTGTGTGACGTGTGTGTGACGTGTGTGTGACGTGTGTTACGTGTGTGACGTGTGTGACGTGTGTGATGTGTGTGACGTGTGTGATGTGTGTAATGTATGTGACGTGTGTGACGTGTATGTCGTGTGTGATGTGTGTGATGTGTGTGATGTGTGTGGTGTGTGTGATGTGTGTGATGTGTGTGATGTGTGTGTGTGACGTGTGTGTGACGTGTGTGTGACGTGTGTGATGTGTGATGTGTGTGTGACGTGTGTGACGTGTGTGAAGTGTGTGACGTGTGTGACGTGTGTGACGCATGTGTGACGTGTGTGTGACGCGTGTTTGACGTGTGTGTGACGTGCTTGTGACGTGTGTGTGACGTGTGTGATGTGTGTAATGTGTGTAATGTTTGTGACGTGTGTGACGTGTGTGATGTGTGTGTGTGTGTGACGTGTGTGATGTGTGTGTGTGTGATGTGTGTGATGTGTGTGATGTGTGTGTGTGTGACGTGTGTGACGTGTGTGTGACGTGTGCGTGACGTGTGTGTGACGTGTGTGTGACGTGTGTGATGTGTGTGATGTGTGTCGCGTGTGTGTGACGTATGTGCAACGTGTGCGTGACGTGTGTGCGACGTGTGTGTGACGTGTGTGTGACGTGTTTGTGACGTATGTGTGACGTGTGTGTGACGTGTGTGTGACGTGTGTGTGACGTGTTTGTGACCTGTGTGTGACGTGTGTGTGACGTGTGTGTGACGTGCGTGTGACGGGTGTGTGACGTGTGTGATGTGTGTGATGCGTGTGTGTGACGTGTGTGATGTGTGTGTGTGTGTGACGTGTGTGACGTGTGTGAAGTGTGTGACGTGTGTGACGTGTGTGTGACGTGTGTGTGACGTGTGTGTGACGTGTGTGTGACGTGTGTGTGACGTGTGTGAAGTGTGTGACATGTGTAACGTGTGTGACGTGTGTGACGTGTGTGATGTGTGTGATGTGTTTGATGTGTGTGAAGTGTTTGATGTGTGTGTGTGACGTGTGTGACGTGTGTAATGTGTGTGACGTGTGTGATGTGTGTGATGTGTGTAATGACGTGTGTGACGTGTGTGATGTGTGTGATTTGTGTGATGTGTGTGATGTGTGTGTTGTTTGTGATGTGTGTGATGTGTGTGTGTGTTACGTGTGTGTGACGTGTGTGATGTTTGTATGTTACGTGTGTGTGACGTGTGTGATGTGCGTGATGTGTGTGTGTTACGTGTGTGTGACGTGTGTGAAGTGTGTGACGTGTGTGACGTGTGTGACGTGTGTGTGACGTGTGTGTGACGTGTGTGTGACGTGTGTGTGACGTGTGTGTGACGTGTGTGACGTTTGTGTGACGTGTGTGTGACGTGTGTGACGTGTGTGACGTGTGTGAAGTGTGTGACGTGAGTGCGACGTGTGTGTGACGTGTGTGTGACGTGTGTGAAGTGTGTGACGTGTGTCACGTGTGTGTGACGTGTGTGTGACTTGTGTGTGACGTGTGTGGTTTGTGTGATGTGTGTGACGTGCGTGACGTGTGCGACGTGTGTGATGTGTGTGATGTGTGTGATGTGTGTGATGTGTGTGATGTGTGTGTTGTGTGTGATGTGTGTGATGTGTGTGATGTGTGTGTGTGTGTGACGTGTGTGACGAGTGTGATGTGTGTGTTATGTGTGTGATGTGTGTGTGTAACGTGTGTGTGACGTGTGTGTGACGTGTGTGTGACGTGTGTGCGACGTGTGTGTGATGTGTGTGCCGTGTGTGACGTGTGTGACGTGTGTGATGTGTGTTATGTGTGTGATGTGTGTGTTGTGTGTGATGTGTGTCATGTGTGTTGTGTGTGATGTGTGTGATGTGTGTGATGTGTGTGATGTGTGAGTGTGACGTGTGTGACGTGTGTGTGACGTGTGTGTGACGTGTGTGAAGTGTGTGACGTGTGTTACGTGTGTGACGTGTGTGACGTGTGTGACCTGCGTGATGTGTGTGATGTGTGTGATGTGTGTGATGTGTGTGTGTGACGTGTGTGACGTGTGTGACGTGTAAGACGTGTGTGATGTGTGTGCTGTGTGTGATGTGTGTGTGTGTGACGCGTGTGTGACGTGCGTGTGACGTATGTGTGACCTATGTGTGACGTGTGTAAAGTGTGTGACGTGTGTAAAGTGTGTGACGTGTGTGTGACGTGTGTGTGACGTGTGTGTGACGTGTGTTACGTGTGTGACGTGTGTGACGTGTGTGATGTGTGTGACGTGTGTGATGTGTGTAATGTATGTGACGTGTGTGACGTGTATGTCGTGTGTGATGTGTGTGATGTGTGTGATGTGTGTGGTGTGTGTGATGTGTGTGATGTGTGTGATGTGTGTGTGTGACGTGTGTGTGACGTGTGTGTGACGTGTGTGATGTGTGATGTGTGTGTGACGTGTGTGACGTGTGTGAAGTGTGTGACGTGTGTGACGTGTGTGACGCATGTGTGACGTGTGTGTGACGCGTGTTTGACGTGTGTGTGACGTGCTTGTGACGTGTGTGTGACGTGTGTGATGTGTGTAATGTGTGTAATGTTTGTGACGTGTGTGACGTGTGTGATGTGTGTGTGTGTGTGACGTGTGTGATGTGTGTGTGTGTGATGTGTGTGATGTGTGTGATGTGTGTGTG
The DNA here is from genome assembly GCA_963082715.1 of Harpalus rubripes. NCBI lineage: Eukaryota > Metazoa > Arthropoda > Insecta > Coleoptera > Carabidae > Harpalus > Harpalus rubripes. Next base: position 10,711,227 of record OY720464.1, read on the forward strand.
TGTGACGTGTGTGACGTGTGTGTGACGTGTGCGTGACGTGTGTGTGACGTGTGTGTGACGTGTGTGATGTGTGTGATGTGTGTCGCGTGTGTGTGACGTATGTGCAACGTGTGCGTGACGTGTGTGCGACGTGTGTGTGACGTGTGTGTGACGTGTTTGTGACGTATGTGTGACGTGTGTGTGACGTGTGTGTGACGTGTGTGTGACGTGTTTGTGACCTGTGTGTGACGTGTGTGTGACGTGTGTGTGACGTGCGTGTGACGGGTGTGTGACGTGTGTGATGTGTGTGATGCGTGTGTGTGACGTGTGTGATGTGTGTGTGTGTGTGACGTGTGTGACGTGTGTGAAGTGTGTGACGTGTGTGACGTGTGTGTGACGTGTGTGTGACGTGTGTGTGACGTGTGTGTGACGTGTGTGTGACGTGTGTGAAGTGTGTGACATGTGTAACGTGTGTGACGTGTGTGACGTGTGTGATGTGTGTGATGTGTTTGATGTGTGTGAAGTGTTTGATGTGTGTGTGTGACGTGTGTGACGTGTGTAATGTGTGTGACGTGTGTGATGTGTGTGATGTGTGTAATGACGTGTGTGACGTGTGTGATGTGTGTGATTTGTGTGATGTGTGTGATGTGTGTGTTGTTTGTGATGTGTGTGATGTGTGTGTGTGTTACGTGTGTGTGACGTGTGTGATGTTTGTATGTTACGTGTGTGTGACGTGTGTGATGTGCGTGATGTGTGTGTGTTACGTGTGTGTGACGTGTGTGAAGTGTGTGACGTGTGTGACGTGTGTGACGTGTGTGTGACGTGTGTGTGACGTGTGTGTGACGTGTGTGTGACGTGTGTGTGACGTGTGTGACGTTTGTGTGACGTGTGTGTGACGTGTGTGACGTGTGTGACGTGTGTGAAGTGTGTGACGTGAGTGCGACGTGTGTGTGACGTGTGTGTGACGTGTGTGAAGTGTGTGACGTGTGTCACGTGTGTGTGACGTGTGTGTGACTTGTGTGTGACGTGTGTGTGACGTGTGTGTGACGTGCGTGTGACGTGTGTGTGACGTGTGTGATGTGTGTGATGTGTGTGATGTGTGTGTGTGTGACGTGTGTGACGTGTGTGTGACGTGTGTGCGACGTGTGTGTGACGTGTGTGAAGTGCGTGACGTGTGTGACGTGTGTGACGTGTGTGTGACGTGTGTGATGTGTGATGTGTGTGTGACGTGTGTGAAGTGTGTGCCGTGTGTGACGTGTGTGACGTATGTGTGACGTGTGTGTGACGAGTGTGTGACGTGTGTGTGACGTGCGTGTGACGTGTGTGTGACGTGTGTGATGTGTGTGATGTGTGTAATGTGTGTAATGTTTGTGACGTGTGTGACGTGTGTGATGTGTGTGTGTGTGACGTGTGTGATGTGTGTGTGTGTGTGTGATGTGTGTGATGTGTGTGATGTGTGTGTGTGACGTGTGTGACGTGTGTGTGACGTGTGCGTGACGTGTGTGTGACGTGTGTGTGACGTGTGTGATGTGTGTGATGTGTGTGGCGTGTGTGTGACGTGTGTGTGACGTGTGTGTAACGTGTGCGTGACGTGTGTGTGACGTGTGTGTGACGTATGTGTGACGTGTGTGCGACGTGTGTGTGACGTGTGTGTGACGTGTTTGTGACGTATGTGTGACGTGTGTGTGACGTGTGTGTGACGTGTGTGTGACGTGTGTGTGACGTGTGTGTGACGTGTGTGTGACCTGTGTGTGACGTGTGTGAGACGTGTGTGTGACGTGCGTGTGACGTGTGTGTGACGTGTGTTATGTGTGTGATGTGTGTGATGTGTGTGATGTGTGTGTGTGTGACGTGTGTGATGTGTGTGTGTGACGCGTGTGACGTGTGTGAAGTGTGTGACGTGTGTGACGTGTGTGTGACGTGTGTGTGACGTGTGTGTGACGTGTGTGTGACGTGTGTGAAGTGTGTGACGTGTGTAACGTGTGTGACGTGTGTGACGTGTGTGATGTGTGTGATGTGTTTGATGTGTGTGAAGTGTGTGATGTGTGTGTGTGTGACGTGTGTGACGTGTGTAATGTGTGTGACGTGTGTGATGTGTGTGATGTGTGTGACGTGTGTGACGTGTGTGATGTGTGTGATTTGTGTGATGAGTGTGATGTTGTGTTGTTTGTGATGTGTGTGATGTGTGTGTGACGTATGTAACGAGTGTTATGTGTGTGTTATGTGTGTGCTGTTTGTGTGTTACGTGTGTGTGACGTGTGTGATGTGCGTGATGTGTGTGTGTGTGACGCGTGTGTGACGTGTGTGTGACGTGTGTGAAGTGTGTGACGTGTGTGACGTATGTGACGTGTGTGTGACGTGTGTGTGACGTGTGTGTGACGTGTGTGTGACGTGTGTGTGACGTGTGTTTGACGTTTGTGTGACGTGTGTGTGACGTGTGTGACGTGTGTGACGTGTGTGACGTGAGTGTGACGTGTGTGTGACGTGTGTGTGACGTGCGTGTGACGTGTGTGTGACGTGTGTTATGTGTGTGATGTGTGTGATGTGTGTGATGTGTGTGTGTGTGACGTGTGTGATGTGTGTGTGTGACGCGTGTGACGTGTGTGAAGTGTGTGACGTGTGTGACGTGTGTGTGACGTGTGTGTGACGTGTGTGTGACGTGTGTGTGACGTGTGTGTGACGTGTGTGTGACGTGTGTGTGACGTGTTTGTGACGTATGTGTGACGTGTGTGTGACGTGTGTGTGACGTGTGTGTGACGTGTGTGTGACGTGTGTGTGACGTGTGTGTGACCTGTGTGTGACGTGTGTGAGACGTGTGTGTGACGTGCGTGTGACGTGTGTGTGACGTGTGTTATGTGTGTGATGTGTGTGATGTGTGTGATGTGTGTGTGTGTGACGTGTGTGATGTGTGTGTGTGACGCGTGTGACGTGTGTGAAGTGTGTGACGTGTGTGACGTGTGTGTGACGTGTGTGTGACGTGTGTGTGACGTGTGTGTGACGTGTGTGAAGTGTTTGACGTGTGTAACGTGTGTGACGTGTGTGACGTGTGTGATGTGTGTGATGTGTTTGATGTGTGTGAAGTGTGTGATGTGTGTGTGTGTGACGTGTGTGACGTGTGTAATGTGTGTGACGTGTGTGATGTGTGTGATGTGTGTGACGTGTGTGACGTGTGTGATGTGTGTGATTTGTGTGATGAGTGTGATGTTGTGTTGTTTGTGATGTGTGTGATGTGTGTGTGACGTATGTAACGAGTGTTATGTGTGTGTTATGTGTGTGATGTTTGTGTGTTACGTGTGTGTGACGTGTGTGATGTGCGTGATGTGTGTGTGTGTGACGTGTGTGTGACGTGTGTGTGACGTGTGTGAAGTGTGTGACGTGTGTGACGTATGTGACGTGTGTGTGACGTGTGTGTGACGTGTGTGTGACGTGTGTGTGACGTGTGTGTGACGTGTGTTTGACGTTTGTGTGACGTGTGTGTGACGTGTGTGACGTGTGTGAAGTGAGTGTGACGTGTGTGTGCCGTGTGTGTGACGTGTGTGAAGTGTGTGACGTGTGTCACGTGTGTGTGACGTGTGTGTGACTTGTGTGTGACGTGTGTGTGACGTGTGTGTGACGTTCGTGTGACGTGTGTGTGATGTGTGTGATGTGTGTGATGTGTGTGTGATGTGTGTGTGTGTGACTTTTGTGTGACGTGTGTGTGACGTGTGTGTGACGTGCGTGTGACGTGTGTGTGACGTGTGTGAAGTGTGTGACGTGTGTAACGTGTATGACGTTCGTGACGTGTGTGACGTGTGTGATGTTTGTGATGTGTGTGATGTGTTTGATGTGTGTGAACTGTTTGATGTGTGTGTGACGTGTGTGACGTGTATGACGTGTGTAATGTGTGTGACGTGTGTGATTTGTGTGATGTGTGTGAAGTGTGTGACGTGTGCGACGTGTGTGATGTGTGTGACGTGTGTGATGTGTGTGTGTGTGACGCGTGTGACGTGTGTGAAGTGTGTGACGTGTGTGACGTGTATGTGACGTGTGTGTGACGTGTGTGTGACGTGTGTGTGACGTGTGTGTGACGTGTGTGACGTGTGTGCGACGTGTGTGTGATGTGTGTGCCGCGTGTGACGTGTGTGACGTGTGTGATGTGTGTGTTATGTGTGTGATGTGTGTGATGTGTGTGATGTGTGTGATGTGTGTTGTGTGTGATGTGTGTGATGTGTGTGATGTGTGTGTGTGATGTGTGTGACGTGTGTGACTTGTGTGATGTGTGTGATGTGTGTGATGTGTGTGTTGTGTGTAATGTGTGAGATGTGTGTGATGTGTGTGTGACGTGTGTGACGAGTGTGATGTGTGTGTTATGTGTGTGATGTGTGTGTGTTATGTGTGTGATGTGTGTGTGTGACGTGTATGTGACGTGCGTGTGACGTGTGTGTGACGTGTGTGTGACGTGTGTGCGACGTGTGTGTGACGTGTGTGACGTGTGTGACGTGTGTGACGTGTGTGTGACGTGTGTGAAGTGTGTGACGTGTGTAACGTGTGTGACGTGTGTGACGTGTGTGACGTGTGTGATGTGTGTGACGTGTGTGACGTGTGTGACGTGTGTAAAGTGTGTGATGTGTGTGATGTGTGTGACGTGTGTGACGTGTGTAATGTGTGTGACGTGTGTGACGTGTGTGATTTGTGTGATGTGTGTGACGTGTGTGACGTGTGTGATGTGTGTGTTATGTGTGATGTGTGTGTTGTGTGTGATATGTGTGATGTGTGTGTTGTGTGTGATGTGTGTGATGTGTGTGATGTGTGTGATGTGTGTGTGTGTCGTGTGTGACGTGTGTGACGTGTGTGACGCGTGTGACGTGTGTGATGTGTTTGATGTGTGTGATGTGTGTGATGTGTGTGTTGTGTGTGATGTGTGTGATGTGTGTGTGTGTGACGTGTGTGACGAGTGTGATGTGTGTGTTATGCGTGTGTGTAACGTGTGTGTGACGTCTGTGTGACGTGTGTGTGACGTGTGTGCGACGTGTGTGTGATGTGTGTGCCGTGTGTGACGTGTGTGACGTGTGTAATGTGTGTGACGTGTGTGACGTGTGTGATTTGTGTGATGTGTGTGACGTGTGTGACGTGTGTGATGTGTGTGTTTTGTGTGATGTGTGTGATGTGTGTGATGTGTGTGATGTGTGTGACGTGTGTGACGTGTGTGATGTGTGTGATATGTGTGACGTGTGTGTGTCGTGTGTGTGACGTGTGTGTAACGTGTGCGTGACGTGTGTGTGACGTGTGTGTGACGTATGTGTGACGTGTGTGCGACGTGTGTGTGACGTGTGTGACGTGTTTGTGACGTATGTGTGATGTGTGTGTGACGTGTGTGTGACGTGGGTGTGACGTGTGTGTGACGTGTGTGTGACGTGTGTGTGACGTGTGTGTGACCTGTGTGTGACGTGTGTGTGACGTGTGTGTGACGTGCGTGTGATGTGTGTGTGACGTGTGTGATGTGTGTGATGTGTGTGATGTGTGTGTGTGTGACGTGTGTGATGTGTGTGTGTGTGACGCGTGTGACGTGTGTGAAGTGTGTGACGTGTGTGACGTGTATGTGACGTGTGTGTGACGTGTGTGTGACGTGTGTGTGACGTGTGTGTGACGTGTGTGAAGTGTGTGACGTGTGTAACGTGTGTGACGTGTGTGACGTGTGTGATGTGTGTGATGTGTTTGATGTGTGTGAAGTGTGTGATGTGTGTGTGTGTGTGACGTGTGTGACGTGTGTAATGTGTGTGACGTGTGTGATGTGTGTGATGTGTGTGACGTGTGTGACGTGTGTGATGTGTGTGATTTGTGTGATGAGTGTGATGTGTGTGTTGTTTGTGATGTGTGTGATGTGTGTGACGTATGTAACGAGTGTTATGTGTGTGTTATGTGTGTGATGTTTGTGTGTTACGTGTGTGTGACGTGTGTGATGTGCGTGATGTGTGTGTGTGTGTGACGTGTGTGTGACGTGTGTGTGACGTGTGTGAAGTGTGTGACGTGTGTGACGTATGTGACGTGTGTGTGACGTGTGTGTGACGTGTGTGTGACGTGTGTGTGACGTGTGTGTGACGTTTGTGTGACGTGTGTGTGACGTGTGTGACGTGTGTGACGTGTGTGACGTGTGTGACGTGAGTGTGACGTGTATGTGACGTGTGTGTGACGTGTGTGAAGTGTGTGACGTGTGTCACGTGTGTGTGACGTGTGTGTGACTTGTGTGTGACGTGTGTGTGACGTGTGTGTGACGTGCGTGTGACGTGTGTGTGATGTGTGTGATGTGTGTGTGATGTGTGACTTTTGTGACGTGTGTGTGACGTGTGTGTGACGTGCGTGTGACGTGTGTGTGACGTGTGTGAAGTGTGTGACGTGTGTAACGTGTGTGACGTGTGTGACGTGTGTGACGTGTGTGATGTGTGTGATGTGTGTGATGTGTTTGATGTGTGTGAAGTGTTTGATGTGTGTGTGTGACGTGTGTGACGTGTGTGACGTGTGTAATGTGTGTGACGTGTGTGATTTGTGTGATGTGTGTGACGTGTGTGACGTGTGCGACGTGTGTGATGTGTGTGATGTGTGTGATGTGTGTGTTGTGTGTGATGTGTGTGTGTGTGTGACGTGTGTGACGAGTGTGATGTGTGTGTTATGTGTGTGATGTGTGTGTGTGACGTGTGTGTGACGTGTGTGTGACGTGTGTGCGACGTGTGTGTGATGTGTGTGCCGCGTGTGACGTGTGTGACGTGTGTAATGTGTGTGACGTGTGTGATGTGTGTGACGTGCGTGACGTGTGTGATGTGTTTGATTTGTGTGATGAGTGTGATGTGTGTGTTGTTTGTGATGTGTGTGTGTGACGTATGTAACGAGTGTTATGTGTGTGTTATGTGTGTGATGTTTGTGTGTTACGTGTGTGTGACGTGTGTGATGTGCGTGATGTGTGTGTGTGTGACGTGTGTGTGACGTGTGTGTGACGTGTGTGAAGTGTGTGACGTGTGTGACGTATGTGACGTGTGTGTGACGTGTGTGTGACGTGTGTGTGACGTGTGTGTGACGTTTGTGTGACGTGTGTGTGACGTGTGTGACGTGTGTGACGTGTGTGACGTGAGTGTGACGTGTGTGTGACGTGTGTGTGACGTGTGTGAAGTGTGTGACGTGTGTCACGTGTGTGTGACGTGTGTGTGACTTGTGTGTGACGTGTGTGTGACGTGTGTATGACGTTCGTGTGACGTGTGTGTGATGTGTGTGATGTGTGTGATGTGTGTGTGATGTGTGTGTGTGTGACTTTTGTGTGACGTGTGTGTGACGTGTGTGTGACGTGCGTGTGACGTGTGTGTGTCGTGTGTGAAGTGTGTGACGTGTGTAACGTGTATGACGTTTGTGACGTGTGTGACGTGCGTGATGTTTGTGATGTGTGTGATGTGTTTGATGTGTGTGAAGTGTTTGATGTGTGTGTGACGTGTGTGACGTGTATGACGTGTGTAATGTGTGTGACGTGTGTGATTTGTGTGATGTGTGTGACGTGTGTGACGTGTGCGACGTGTGTGATGTGTGTGTTGTGTGTGATGTGTGTGATGTGTGTGATGTGTGTGTGTGACGTGTGTGACGAGTGTGATGTGTGTGTTATGTGTGTGATGTGTGTGTGTGACGTGTGTGCGACGTGTGTGTGATGTGTGTGCCGCGTGTGACGTGTGTGACGTGTGTGATGTGTGTGTTATGTGTGTGATGTGTGTGATGTGTGTGATGTGTGTGATGTGTGTTGTGTGTGATGTGTGTGATGAGTGTGATGTGTGTGTGTGATGTGTGTGACGTGTGTGACTTGTGTGATGTGTGTGATGTGTGTGATGTGTGTGATGTGTGTGTTGTGTGTAATGTGTGAGATGTGTGTGACGTGTGTGACGTGTGTGACGTGTGTGTGTCGTGTGTGAAGTGTGTGACGTGTGTAACGTGTGTGACGTGTGTGACATGTGTGACGTGTGTGATGTGTGTGACGTGTGTGACGTGTGTGACGTGTGTAAAGTGTGTGATGTGTGTGATGTGTGTGACGTGTGTGACGTGTGTAATGTGAGTGACGTGTGTGACGTGTGTGATTTGTGTGATGTGTGTGACGTGTGTGACGTGTGTGATGTGTGTGTTATGTGTGTGATGTGTGTGTTGTGTGTGATATGTGTGATGTGTGTGTTGTGTGTGATGTGTGTGATGTGTGTGATGTGTGTGATGTGTGTGTGTGTCGTGTGTGACGTGTGTGACGTGTGTGACGCGTGTGACGTGTGTGATGTGTTTGATGTGTGTGATGTGTGTGATGTGTGTGATGTGTGTGTTGTGTGTGATGTGTGTGATGTGTGTGTGTGACGTGTGTGACGAGTGTGATGTGTGTGTTATGCGTGTGTGTGACGTGTGTGTGACGTGTGTGACGTGTGTGACGTGTGTGACGTGTGTGACGTGTGTAATGTGTGTGACGTGTGTGACGTGTGTGATTTGTGTGATGTGTGTGACGTGTGTGACGTGTGTGACGTGTGTGATGTGTGTGTTTTGTGTGATGTGTATGATGTGTGTGCCGTGTGTGACGTGTGTGACGTGTGTGACGTGTGTGACGTGTGTAATGTGTGTGACGTGTGTGACGTGTGTGATTTGTGTGATGTGTGTGACGTGTGTGACGTGTGTGACGTGTGTGATGTGTGTGTTTTGTGTGATGTGTGTGATGTGTGTGATGTGTGTGACGTGTGTGACGTGTGTGATGTGTGTGATATGTGTGACGTGTGTGTGACGTGTGTGTGACGTGTGTGTAACGTGTGCGTGACGTGTGTGTGACGTGTGTGTGACGTATGTGTGACGTGTGTGCGACGTGTGTGTGACGTGTGTGACGTGTTTGTGACGTATGTGTGACGTGTGTGTGACGTGTGTGTGACGTGTGTGTGACGTGTGTGTGACGTGTGTGTGACGTGTGTGTGACGTGTGTGTGACGTGTGTGTGACGTGCGTGTGACGTGTGTGTGACGTGTGTGATGTGTGTGATGTGTGTGATGTGTGTGATGTGTGTGTGTGTGACGTGTGTGATGTGTGTGTGTGTGTGACGCGTATGACGTGTGTGAAGTGTGTGACGTGTGTGACGTGTATGTGACGTGTGTGTGACGTGTGTGTGACGTGTGTGAAGTGTGTGACGTGTGTAACGTGTGTGACGTGTGTGACGTGTGTGATGTGTTTGATGTGTTTGATGTGTGTGAAGTGTGTGATGTGTGTGTGTGTAACGTGTGTGACGTGTGTAATGTGTGTGACGTGTGTGATGTGTGTGATGTGTGTGACGTGTGTGACGTGTGTGATGTGTGTGATTTGTGTGATGAGTGTGATGTGTGTGTTGTTTGTGATGTGTGTGATGTGTGTGACGTATGTAACGAGTGTTATGTGTGTGTTATGTGTGTGATGTTTGTGTGTTACGTGTGTGTGACGTGTGTGATGTGCGTGATGTGTGTGTGTGTGACGTGTGTGTGACGTGTGTGTGACGTGTGTGAAGTGTGTGACGTGTGTGACGTATGTGACGTGTGTGTGACGTGTGTGTGACGTGTGTTTGACGTGTGTGTGACGTGTGTGTGAAGTTTGTGTGACGTGTGTGTGACGTGTGTGACGTGTGTGACGTGTGTGACGTGTGTGACGTGAGTGTGACGTGTATTTGACGTGTGTGTGACGTGTGTGAAGTGTGTGACGTGTGTCACGTGTGTGTGACGTGTGTGTGACTTGTGTGTGACGTGTGTGTGACGTGTGTGTGACGTGCGTGTGACGTGTGTGTGATGTGTGTGATGTGTGTGTGATGTGTGACTTTTGTGTGACGTGTGTGTGACGTGTGTGTGACGTGCGAGTGACGTGTGTGTGACGTGTGTGAAGTGTGTGACGTGTGTAACGTGTGTGACGTGTGTGACGTGTGTGACGTGTGTGAAGTGTGTGACGTGTGTCACGTGTGTGTGACGTGTGTGTGACTTGTGTGTGACGTGTGTGTGACGTGTGTGTGACGTTCGTGTGACGTGTGTGTGATGTGTGTGATGTGTGTGATGTGTGTGTGATGTGTGTGTGTGTGACTTTTGTGTGACGTGTGTGTGACGTGTGTGTGACGTGCGTGTGACGTGTGTGTGACGTGTGTGAAGTGTGTGACGTGTGTAACGTGTATGACGTTTGTGACGTGTGTGACGTGCGTGATGTTTGTGATGTGTGTGATGTGTTTGATGTGTGTGAAGTGTTTGATGTGTGTGTGACGTGTGTGACGTGTGTGACGTGTGTAATGTGTGTGACGTGTGTGATTTGTGTGATGTGTGTGACGTGTGTGACGTGTGCGACGTGTGTGATGTGTGTGATGTGTGTGATGTGTGTGTTGTGTGTGATGTGTGTGCCGCGTGTGACGTGTGTGACGTGTGTGATGTGTGTGTTATGTGTGTGATGTGTGTGTTGTGTGTGATGTGTGTGATGTGTGTTGTGTGTGATGTGTGTGATGTGTGTGATGTGTGTGATGTGTGTGATGTGTGTGATGTGTGTGATGTGTGTGACGTGTGTGACGTGTGACGTGTGTGATGTGTGTGATGTGTGTGATGTGTGTGTTGTGTGTAATGTGTGTGATGTGTGTGATGTGTGTGTGACGTGTGTGACGAGTGTGATGTGTGTGTTATGTGTGTGATGTGTGTGTGTGACGTGTGTGTGACGTGTGTGTGACGTGTGTGTGACGTGTGTGTGACGTGTGTGCGACGTGTGTGTGATGTGCGTGCCGTGTGTGACGTGTGTGACGTGTGTGACGTGTGTGACGTGTGTGTGACGTGTGTAAAGTGTGTGACGTGTGTAACGTGTGTGACGTGTGTGACGTGTGTGATGTGTGTGACGTGTGTGACGTGTATAATGTGTGTGACGTGTGTGATGTGTGTGATTTGTGTGATGTGTGTGACGTGTGTGACGTGTGTGATGTGTGTGTTATGTGTGTGATGTGTGTGTTGTGTGTGATATGTGTGATGTGTGTGTTGTGTGTGATGTGTGTGATGTGTGTGATGTGTGTGTGACGTGTGTGACGTGTGTGACGTGTGTGACGTGTGTGATGTGTTTGATGTGTGTGATGTGTGTGATGTGTGTGTTGTGTGTGATGTGTGTGATGTGTGTGTGTGACGTGGGTGACGAGTGTGATGTGTGTGTTATGTGTGTGTGTGACGTGTGTGTGACGTGTGTGTGACGTGTGTGTGACGTGTGTGTGACGTGTGTGTGACGTGTGTGTGACGTGCGTGTGACGTGTGTGTGACGTGTGTGATGTGTGTGATGTGTGTGATGTGTGTGATGTGTGTGTGTGTGACGTGTGTGATGTGTGTGTGTGTGTGTGACGCGTATGACGTGTGTGAAGTGTGTGACGTGTGTGACGTGTATGTGACGTGTGTGTGACGTGTGTGTGACGTGTGTGAAGTGTGTGACGTGTGTAACGTGTGTGACGTGTGTGACGTGTGTGATGTGTTTGATGTGTTTGATGTGTGTGAAGTGTGTGATGTGTGTGTGTGTAACGTGTGTGACGTGTGTAATGTGTGTGACGTGTGTGATGTGTGTGATGTGTGTGACGTGTGTGACGTGTGTGATGTGTGTGATTTGTGTGATGAGTGTGATGTGTGTGTTGTTTGTGATGTGTGTGATGTGTGTGACGTATGTAACGAGTGTTATGTGTGTGTTATGTGTGTGATGTTTGTGTGTTACGTGTGTGTGACGTGTGTGATGTGCGTGATGTGTGTGTGTGTGACGTGTGTGTGACGTGTGTGTGACGTGTGTGAAGTGTGTGACGTGTGTGACGTATGTGACGTGTGTGTGACGTGTGTGTGACGTGTGTTTGACGTGTGTGTGACGTGTGTGTGAAGTTTGTGTGACGTGTGTGTGACGTGTGTGACGTGTGTGACGTGTGTGACGTGTGTGACGTGAGTGTGACGTGTATTTGACGTGTGTGTGACGTGTGTGAAGTGTGTGACGTGTGTCACGTGTGTGTGACGTGTGTGTGACTTGTGTGTGACGTGTGTGTGACGTGTGTGTGACGTGCGTGTGACGTGTGTGTGATGTGTGTGATGTGTGTGTGATGTGTGACTTTTGTGTGACGTGTGTGTGACGTGTGTGTGACGTGCGAGTGACGTGTGTGTGACGTGTGTGAAGTGTGTGACGTGTGTAACGTGTGTGACGTGTGTGACGTGTGTGACGTGTGTGAAGTGTGTGACGTGTGTCACGTGTGTGTGACGTGTGTGTGACTTGTGTGTGACGTGTATGTGACGTGTGTGTGACGTTCGTGTGACGTGTGTGTGATGTGTGTGATGTGTGTGATGTGTGTGTGATGTGTGTGTGTGTGACTTTTGTGTGACGTGTGTGTGACGTGTGTGTGACGTGCGTGTGACGTGTGTGTGACGTGTGTGAAGTGTGTGACGTGTGTAACGTGTATGACGTTTGTGACGTGTGTGACGTGCGTGATGTTTGTGATGTGTGTGATGTGTTTGATGTGTGTGAAGTGTTTGATGTGTGTGTGACGTGTGTGACGTGTGTGACGTGTGTAATGTGTGTGACGTGTGTGATTTGTGTGATGTGTGTGACGTGTGTGACGTGTGCGACGTGTGTGATGTGTGTGATGTGTGTGATGTGTGTGTTGTGTGTGATGTGTGTGTGTGTGACGTGTGTGACGAGTGTGATGTGTGTGTTATGTGTGTGATGTGTGTGTGTGACGTGTGTGTGACGTGTGTTTGACGTGTGTGCGACGTGTGTGTGATGTGTGTGCCGCGTGTGACGTGTGTGACGTGTGTGATGTGTGTGTTATGTGTGTGATGTGTGTGTTGTGTGTGATGTGTGTGATGTGTGTTGTGTGTGATGTGTGTGATGTGTGTGATGTGTGTGATGTGTGTGATGTGTGTGATGTGTGTGATGTGTGTGACGTGTGTGACGTGTGACGTGTGTGATGTGTGTGATGTGTGTGATGTGTGTGTTGTGTGTAATGTGTGTGATGTGTGTGATGTGTGTGTGACGTGTGTGACGAGTGTGATGTGTGTGTTATGTGTGTGATGTGTGTGTGTGACGTGTGTGTGACGTGTGTGTGACGTGTGTGTGACGTGTGTGTGACGTGTGTGCGACGTGTGTGTGATGTGCGTGCCGTGTGTGACGTGTGTGACGTGTGTGACGTGTGTGTGACGTGTGTAAAGTGTGTGACGTGTGTAACGTGTGTGACGTGTGTGACGTGTGTGATGTGTGTGACGTGTGTGACGTGTATAATGTGTGTGACGTGTGTGATGTGTGTGATTTGTGTGATGTGTGTGACGTGTGTGACGTGTGTGATGTGTGTGTTATGTGTGTGATGTGTGTGTTGTGTGTGATATGTGTGATGTGTGTGTTGTGTGTGATGTGTGTGATGTGTGTGATGTGTGTGTGTGACGTGTGTGACGTGTGTGACGTGTGTGACGTGTGTGATGTGTTTGATGTGTGTGATGTGTGTGATGTGTGTGTTGTGTGTGATGTGTGTGATGTGTGTGTGTGACGTGGGTGACGAGTGTGATGTGTGTGTTATGTGTGTGTGTGACGTGTGTGTGACGTGTGTGTGACGTGTGTGTGACGTGTGTGCGACGTGTGTGTGATGTGTGTGTGTGACGTGTGTGACGAGTGTGATGTGTGTGTTATGTGTGTGTGACGTGTGTGTGACGTGTGTGTGACGTGTGTGCGACGTGTGTGTGATGTGTGTGCCGTGTGTGACGTGTGTGACGTGTGTGACGTGTGTAATGTGTGTGACGTGTGTGACGTGTGTGATTTGTGTGATGTGTGTGACGTGTGTGACGTGTGTGACGTGTGTGATGTGTGTGTTTTGTGTGATGTGTGTGATGTGTGTGACGTGTGTGACGTGTGTGATGTGTGTGATATGTGTGACGTGTGTGTGACGTGTGTGTGACGTGTGTGTAACGTGTGCGTGACGTGTGTGTGACGTGTGTGTGACGTATGTGTGACGTGTGTGCGACGTGTGTATGTCGTGTGTGTGACGTGTTTGTGACGTATGTGTGACGTGTGTGTGACGTGTGTGTGACGTGTGTGTGACGTGTGTGTGAAGTGTGTGTGACGTGTGTGTGACCTGTGTGTGACGTGTGTGTGACGTGTGTGTGACGTGCGTGTGACGTGTGTGTGACGTGTGTGATGTGTGTGATGTGTGTGATGTGTGTGATGTGTGTGTGTGACGTGTGTGATGTGTGTGTGTGACGCGTGTGACGTGTGTGAAGTGTGTGACGTGTGTGACGTGTGTGTGACGTGTGTGTGACGTGTGTGTGACGTGTGTGTGACGTGTGTGTGACGTGTGTGAAGTGTGTGACGTGTGTAACGTGTGTGACGTGTGTGACGTGTGTGATGTGTGTGATGTGTTTGATGTGTGTAAAGTGTGTGATGTGTGTGTGTGTGACGTGTGTGACGTGTGTAATGTGTGTGACGTGTGTGATGTGTGTGATGTGTGTGGCGTGTGTGACGTGTGTGATGTGTGTGATTTGTGTGATGAGTGTGATGTGTGTGTTGTTTGTGATGTGTGTGATGTGTGTGTGTGACGTATGTAACGAGTGTTATGTGTGTGTTATGTGTGTGATGTTTGTGTGTTACGTGTGTGTGACGTGTGTGATGTGCGTGATGTGTGTGTGTGTGTGTGACGTGTGTGTGACGTGTGTGTGACGTGTGTGAAGTGTGTGACGTGTGTGACGTATGTGACGTTTGTGTGACGTGTGTGTGACGTGTGTGTGACGTGTGTGTGACGTGTGTGTGACGTTTGTGTGACGTGTGTGTGACGTGTGTCACGTGTGTGACGTGAGTGTGACGTGTGTGTGACGTGTGTGTGACGTGTGTGTGACGTGTGTGAAGTGTGTGACGTGTGTCACGTGTGTGTGACGTGTGTGTGACTTGTGTGTGACGTGTGTGTGACGTGTGTGTGACGTGTGTGTGACGTGCGTGTGACGTGTGTGTGATGTGTGTGATGTGTTTGATGTGTGTGTGATGTGTGTGTGTGTGACTTTTGTGTGACGTGTGTGTGACGTGTGTGTGACGTGCGTGTGACGTGTATGTGACGTGTGTGAAGTGTGTGACGTGTGTAACGTGTGTGACGTGTGTGACGTGTGTGACGTGTGTGATGTGTGTGATGTGTGTGATGTGTTTGATGTGTGTGAAGTGTTTGATGTGTGTGTGTGACGTGTGTGACGTGTGTGACGTGTGTAATGTGTGTGACGTGTGTGATTTGTGTGATGTGTGTGACGTGTGCGACGTGTGTGATGTGTGTGATGTGTGTGATGTGTGTGTTGTGTGTGCTGTGTGTGATGTGTGTGATGTGTGTGTGTGTGTGTGACGTGTGTGACGAGTGTGATGTGTGTGTTATGTGTGTGATGTGTGTGTGTGACGTGTGTGTGACGTGTGTGTGACGTGTGTGCGACGTGTGTGTGATGTGTGTGCCGCGTGTGACGTGTGTGACGTGTGTGACGTGTGTGATGTGTGTGTTATGTGTGTGATGTGTGTGTTGTGTGTGATGTGTGTGATGTATGTTGTGTGTGATGTGTGTGATGTGTGTGATGTGTGTGATGTGTGTGTGTGATGTGTGTGACGTGTGTGACTTGTGTGACGTGTGTGATGTGTGTGATGTGTGTGATGTGTGTTGTGTGTGTAATGTGTGTGATGTGTGTGATGTGTGTGTGACGTGTGTGACGAGTGTGATGTGTGTGTTATGTGTGTGATGTGTGTGTGTGACGTGTGTGTGACGTGTGTGACGTGTGTGTGACGTGTGTGTGACGTGTGTGCGACGTGTGTGTGATGTGTGTGCCGTGTGTGACGTGTGTGACGTGTGTGACGTGTGTGTGACGTGTGTGAAGTGTGTGACGTGTGTAACGTGTGTGACGTGTGTGACGTGTGTGACGTGTGTGATGTGTGTGACGTGTGTGACGTGTGTAAAGTGTGTGATGTGTGTGATGTGTGTGACGTGTGTGACGTGTGTAATGTGTGTGACGTGTGTGACGTGTGTGATTTGTGTGATGTGTGTGACGTGTGTGACGTGTGTGATGTGTGTGTTATGTGTGTGATGTGTGTGTTGTGTGAGATATGTGTGATGTGTGTGTTGTGTGTGATGTGTGTGATGTGTGTGATGTGTGTGATGTGTGTGTGTGACGTGTGTGACATGTGTGACGTGTGTGACGTGTGTGATGTGTTTGATGTGTGTGATGTGTGTGATGTGTGTGATGTGTGTGATGTGTGTGTTGTGTGATGTGTGTGATGTGTGTGTGTGACGTGTGTGACGAGTGTGATGTGTGTGTTATGTGTGTGTGTGACGTGTGTGTGACGTGTATGTGACGTGTGTGACGTGTGTGCGACGTGTGTGTGATGTGTGTGCCGTGTGTGACGTGTGTGACGTGCGTGACGTGTGTGACGTTTGTGACGTGTGTAATGTGTGTGACGTGTGTGACGTGTGTGATTTGTGTGATGTGTGTGACGTGTGTGACGTGTGTGATGTGTGTGTTTTGTGTGATGTGTGTGATGTGTGTGATGTGTGTGACGTGTGTGACGTGTGTGATGTGTGTGATATGTGTGACGTGTGTGTGACGTGTGTGTGACGTGTGTGTAACGTGTGTGTGACGTGTGTGTGACGTGTGTGTGACGTGTGTGTGACGTGTGTGTGACGTGTGACGTGTGTGTGACGTGTGTAATGTGTGTGACGTGTGTGATGTGTGTGACGTGTGTGACGTGTGTGACATGTGTGATTTGTGTGATGTGTGTGATGTGTGTAATGCGTGTGATGTGTGTGTTGTGTGTGATGTGTGTGATGTGTGTGATGTGTGTGATGTGTGTGTGTGTGACGTGTGTGACGAGTGTGATGTGTGTGTTATGTGTGTGATGTGTGTGTGACGTGTGTGTGACGTGTGTGTGACGTGTGTGTGACGTGTGTGCGACGTGTGTGTGATGTGTGTGCCGTGTGTGACGTGTGTGACGTGTGTGACGTGTGTGATGTGTGTGTTATGTGTGTGATGTGTGTGATGTGTGCGATGTGTGTGTTGTGTGTGATGTGTGTGATGTGTGTGATGTGTGTGACGTGTGTGATGTGTGTGTTATGTGTGTTATGTGTGTGTTGTGTGTGATGTGTGCGATGTGTGTGTTGTGTGTGATGTGTGTGATGTGTGTGATGTGTGTGTGACGTGTGTGACGTGTGTGACGTGTGTGTTGTGTGTGATGTGTGTGATGTGTGTGATGTGTGTGTTGTGTGTTATGTGTGTGATGTGTGTGATGTGTGCGATGTGTGTGTTGTGTGTGATGTGTGTGATATGTGTGATGTGTGTGATGTGTGTGACGTGTGTGATGTGTGTGTTATGTGTGTGATGTGTGTGTTGTGTGTGATGTGTGCGATGTGTGTGTTGTGTGTGACGTGTGTGTTGTGTGTGATGTGTGTGATGTGTGTGATGTGTGTGATGTGTGTGACGTGTGTGATGTGTGTGTTATGTGTGTGATGTGTGTGTTGTGTGTGATGTGTGCGATGTGTGTGTTGTGTGTGATGTGTGTGATGTGTGTGATGTGTGTGCCGTGTGTGACGTGTGTGACGTGTGTGACGTGTGTGACGTGTGTGATGTGTGTGATGTGTGTGATGTGTGTGATGTGTGTGATGTGTGTGATGTGTTTGATGTGTGTGAAGTGTTTGATGTGTGTGTGTGTGACGTGTGTGACGTGTGACGTGTGTGATGTGTGTGTTGTGTGTGATGTGTGTGATGTGTGTGATGTGTGTGACGTGTGTGACGTGTGTGATGTGTGTGATGTGTGTGACGTGTGTGACGTGTGTGTGACGTGTGTGTGACGTGTGTGTAACGTGTGTGTGACGTGTGTGTGACGTGTGTGTGACGTGTGTGTGACGTGTGTGCGACGTGTGTGTAACGTGTGTGTGACGTGTGTGTGTGACGTGTGTGTGACGTGTGTGACGTGTGTGACGTGTGTGACGTGTGTGACGTGTGTGACGTGTGTGACGTGTGTGATGTGTGTGACGTGTGTGACGTGTGACGTGTGTGATGTGTGTGATGTGTGTGACGTGTGTGACGTGTGTGACGTGTGTGATGTGTGTGTTATGTGTGTGATGTGTGTGTTGTGTGTGATGTGTGCGATGTGTGTGTTGTGTGTGATGTGTGTGATGTGTGTGATGTGTGTGTGACGTGTGTGACGTGTGTGACGTGTGTGTGATGTGTGTGCCGTGTGTGACGTGTGTGACGTGTGTGACGTGTGTGTGACGTGTGTGAAGTGTGTGACGTGTGTAACGTGTGTGACGTGTGTGACGTGTGTGACGTGTGTGATGTGTGTGACGTGTGTGACGTGTGTGACGTGTGTAAAGTGTGTGATGTGTGTGATGTGTGTGACGTGTGTGACGTGTGTAATGTGTGTGACGTGTGTGACGTGTGTGATTTGTGTGATGTGTGTGACGTGTGTGACGTGTGTGATGTGTGTGTTATGTGTGTGATGTGTGTGTTGTGTGTGATATGTGTGATGTGTGTGTTGTGTGTGATGTGTGTGATGTGTGTGATGTGTGTGATGTGTGTGTGTGACGTGTGTGACGTGTGTGACGTGTGTGACGTGTGTGATGTGTTTGATGTGTGTGATGTGTGTGATGTGTGTGATGTGTGTGATGTGTGTGTTGTGTGATGTGTGTGATGTGTGTGTGTGACGTGTGTGACGAGTGTGATGTGTGTGTTATGTGTGTGTGTGACGTGTGTGTGACGTGTATGTGACGTGTGTGACGTGTGTGCGACGTGTGTGTGATGTGTGTGCCGTGTGTGACGTGTGTGACGTGCGTGACGTGTGTGACGTTTGTGACGTGTGTAATGTGTGTGACGTGTGTGACGTGTGTGATTTGTGTGATGTGTGTGACGTGTGTGACGTGTGTGACGTGTGTGATGTGTGTGTTTTGTGTGATGTGTGTGATGTGTGTGATGTGTGTGACGTGTGTGACGTGTGTGATGTGTGTGATATGTGTGACGTGTGTGTGACGTGTGTGTGACGTGTGTGTAACGTGTGTGTGACGTGTGTGTGACGTGTGTGTGACGTGT
The DNA here is from genome assembly GCA_963082715.1 of Harpalus rubripes. Classification (NCBI taxonomy): domain Eukaryota; kingdom Metazoa; phylum Arthropoda; class Insecta; order Coleoptera; family Carabidae; genus Harpalus; species Harpalus rubripes. The sequence continues at coordinate 10,730,254 of OY720464.1, forward strand.
GTGTGTTGTGTGTGTGACGTGTGACGTGTGTGTGACGTGTGTAATGTGTGTGACGTGTGTGATGTGTGTGACGTGTGTGACGTGTGTGACATGTGTGATTTGTGTGATGTGTGTGATGTGTGTAATGCGTGTGATGTGTGTGTTGTGTGTGATGTGTGTGATGTGTGTGATGTGTGTGTGTGTGACGTGTGTGACGAGTGTGATGTGTGTGTTATGTGTGTGATGTGTGTGTGACGTGTGTGTGACGTGTGTGTGACGTGTGTGTGACGTGTGTGCGACGTGTGTGTGATGTGTGTGCCGTGTGTGACGTGTGTGACGTGTGTGACGTGTGTGATGTGTGTGATGTGTGTGATGTGTGTGATGTGTGTGATGTGTGTGATGTGTTTGATGTGTGTGAAGTGTTTGATGTGTGTGTGTGTGACGTGTGTGACGTGTGACGTGTGTGATGTGTGTGTTGTGTGTGATGTGTGTGATGTGTGTGATGTGTGTGACGTGTGTGACGTGTGTGATGTGTGTGATGTGTGTGACGTGGGTGACGTGTGTGTGACGTGTGTGTGACGTGTGTGTAACGTGTGTGTGACGTGTGTGTGACGTGTGTGTGACGTGTGTGTGACGTGTGTGCGACGTGTGTGTAACGTGTGTGTGACGTGTGTGTGACGTGTGTGACGTGTGTGACGTGTGTGACGTGTGTGACGTGTGTGACGTGTGTGACGTGTGTGATGTGTGTGACGTGTGTGACGTGTGACGTGTGTGATGTGTGTGATGTGTGTGACGTGTGTGACGTGTGTGATATGTGTGATGTGTGTGATGTGTGTAATGTGTGTGATGTGTGTGTTGTGTGTGATGTGTGTGATGTGTGTGTGTGTGTGACGTGTGTGACGAGTGTGATGTGTGTGTTATGTGTGTGATGTGTGTGACGTGTGTGTGACGTGTGTGTGACGTGTGTGTGACGTGTGTGTGACGTGTGTGTGACGTGTGTGTGACGTGTGTGTGACGTGTATGTGACGTGTGTGCGACGTGTGTGTGATGTGTGTGATGTGTGTGTTGTATGTGATGTGTGTGATGTGTGTGATGTGTTTGATGTGTGTGAAGTGTGTGATGTGTGTGTGTGACGTGTGGGACGTGTGTAACGTGTGTGACGTGTGTGATGTGTGTGATGTGTGTGATGTGTGTGACGTGTGTGACGTGTGACGTGTGTGACGTGTGACGTGTGTGACGTGTGTGACGTGTGTGACGTGTGTGACGTGTGTGACGTGTGTGACGTGTGTGACGTGTGTGACGTGTGTGATGTGTGTGATGTGTGACATTACTTTATCCTAACATATGCAAATGGGGACGTGTGTATAAAAGTGGGGACTAAAACTGCGTCCCCGTTCTTTTTTTTGTAAATATCTTCAAAAATACTTGTCGTACACCATCCATTCTCTGTGGAGACAATCGGAAATGATGAATATTACACAAAAAATTCGACGGATTTTCTGGATTCCATAAAAGAAAAAATTGTTCCAGAAGGCTATATTCTACTGTCTTTAGATGTTGTATCGCTTTTTACAAATATACCATTGGACCTTATAACCACTGTCATCACAAAAAAATGGGACAATATTAGCTCTAAAACTGACATACCGCTTAATACATTCATAGAAATCATAACTTTTTGTTACAATAGCAGTTACTTTTCATACAACGACCAATTGTATAAACAAGTCTCGGGCACATGTATGGGAAGTCCGCTGTCGCCTATCCTGGCCAACCTAGTGATGGACCACGTTCTTGAAGAAGTTTTGCAACAGCTACCAATTGAGTTACCATTTATCAAGAAATATGTCGATGATATAATTACTGCAGCCCCTAAGGAACAAATACAAATGATAGTTGACACATTCAATAATTTTCATCCGAGTATACAATTTACCGTGGAACTTGAAAAAGATAATGAAATTCCGTTTTTGGATGTGCTTCTAATACGCAACGAAGACAACACCATTGCCACAAAGTGGTACAGAAAACCTGTTTCTTCATCCAGATTATTAAATTATAAATCATATCATCCCATACATCAAAAGATAAATGTAGCAAAAAATATGAAGAATCGGGCTTTACAACTAACACATCCAAAATACCACACAGAAATAAAAAACAAAATTAAACATTTATTAAACAAAAACGACTATCCAAGGAAATTAATAAATAAAATAATGAACTCTTCAACTGACAATGACTCACAAAAAAATAAAAATGAAACTAGATACATGTCATTACCCTATGTCAACGGCCTAGCGCCAAAATTCAAAAAATTAATAAAAGATAAATTAGATAAGGATGTAGCTTTCAAACAACAAAAAACAGTAAGGAACCTCTTTAGCAAAATCAAGGACAAAAACAATAAACTAATACAATCAAATTTAATCTATAAAATTCCATGTAAGAGTTGTGATTTAACCTACACCGGTCAGACTAAACGCTACTTAAAAATAAGACTGGATGAACACAAAAGAAATTGCAATAAAATTAAAGAAAATCCAAACAATGATACGAAATGTGCTCTAGTAGCTCATATTCGTAACAATATGGAACATGAATTTGATTTTGGGAACACAAAGGTCTTACAAACGGAACGAAATCTACACAAACGACTCACACTAGAGATGCTACATATTAAATCCGACTATAAAAATATAAATCACCAAACCGATATAGAAAACTTGAGCACAATTTACCACAACCTGATACAATATAAAATTAAAAAGAAAAAATAAGGTGTTCATACCACATTACACAGATGTAAATATTGTTGCTTACTCACCACGCCCCCAAAACGTTGGGTGTGGATAATTTTATAGTTCGACGACCCTATTGGATAGTTGTTAATTAATCCTTTTCCTTACTTAAGTCGTGATTATCCTTGTATATTCACATTTAAGTCAACTAGTCAGTCACACGTGTAATTTTTGTTATAAAAAAAGTTTTTATTTTACATTTTGGACTACAAATTTTACAATTTTCATATTTATTTTTTTACAATTGACTGCTAATCTTTTTATATGTTATTTATTGATGTTTGTATACCTTATGACGATCAACTCTGTGATAATTTTATCGAAAACTGTTCCTCATGGGTGGTTGCCACAAATGATATGTAATTGACCATTTCTGTAAGTATCTGTACATTATTTATAAGCAAAATATTTTTTATGTCTTTATATCTGTACCTCATTTGTAAAAAATGTTTGTAATTTTCATTATAGTGCCCTGAAGAAGACTAACGTTTTAGTCGAAATGGCGGTTAGAAATAAATAACTTTCATCAGTAGACTGCTTGTCCAATCATTTTTCCGTTGGGACCCATCATATTGTATTAACATTTTTTTGTTTTCAAGTTTTTATGGGATCTATTTGCCCAATCTCATTAAAATTTGAGACATACATTCCCAAGATATGCAGAAATATGTAATAAGTTTTATATATTATAAAATTAGTTTCATAATATTGCTAAAATGAATAAAATGTAGGTAGAAATAACTGGTATTTGAACTTAAATTTACTTAAGATATAAAAACCGATAGCAATATTTTTGTTTAAACTAAATCTTGTGTTATTATTTAACAATAAAAATAATAAAATATTCTATTTATTTAATGTTGTTTCTATTTTTCGGGTATAATGCAATCTACCTGTATTTAAAGCGGATAGTATGTTCCATGGCATGTTTTAACTAATCGGAAAACAATAATAGGTACTAATACCGAACTTCACATCTTTTTAGAATGTAAATTCAAAATTTTGAATAAATTAAACTTATAGTTACCTTACAATATCAAAATTAATATGCTTCGCGCCAATCCATCTGCCTACATTCCAAACATATTGTATTAACATTTTTTTGTTTTCAAGTTTTTATGGGAACTATTTGCCCAATCTCATTAAAATTTGAGACATACATTCCCAAGGTATGTAGAAATATGTAATAAGTTTTATATATTATAAAATTAGTTTCATAATATTGCTAAAATGAATAAAATGTAGATAGAAATAACTCGTATTTGAACATTAATTTACTTAAGATATAAAAACTGATAGCAATATTTTTGTTTAAACTAAATCTTGTGTTATTAATTAACAATAAAAATAATAAAATATTCTATTTATTTAATGTTGTTTCTATTTTTCGGGTATAACGCACTCTAATTGTATTTAAAGCGGATTGTCACAAAATACCTTAAATTCGGGGACCTGTGGTTGATAATGCCCTAATAATATCAAATACCTATGTTGCAGTATTTACTATATTAGACAATAGTGATGGGAAGATAGGTGCAGGTTGATCTTATTGTTGGATTGGGTAATATGGGGGTATTATCCAAACAAAAACAATATCAAACCGCACGTCTATTCCCACCACTATTTTCTTACGTGAAACGAAATTCAGTTAAGAACTTTGTTTAAATTGAATCCATATTTTTATAATGTGATTATTTAAAATCTTGACATGTGGCGTGCCCTTTGTAATAAAATAGCTTAAATTCGGGACCTATGGATGATAATGCCCTAATAATATCAAATACCTATGTTGTAATATTTAATTTATTAGAATTAGTTAAGAACTTTGTATAAATTGAAGCCATATTTTTATAAAATGCGATTGATTAAAATCTTATGCACGTGTGGCGTGAACTTTGTTACAAAATACCTTAAATTCGGGGATCTATATCAAATACCTATGTTACTCTCTAAATTGTTTAAAAATATGGTGGCTAATAGGGTTTAAACTTTTTTATTGTGTGAAAATGTATGTGTATGCATACAAAAGCAAATATTTTTCATATGGCATTCCTAGAAAATATAAATGAATTGCTTCCGCTATTTAACTGTCATTGTTTAAACAATTTACGTGATACTATTTAGTACCATAAACGTAAAAATATTCCAAGGTTATAATAAGTAAATATTTCATCTCGGTAATACACCGGGGACAAGACGTTGGTTAACCGGCAACCGAGCTGTCGTTCGCCGGCACATGAAAATTTTAGGCCCGGGGTTAGGAACATGAATTACTTTTGTTCTAATATGCATGTAATGTATATAGTATAGTTTATAATACAAAAAATATTATAAAACATTTAATACTGTCAATGTTATTATTAACTTATTATAAATATTAAACAAGCAAATATTTTACATTGTGCATTCCTAGAAAATATAAATGAATTGTTTCCGCTATTTAACTGTCAATGTTTAAACTATTTAATTGTGTATTCGTAATATTTAAATAAACACAAAACTTGATGCTTAGAGAGTTTAATTTTAATAATACTAAAAAATCTTGACATGTAGCATGAACTTTGCAGTAAAATAGCTTAATTCGAGGATCTGTGAATGATAATGCCCTAATAATATCAAATACCTATGCTGCAATATTTAGTTTATTAGAATTAGTTAAGAATTTTGTATAAATTAAAGTTATATTTTTACAATACCTTAAATTTGGGGACCTATGGATGATAATGCCCGAACATATACCTGTGTTGCTATAATTAATTTATAAGAATTAGTTAAGAACTTTATATAAATTGAAGCCATACTGTTTTAATATGCGATTATTTAAACTCTTAACATGTGGCATGACTTTTTTAATAAAATAGCTTAAATTCGGGGACCTATGGATGATAATGCCCTAATAATAATATGAAATAGCTATGTTGCAATATTTAATTTATTAGAATTATTTAAGAATTTTGTTTAAATTGAAGCCATATTTTTATAATATGCGATTATTTAAAATCTTGACATGTGGCGTAACCTTTGTAATAAAATAGCTTAAATTCGAGGTTCTGTGGATGATAATGCCCTAATAATATCAAATACCTATGTTGCAATATTCACTTTATTAGAATTAGTTAAGAATTTTGTATAAATTGAAGCCATATTTTTATAATATGCGATTAATTAAAATCTTATGTACGTGTGGCGTGAACTGTGTAGCAAAATACCTTAAATTCGGGGACGTATGGATGATAATGCCCTAATAATATCATATACCTATGTTGCAATAATTAATTTATTAGAATTAGTTAAGAACTTTGTATATATTGAAGCCATATTGTTTTAATATGCGATTATTTAAAATCTTGACATGTGTTGTAACTTGTAATAAAATACCTTAAATTCGGGGACCTGTGGATGATAAAGTCCTTATAATATCAAATACCTATGTTGCAATATTTAATTGATTAGAATAAGTTAAGAATTTTTTTTAATTGAAGCCATATTTTTATAATATGCGATTATTTAAAATCTTGACATGTGGCGTGACCTTTGTAATAAAATAGCTTAAATTCGAGGTTCTGTGGATGATAATGCCCTAATAATATTAAATACCTATGTTGCAATATTTACTTTATTAGAATTAGTTAAGAATTTTGTATAAATTAAAGCCATATTTTTATAATATGCGATTAATTAAAATCTTATGCGTGAACTGTGTAGCAAAATACCTTAAATTCGGGGACGTATGGATGATAATGCCCTAATAATATCATATACCTATGTTGCAATAATTAATTTATTAGAATTAGTTAAGAACTTTGAATAACTTGAAGCCGTATTGTTTTAATATGCGATTATTTAAAATCTTGACATGAGCCGCGACTTTTGTAATAAAATACCTTAAATTCGGGGACCTATGGATGATAATGCCCTAATAATATCAAATACCTATGTTGCAATATTTAAATTAAAGAAAGCTTTTTCAAATCCCATATTAATATTATTGTACAAAGTAGGCCCTAAATACGAAAATGAACCTTTAAACTTACTTATCTTAACTTTAGGTTTTTAATGGTAGATGAAGTTAAATATAATTCCTGAGTGCCGAAGTTATTTTTTTAATCGTTAATACATTTAAAATAGACTTTTAAAAATTTTGTTTCAAATTTCCCGCTAAAACGCTCTTGTCTCTCATGACATCACGATCTAGTAGTGTAAAAATAACAAGTTCTTTAGTATTTATCTGTATTTTCCTTCAAAAAATGAATTCTAAAACCCCACTACTCTGACGTCAGACTTTTTTAGAATTCAAGAATAATTTACAGTGAAACTCGCCAGTTTTTCCAGTGGCTGTTCGCTAGGATAGGCATAGTAATCGATGCCAACCTTTTAATACCATGATGAAAAATACGATTTAATTTATCTTTTTGCTTTATTATATATAAAAATCGGCATTTATTATATAAAAATGCAGTTACACATTATTCACTTCCTTTTTTCAATTGCTTAATTTGTCGCCTTTATACGAGCCGCCACTGACTGATTGAGTGTATGCTGCTATCTTCATTTGCTTAGTCACCCTTTAGATAATTGGTGCGTGGCCCTGTATTTGTGTCTCGTGGTGTGTTTTATTATCGGAAAGTGATGGTTAAAAGTAAGTAAATTATCTATAACATGACTTGAATAATGTCAGATAAGTAATAATAATAAAAAATGTTTCCAACAAAAGTTGTTTGTTTTTAGAATACGCATCCAACGATACCAAACATGACCTAGGTTCCCATTTGAAATTCAGAAGTTGAGTGTTGTTACGCCTACTTCCGGTAAATTCCGAAAGTCGAGACTACTATCAATAAGTTCTTCATATAGGGTTATGTTATGCTAATTTTTTTCCTGAAGCTCTAGAGCGTCGTAATTTTGAAAAAAGCTTGGGAAGGGTGGTCTGAAACACCCTGTATATTTTATGTATAGTGTATTTATATTTGTAATAAAATTATTTACTTGATTTTTAATTTTAATTTATTGAAACCTAATTCAATGATTAAAGTAACAAACATATCACAAACTAAATTCTGGGCTCTACAAAGCTGGCTCAGCATTTTCATCTCACTACAATAAACGTAGTTCTAATATTTAAAGCTGATTTGTTGCTCATGTAAAATATATATTGCTCTTATCGAATCGGAAAAAATTGATATGAGCTACCTTAAAGACAAGCTCACAACCAAAAATTTAAATAATAAACGTTTTGCAAGACCAAATACGATCTGTTAGACCCGTATAGTGTGAACTACTTTGCGCCCTGCGATAAAGTATAATTTCCGTAGAGAAATAGATTTTGAAATGCCCTATAGCGACAGATAGTTTTTGTTGCTAGGTATATATATGTAAATGTCGAATTTTAGCTAAATGCGTGGATAAATTAATATATTTCTCCAGATTACACGGCCGTATATTGTTGTAAACTATTTTGCGCCCTGTAAGAAAGTATAGTTTTTGAAATGCCCTATGGCGACGAGGTATTTATGTAAAACTCGGATATAAGTTGAATGTGCGGCTAAAATAATTTATTGCTCCAGCTCACGCGGGTATATTGTTGTGAACTATTTTGCGCCCAGCCATAAAGTATAATTTCCGTAGACTAGATTTTGGATTGCCCTATACCGAAGCGACAGATAGTTTTTTTACTTTGTGCCCTGCGAGAAAGTATATTTCCGTAGAAAATTAGTTTTCGAAGTGCCCTATACAGATTACGTTGCGAGATATTTCTTTAAAAGTCGGATTTAAACTAAATATGCGGCAAAAATAATTTATTTCTCCAGCTCACACGCGTATATATTGTTGTAAACAACTTTGTGCCCAGCGAAAAAGTATAATTTCCGTATAAAAATAGTTTTTGAAGTGTCTTACACCGACCGGTAGATCTTGTTGCGAGGTATTTCTGTAAAAGTCGGATTTAAGCTAAATGCGCGGCTAAAATAATTTATTGCTCCAGCTCACACGCGTATTTATTGTTGTAAACTACTTTGCGCCCTGCGAAAAAGTACAATTTCTGTTGAACTCAGATATTCATTTATTAGGCTCAAACGTGATGTATACAATGTATGTGAAGAAAAACTTTTGCAAGCAACAAATTTTTAATTAAAGCAATAAATTATAACAGATCGTATTTTGTCTTGTGGAGCGTTTATTTTTTTAATTTTTGGTTGTGAGCTAGCTTGTCTTTAAGTTAGCTCTCCGATTTTCTCCGATTCGGTAATAAGCAATAGAGGAGCTTTAAATATTAGAACTATGTTTATTGTTATAAGATGAAAATGCTGAGC
>OY720464.1:10746841-10784515 GCA_963082715.1 Harpalus rubripes
AACATGTAAAATTGCACGGCATCCAGCAATTAGTTAACGTCAAATATTTCTAGATAAATACATTACTTTTGTCACATCATTGGTATAACAATAGCATTCCCATAAGCTTTTCTGTCCCTCGTGCTTGCAAACTTTCTCTCTTGAAGCATTTCTAACAGCATTTGTCCACTGACAAACAAAACGCCCACGCAAACATTCGCCCTTAGTTTCACCCACATATATATCCTCGTAACACATTAAACTTTGTAAACAGTTAGAGCACATAAGCATTATATACATATAGTATTATAATTCCAAATTCAATCATTATTAATAGATGGAGTGTAAGGTTAAATTTAACTAAAACTATATTGATTACTCCTTAACCTTAAAATTTATTTTTACAAAAACTAAATACGTTTTTCTAGAACTAAGTTCTCATCATCAGTAGTACAATAAGTGAAAGTTAAACAGAGTAGTCAAGATTACTCAACATGTCAACCATGCCAGAGGTCCTAACAACTCTGAAAAACAAGGGAGAGAACTGGGATTATAAAAATCGCCAATCCATTTCTAATTTTACAACGTTAACGCCATCTAATAATAAAAATAATAATAATAAATACATGACACTACCGTACGATAAAGCTTCCAAAGTTTAAACAAATTTTTTAAAAATCATAATTTAACCGTAACTTATAAATCGAATAATACCATTAAATCGTTATTAGGTAACCCTAAAGATAAAATAGATACTAACAAAAAATCCGGTATTTATAAAATTAGTTGTAATGATTGTAATAAAGTTTACATCGGTCAAACTAAAAGACAAATTGACACTCGGTTTAGAACATTTTTATCATCTAAAAAGCGGTAATCCAGAAAAATCTAGCGTAGCTCAACATATGTTCATTAATAATCACAAAGTTAACAATTGTATTAAACTTTTAAAACATATTAATAACGATAGATATTTAGATGCATACGAGAGCTTAATAATAAATAAATATAAAAATAATTTGATGAACGCAGATCTCGGTCCCATACCAAATTCAAAACTTTTCAATTTATTACAAAGTTAAATTTTATTAGATGATTTAAAATTTTAATGACCCATTATTATTGGACGAAAATTATCTTAGTTTATAGGTAATCATTCACATGTGACTCCCATCCCTATATAATCCCAGTTCTCTCTCTTGTTTTTCAGAGTTGTTAGGACCTCTGGCATGGTTGACATGTTGAGTAATCTTGACTACTCTGTTTAACTTTCACTTATTGTACTAATGATGATGAGAACTTAGTTCTCGAAATACGTATTTTGATTTTGTTAAAATTAATTTTAAGGGGTAATCAATATAGTTTTAGTCCAAATTTAATATTAAATTTCTCTTCTATGAACTTCTATCGACTGCTTGTTGTTTCCGGTAACTCATACTTTATTGCAATAAAGAGAACACTGGATAACTTCATTATCTTGCTGTGCCGGTAGCATGTTAACAGTGCATAGCTGTCATATTAGTGTGCAGTAAACACGAACACATGAGAACAATCCTAAACTTTGCAATAAAGACCAAGACACTAGCGCATAATTTGAGAACACCAAAATTGGTACATACAGGTTTTGCTGTTTTGTTTGACCTACTTACAACATACATATTAAGAGGCATATTTACCCCTGTGCTAAAATATGAAGCGAAAATTCAAATAAATTGGTCCTGTACTAGAACTATTAACATTTTAAAAAATTCAACACAACACAAACCTACTTGCGATATTAAGCTACATATTAAAAAATAATTATTGAAATCTATTAGTATTTGACTTTGATTTTATAGGCAAAACAGCATTTCTCGATTTTCCCATAAAATCAAAGTCAAATACTAATAAATTTCAATAATTATTTTTTAAAAATACAGGTTAATATCACAAGTAGGTTTGTGTTGTGTTGATTTTTTAAAAATGTTAATAGTTCTCGTAGAGGAACAATTTATTTGAATTTTCGCTTCATATTTTAGCACAGGGGTAAATATGCCTCTTAATGAAAGAAAACAAAACTAGTCGGGAATGAGAATAAAGTTGACTGATTTACAGTAAATTAATTTCTTTCATCATCCATCATCCCAGTCAAGAAATTACCTGATCCCATCAGTGGCGGCTTGTCAGGGTAGGCAGGTGAGGCAGTGCCGCACCAGAAAAGAAATAACGCTGCAAATAATGTAAAGTAGTATGTAAATTAAATTTCAACTTATTCCATTAATGCTTGTCTTTATAAATATCAAAAGAATAATTTGAGCCACCACCATAACTGAACTGTAATACAGTTAATCTAATTTACACCATTTGAAGTGCTTCTCGAAATGAGTAGTTTAATGCTTAATATTGCCTAATGTTTTTGATACGGCTTTCATTCATACGTGCGCTAGACAGCGCTGTTCGAGGCAGTGCTTCAAATAAAAAATGCAATGAGAGGATAAAAGATAGTTGTTTTACTTTCGACACGGCCCTATACAGGCCGAGACTGTACGTGAATACAATCAAACGCGGCATGCTGACAAATTTTGTAAATAAGTTCACGACATCTACTATATATGTTGCAAGCCAGATTAAATATTATTAACGACATAAACATAACATAATCTGTCTAGCATTTTTATTATAATAGGCTCTGGTTTGCGACTTTGATATGTATGGCAGTATTTAATTCTTTTATTTTTCTCGTAGTTTTTATAGTTTACGCACGTAGGGTTTTTGTATTTTGGATTTTAGTTGAAAACAAAACAAGTGTAATGGCTTCGACTGGGACTTTAAAAGATAAGAACATCGAATTAAATGATAATAATATAAGGAATAATTCTGAAGATATTATTTTTTTATTAACAAAAATCCATTTCATCGACTGTCTTACGAAGATAAACTGTTTGTCAAAGAATTAAAACAAACAGACCATCACTGCTTTGTTCTGATCTTAGCACATCATTAATAAATATTGGAGAAGGAGGCAAGATACAACTAACACCTGCTATGATAAATATAACTTTCTTGTCGGCAGTAAAGTACTTAATAAATTATTTTGTTGAACGTGTATACTTTTTACTAGTAGGTAATACTAACATACGTAAAGATCATATTGCTTCAAATTGTAAATTAGTACTTTTAAGGAAGCAGAATATTTCTACCGCAATTGATAGTGCAAGAAAAATTGAAATTCAAAATTTTAATTCGAAAGTGGAAGAAATGTTTTGTGGTCTGGCAATTTATTTTTTGTGCAACCGGACGCGAAATAAGCATTTCGCAGCCGCAATACAGGCCGCGAAATTGGATTTCGCGACCGTTGTTATGGTAACGGCCGCGAAATTAGGTAAACAATTACTTTGACACTTGAGAATTGCATTTCTATTTATAATGACACTGTTGAAAATTAATAAAATTTGTAATTACATATTTTTTGCGGTTGCACAAAAAATATTGTGTACACCTTGTCCGCGAAATCCTTTAGCGTCCTCGAGATTGTCAATTTTTCTCTCGGTACGCTAAAGAGTGATTTCGCGGCCTTGATATACAAATAACTATTTGTACATGAAAAGGGTAAAACATGCACCTGCACATCCCTTAAAAAATATCAACTTTTAATTATAAGGCATTTGACCTTAAATAAAAAAAAATCGCCTGCGGTGCATTTTTTCTCTATATGCCATGCCTCACCAAAGTTTTGATGCACGGGCCGCCACTGGATCCCATACATATGAATATTCAGATTTTATATATTATTCATTTTGCATACGACTACAGAAATATATGTTCTTATAATAATATACCTAATTGTAGTTACAAGGTTACAGGGAAATAGAAATTATAAATTAAATGACTTCGGCTAGGGTCGAATCGGCGTTATTTGATTATGTATCGCAATCTATTGCATGGTGCACCGAATTAAGTACTCCATTTCAGAAACGAACTAAATAGAAATTACAAACCATTTTAAATATTTTTACTATTTTTAACATGAATAAAAGCGTATTGTACCACGCAGATTAGTGAGGAATTAAACGATATTTGTAGAGTACATAGAAAAATATGTTTTTTGTACTCGTAACCTTCAAAATGACACTTCCCGCACGCAACACTCAATCTGGAACAAGTGCTTCCCGATCGACTCGACTGTAAAAATTGCAAATAACACTGGCCCTTTGAAACATCCTAAAATAAATCTGTTTTGATAATAATAAAATATAATTAATAAAATACAACTTCCTTGAATTTTCCTTTACTAAAAGTTTAGGAAATAAGAGTAATTTGCTAAAATTCTTTCAACATTTGTCAGCATTAGTGCCATCTATGTGACAACGGCTGAACTAAAGACGTCATTGATACAACTTCTTGTAGATTGTAATCAAGCAAAATAACAAAAATCGCGACTAATATAAATGATAAGAAAAAACACATATTGTGGAATATAACAACTTAGTTTAATGGAAAAGTAAGATTATAACAATATAAAATGCTTAAATTAATTAATCTATTTTAGGTTAAGTTTGATATTTGAAGTAAGAAACAATGGCCCGTATTCTCACCTCTTGGAGTATCGCTACTTCCGAAGTAGCGCTATTTCGATTTTTTAAATTTTATTTGTAGACAAGAATAGGTTATATATTATTGTAATTGAAACCTATAATATTTAAAATAAGTCCTATTTACAATTTAATTTATTTTTATTTCTCTAATTTTTAACATTAAACTTGACATTTAACAGCTGAAGTAGCGATTTTTCGGAAGTAGCGCTACTTCAAACAGGTGAGAATACGGGACAATATTTTTAGATTGGGAAGAGCCACAATTGTTACAAGTGTTATTATAAACATTTATAATAAAATTTTGATAATTAGAAATCGAAGTTCATGGAGCAGCTTGGTTTGCAATTGATAAAGATTGTGTATAATTTGCAGATTTTGGTGTAATTGCACAAGTTGCATTTACGGATGATGGTCATGCCTGCATTAATTTATTTGCAATCATTTTTGTACTATGGAGCGAGTTTTCTACATAACCCTCAGCTACCGCAGAACTCTTCCACCCGCCATGTCTTTTAAGGGTCAACAAATCTCCGAGGTTCGCAAGGAGAGTAGCAGAGCTTCTCCGAAAGCAGTGACCTGTATAATGACATGGATTGTCCAACTTAAGGTATTCAACAATTTTGGAAGAAATTTTTCCAAATCTGTTCAGATTCGCTAGTGAATTGACACACTTACCATTTTGGTAAGTTAAAATAATAATAATATTAATTTTATTTATTTGTGCCATTGAAGAAATTTTAAATAAACGGTTTTATAACGTTCCCTTGATTTTGTTGGCAGTAAATTTTGAATCGCCACATTTGCAACTTCCCGAATCTCGAGAGGAGTATAAGACACATTAAATATTGCACAAAAATAATTATTCACTTAAATAAAATAAAGAAAAAACGGTACAAAACTCGCAAAATATTGATAGAAATGTCAAATGAAGCAATTGTTACTAGTAAAACAAATGGTCATGGACTATTTAATTTTATGTACAATCTTATAAAAAAAATTAAAATTAAATATGTATTTTTTTTAAATATCAGTACTCGAACAAAAATATACAAACTACGTGCGTGAAGACGTCTTCCGCTCATTCGCGCTAGTAAAGACACTCGCTCCTTGCAGTCGCTCGTGCTTCAAAAATGCGCTCATGCGGGAACATCGTCTTCCCGCACTTAGTTCGTAAATAACTATATAAATCCGTTTTGTACACATTCCGTAATTAATTAGAAAGTGAAATAGCAAGGATTTGCTGCTTGCAACGGTTACCGCAGAATAGTTCAGCTTAAGTTGGCAAAGTAAACCATTGCATCTCGCCTTACATCCGTGTTGGCGGAAGCGGAAAGATTAGCGGAAAGGTGCAGGTGTGTAATTTGTGCACAGCATTCAAGCCGCGCCAGCCCACACGCTAATTCGCCTGTAATGCTCTACTAAAGCTTCATTTGTCCGAAATTAACTTAGCGCACTTTCAAACAATTGTTTCATAACAAAGTTGCACGAATCCGCCTTGCATCCGATTACCTTATTAAATCGCGTTATCTAAGTTCTAACTCGCGAGCGCGAGGGTACATTGCATTGCAGCCTGCTTTACTATTCCCTTCCAATCATTATAATCAAAACTTAAATGAAATACCATCCAACTTAAATCTGCTTTACACTTGAATCTATGTAGGATTTTATGTCGCTATTTATGAATTAACCAAATGAAATAGTATTATTTCTAGCAAAACTAATTACCATCTCTTACTGAAATTAATTTAGTTATATATATATATATATATATATATATATATAGACCCCCCCCCTTTAACTTTTTTATTATAAGTAATAGGAAAAATGGCTCATATAAAAGTTTTATTATTTTACATATACTATTTGATGGCAGATGTAGATATTTTTTACAGGTTTACAAGATACGACTATCAACTTTTATTTTTCAAATGGCAACCTATAATTATTTTAATAAAATAGAAACCGCCATTTTTTTCTCTTTTCAACGATGTATTATGTTTTATTAATATATTTGAAAAATTTCGAGAAAAATGAGATAATTTAGAAATATTTTTTTAACAAATATTATAGGTGGCTATGTGAAAATAAACAAAACGTAACAATGTAAAACAATTAAATTAATGTCAAAAAAGTATACATTTGTTTGTTACTTAATTTAACTTATTTTGTAAACAAAAAAAAAAACATTTTGACATGTTTACGAAGAACGAATTAATTGATATGATTCTAATAATTGGTGGACAGACTAGAATTATAAGCAGAGCAAAAAGAATTTACCGGGAGCGGTTTCCTAGACGTCGGCAACCGACTTTGTAAACCCAAGTCAGCACATTAATAAGGTCACGCATATTTCCAAATTAATAACAAGTACACAATTGCGGAACAAGTATTTATTATTATTTAATAAGTAGAGCGGACCTAGATTTCTTTGCTGACTTAGCTTTACGTTTGATATATATACGACGACGGTATGGTAGGTCGGCAGTGAAGTCTTACCTTAGTGAAGGTATACCCTACCATACAGTCGTCCACTCCTGTAAGTTATAAACATCATCTTAAATTAAATCCTTTTATATTTTTACAACCAAAGTCTATTCATTCTACCCGAACCTCCTTATTCACCCTCTTCTCCCCAAAGTGTACAACAGTCGTCAGCACGAGAGAACCGCCACGGCAGAACCAACTGTAAGTACACTACATCATTTTTATTGCAAACAATTTAGTTTGGATATAATTCGTATCTCCAGTTTGGCAAGAACCCTTTATAATTATTATTTGTTAATTCGCCTCATAAAGGCGGGTTACAAATTGGTGGCAGCGGTTTTGGGAAATTTTTGCCAGACCAGGGTGACTAGTATATCTGGATCACCCGCGGAATACGAGTTGTTTCAAAATATTTTGTTCACATATATTAAAAAACCATGCCAGGAGACAGCACTCCGGGTGGTAATGCTGCGGCTAGTTCTAATAAATTAACAGTTAAAACAGAATCAGAAATGTTAGCATTAAGAAGTACTATAATAGCTCAATTACCAGAATTTTATGGGGAAAATGTAGAAGATTATTTTAGAAAAGTACTGGTAGCAACGAGTGTTAGAAAATTCAGTGATAGAGATATAGTAGACCTAATTCGTACAAAATTAAATGGGGATGCTTTAAAATTTTATTGTACAAATATAGAGTTACATCTTTCAACGATAACATTTGCAGAATTTAGAGAAAAATTTATAAAAAGATTCGCGAAACGTAGAAATGCAGACCAAATAAACAGAGAGTTCAGAAAATGCACCCAAAATGTAGGGGAATCAGTACAAAAATTTGCAGAACGATTAAGAAATTTAAAATTAGAATTAATAAAATCACAAGATGGAAATGAAGAATATGTAGATAAACAAATGTTATCGTGCTTTAAAGATGAACTAAGACCTGATATTAAAAAAGTTCTCATGCCATTTATGAAAAAACTGATCTAACATTTGAAGAAGCTGTGGAACTGGCAGAGCAAGAAGAATTAGAACTAGTCTCAAATAAAAGGGGTTGTCTAGAAGCAGGGGCAGTAAATAAAGTATCACATACACCGCAGCAGGGTATAAAATGTTATAATTGCGGAAAGATAGGTCATATGCGACGGGATTGCAGGAGGGGAAATTCCTGTGCACGCTGTGGAAAACTAGGGCACTATGCAAAAGACTGTAGGGCAAATTTTAATCAAAATAGGAGCTATAATTCTAGCAGGTACAAAGGACCATCGAGAGGCAGTCAAGGAAACAGCAGAGGCACGTACAAGCCACAAGGAGAACGCCGAACTCAGAATTTAAACGGACATCACCTCTCGCGCGCGACCCAGCACGGGAGGTCTCAGTAAAAACATTCAAAATTAATCATATACGCTCAGTTTTAGAATTATATACAGATGATCCAAATTTTATTTTAGTTCAAATCGAAGGCACACCTGTAAAATTATTAATAGACTCAGGGTCAAGAGTTTCAATTCTTAAGAAAAAATTTGTAAAAGGGCATAGAATACAAAGAGGGGACATTGGGCGTTTAAAAGCAATAACAGGTGCAACAGTGTCGTATTACGGCACAAGTAAAATTAAATTCGATTGCCAAAATTCTAGTTTCCGACAAAAAATGGTAGTTTGCTCAGATGATTTAATGGTCAGCATAGTTGCCTTCCAAGCAGTTGATCCGGGCACCAATTTGTAACCCGCCTTTATGAGGCGAATTAACAAATAATAATTATAAAGGGTTCTTGCCAAACTGGAGATACGAATTGTATCCAAACTAAATTGTTTGCAATAAAAATGATGTAGTGTACTTACAGTTGGTTCTGCCGTGGCGGTTCTCTCGTGCTGACGACTGTTGTACACTTTGGGGAGAAGAGGGTGAATAAGGAGGTTCGGGTAGAATGAATAGACTTTGGTTGTAAAAATATAAAAGGATTTAATTTAAGATGATGTTTATAACTTACAGGAGTGGACGACTGTATGGTAGGGTATACCTTCACTAAGGTAAGACTTCACTGCCGACCTACCATACCGTCGTCGTATATATATCAAACGTAAAGCTAAGTCAGCAAAGAAATCTAGGTCCGCTCTACTTATTAAATAATAATAAATACTTGTTCCGCAATTGTGTACTTGTTATTAATTTGGAAATATGCGTGACCTTATTAATGTGCTGACTTGGGTTTACAACTTTAAGAACACATGAAAGAGCTTATTCGAAATGCTTTTCAGAATATTTCGCGAAACATGCTGGCAGATGTTCGAACACATCACGTTCAACGCTTGAATTTTTGTATTACAGAACATGATCGTAATTTTGAACATTTGTTATAAGTTGTTTTTGTTACTAAATTTGTTATTTTAGTTTGCTAAGTTGTATAGCACTGTTACGTTTTGTTTATTTTCACATAGCCACCTACAATATTTGTTTAAAAATTATTTCTAATATTTCTAAATTATCTCATTTTTCTCGAAATTTTTCAAATACATTAATAAAAAATAATACATCGTTGAAAAGAGAGAAAAAAAGGCGGTTTCTATTTTATTAAAATAATTATAGGTTGCCATTTGAAAAATAAAAGTTGATAGTCGTATCTTGTAAATCTGTAATAAATATCTACATCTGCCATCAAATAGTATATGTAAAATAATAAAACTTTTATATGAGCCATTTTTTTCTATTACTTATAATAAAAAAGTTAAAGGGGGTGGTGTCTTCCCAGACTCACCTTGTATGTATATATATATATATATATATATATATATATATATATATATATATATATATATATACCCAAAATACAAAAATCTGGTGTGGCCAACACAATACCTCCCGCCATTTACAGCCCGAGTCACAAAAAAGATTAAGTTTTTTAGATTAGCGAATTTTACTCTAATTTTGACAGTTTATTTCTTAAAATATAGTCTAATCTAATCCAAGTAACTACCTTTTTTTAAACCCCTCAACAGGATTAAATCCCAATTACAGAGTGGGTTCACATTCACACACATCCATGCCTTAGTAGGATTCGAACCCAGAGCCCCGAGGGCACTCATGACATGAAGCGTTGCTCTAACCATTGAGGCACCGGAACTATAATAAAATGAAGATTAAATTTTAAATACCGGGATAGAATAGAATTCACTAATCCAAAAATGAGGATTAGCTTAAATATTTTTGTGAATCATTAATTTTTATTAATCTAAATATATACCTACATATTTACTTATGCTGGAAACTGTATTGAATTCCTTTTCTATTGTTCTATTTACTTTTTAAAACGTTACAAATATTATTTTGAAATGATTAGATCTTTGATAGTGACATTTATCTCTCAGTTACATATATTTGAATAGCTGCATTTTGTTTGTTTAAAGAGCAGGCTCTGGGATTTAAATTATAGATAATTTTATAAATTTATCCATAAAATATATAGAAAAAGCATTAATGCAGATCTATAGAAAATTTAATAATCTTTAATTTTTATAATAACATTAATCTCGAAAAAATTACATATAAATGTATTTTTCGAAGAAAATCTATTTTGAGCTTCTAGTAAATTGCCATTTCCGATTATCCGATTTTCACCAAAGTCTAATGGGCTCTTTCCAATACAGAAAAAGTTCGAAATACAAGATTTCAAAATTTTATGAATGATAATATTTGAGTTAGAGTGGAGGATCCACACACACAGACATCATCGTGAAAATGTTAAAATTGGATTCTAGGGACATTAAAACGTGGTCATTTACTAAAATCTCGATATGTGATTTTTAGCACGATCTCTATACCTCCCTTATCAAGGGTAGCGGGAGGTAATAAAAAATAATAAAAATATGAGGCGGGCAGGATTTGAACTCGTGAATAATTATTACGATGCCCCGATCTAACCAATTCAGCTACAGAGTACGTTTCCACGATTACTGTTTTTTAAAATTATAAGTAATAACTGTCAAACTGCATTATACTTTCGTAAATATTTCAATAATAAGCCATTAAATTAGAAGTATTTAGATACTCTTCGATGCTAAATTAAATATTCTATCCAAGCATATCAAAAACTCCCACTATAGTCTTGCGGGACAGACGATATTTGTAAAAAAACTGATTTCCCATGTTAAACGCCTATGTCACGGTTTTCAGTGTTCACACTGTGTATAAATTTAATGATGACATAAATAAAATAAATTTATATACTAGCATTTTATAAAATTTGATGTAGATTAAATTAATGCTTTTAAAAAACTTATAAGTATGTGAAAGATAATAATTTTCACTATGTTATTGTTATTGCAGATCCGTCTACAAAAATCTATTAAAATGCCAAGCGTAAGTGGTTTGGTTTGCCAATATAGAAAACAATATTGCGAGAAATTCCATATGGGAAACATATTATCGCGTATTATAGTTGTTACTGAAGATCAAAAATAAAAGCTGCAATATTAGTTCAGGTACAAGTTCCACAAGCAAAAGAAACAAATAAAGCAATATAAAACTTTCAAAACTCATTTAACTGGACCACACTGCAAACAAAAAAACTAAAATTCCACACAAGAGCATACTTTCATTTACATTTAAATTTTTATGATAAACATAATGTGCGGTAAGTTTCGGAATAGTCACGCACATGAAGTTAACATAAAAATAAAATAAAAACCATAGTATTCGGAGTGGCACTTTTGACCGAATCCTGTGGCAAACAGATTTAATTCGCATAATTTCCCGAAGGGGTTGTTTCCGGCGACACGAGCGCCCTAGAGACCGCGGCGACGCGCGAAACTACTTCAAGCATTCTTGGAATTCTAACTGACGTTTAAGATGGCGCGTAACTATTAAGTGCGAAATTCCATCCTTTCCTTGATGATTGTCGTTTATGGCTTTGTGCACATTGTTGCTGCTTTTTACATTATATGTATTATAACTATATACAGGGTGTAAATGAAATAAGTGCATTAAATTTAACCAGTAATATAACTCGTCGAGAGCAACAATATTTCTTAATAACTTTTTCTCGAAATCGCACATTTTTTTAGCATTTTTACCACCCCGTAAATTGACGAGTCGTTCCAAATATTTTTGTGATAATTGAATGCAGTAGCAATAGCTATAAAAAAATTGTTTTAGCAATTGACAGTCCTGTCAATTGTTCCAATTAAATTTTGATATTAGTAATAAACTTGTTTATAAGGTAAAATTCTGTCAAAATGCGAGTACACAGACATTGTAATTACTTACCTATGGTTTATTTATTTTTTTACTCGTATCTGTACTACATTTTACTTGACATCACGGTTGACATAAAGACAGTGCCATGGAGTTGCCAACGCATTTACACGGAGCGTTTCCAAATCATCACCAAATCATTCTGTTCTTAATATTCGCACATTTTTTAATCTTGTACATCTTTATCACATCACAATACGGAGTGTCACATATGACAATTTAAAAAAAAGCAACAGTTATATCCATAACATGTGCAAAAAAAGCTATGTTTTCAGCACATAATACACTTCAATTTTGGGAATGGCTCATAATGTTCATTAATGAGACTGAATTTACTTGGGAAGGTGTATAAGGTGTGTTTATTATGCACAATACACATCTCGACAGACGAAACTGCTGTAAAAAATTTTCATTAAAAAATGTTTTGGACGGGAACAATAAACGGACGACTAATTATTGGTACTCAGGTACCTCGTTTAAATGGACAAAAGTTTGTACTTACATTTTTTGAATAACGTATTTAATCATCTCATAACCTAACAACTATGCTTTTGCTTTTCCTCGTCCCTCCTTGTCTTCCTCTATTCACACTATTCAAAGGTAAATAAAAGCCTGGTTTAATACACAACTTTATAATTTTGTTATCCAAAATTTAAATTTATTTATTTTAAAAATTGCACTATTACGTATTAATTAATAATAATGTTATTTCCCTTGATTCGTTTATTAATTACTGTGACTGTAAGTGTAACTGATAACCGACAATTTTTGAGCTGTTTGTATCCCACTTGAATACGGGAGCAGCATTAGTTCTCCATGAGCGGGTAACGAAATATGCAGCAAATCTTTAAAGAATTTTAATTCAAAATCTAAAAGAAAGTTATTAAGAAATATTGTTCCTCTCATCGAGTTAC
This sequence comes from Harpalus rubripes, assembly GCA_963082715.1. NCBI lineage: Eukaryota > Metazoa > Arthropoda > Insecta > Coleoptera > Carabidae > Harpalus > Harpalus rubripes. Next base: position 10,760,043 of record OY720464.1, read on the forward strand.
ATTACTGGTTAAATTTAATGCACTTATTTCATTTACACCCTGTATATATATATATATATATATATATATATATATATATATATATATATATATATATATATATATATATATAGTAAAAATGGAATATGTGACATTGTTTATGAACAAGATAAATATTTGACAAATGTCAAATTATTTATTTGAGAGAAACGTCTGTAGTAACCGGGCACATTTTATTTACACTGGTTACGCGTTTCAATAAATTTACTTGACAACTAAATTTTAAATAAGGATTGTACTGTCTCCGTTTTAACTATAGACGAGATGGTGTTTCGAGCACGGCCGTTTTTACATTTATTAAATAAAGAATACAAAATTTGGCGCCATTCCTGGATTTTAAAAATTTCTTTCTAATTGATTTTTTTCAGTAGTCTTGTACGTACATGTGCTATTTATTTTTATCCATAATATAAACGAAGAGAACAATAACAAAACTAACGAACTACTAACTAAATTTAAGAAAACGCGCACAACGAAAACTATGTAATATGAAATATAATGCCAAAACACATTTTTATTATTTAATACACATTCCCCGTACCTTTATTTATATATTATTGTTGTACGTTTGTAATTTATCACTTTTAGGCCCGGGCCACACTATGCGTTTTGGCGGGACCGGTTTAACGGGACCGGTTACCGGGAAGACAACAACTTATTGTTTTAAATGAATGCGTCCACACCTATGCGGTTGCGGTCCGGTTGCCGGATACTACCGCAGCATGTTGCGTTTTGACCGGACGATCAATTTGTCGCATGACAACTGCAACATATTGGAAATAATGCAAGCGTTCACAAGGGTCTGGTTTTGTTTTTTAATAGACAACGTATACTATTTGGGCTCTGCACTAATCAGACATTGGTCAGACTGTGTCCGAATCGGGTTGTCAATGCTGCCGTCCTGTTCAGCGGGCAGTGGCGTAACTAAGAGTTGGGGGGCCCGCCCGCAAAAATATTTTTGGGGCCCGTCTTTATTTGTAGCGTTTATCATGAATCTGCACACCACAAGAATTTTGTAACTATTTTTACTCAAAATTTTAGTGAAAAATCATAATAAGTGACGAGGTTCACTTTTGTCTGAGTGGACATGTCAATAATCAAAATAACCAATATTGGGGGCCTGAAAATCCAATCAAAGTTGTATGTTTACTATGAAAATGTGATTGGCCCGTATTATTTTGAAAAGGAAAATGGTGGCATGGTGGCACAGTCCACAGTAACTATAACTGGTGAACTTTACAAAGGAATAATTGATTCAGACATTTTTGGTATGCCAAATAGAAGAACTTGAACGGGACAAAGTATGGTATCAGTTAGATGGTTTAGTATCATATACAGTCGGGCAAATAATAGCAATATTGCGAAAATCATTCCCTTATCCCTTAATCTCGCGTTTTGGTGATATATGTACATTAGCCGCCAGGTCTCCTGATTTGAAAGCCCCAGACTTCTTTTTATGAGGTTATTTTAAAGGGAACGTATGTCAATAAACCGCGAACTCTATATCAATTAAAGAAAAATATTCTCCAAGAAATCGAAATTCTACCGGCCGAAATGTTGAGGACAGTGATGGAAAAAAACAGCTCGACTTTGCATAGCGGATAGAGGGCCCTAAAGCAGATTACAACATATGCGCCACCGAGTGCGCCACACAGTATAACAAAATTATAATACCTATAAATTGGGGCCCTCTAGAGCCCGGGGCCCGCCCGCAATGCGGGACCTGCGGGCCCGTTAGTTACGCCACTGTTAGCGGGATATATGTGGACGCTATATGATCCATCCCGTTTAACCGGATGCGGTTTTACCGGTCCCGCCAAAACGCATAGTGTGGCCCGAGCCTAATTGTTTGTTGACGCCGTATTGTTTTAAAAATAGTTTGCCGCCATTATGTTAATGTTGCCATCAGTTGAGCACAAAAAATTGTTGTTTGAAATTGTACTACAAGATGGCACTGATAATATTCAATGTTGCCAGTAGTTGAACACAAAAACAATTTTGTTTAAAGTTCCGCGCTTTGCTGTAAGATGACAGTAGTAATCTTATTTACAAATTATATGATTGTAAAATTGTTTAATAGACTTTTAAATATATTTAGAACATAATAAATTGAATACATAATTAATTATTGATATTCAAATATGCAAACGTTCTATAGAATTTTCAGTAATTCTCATCCACTAATAAATAAATAATCTAATATTCTTTTTTTTGTAGATTGAAGATTTGAAAGTAAATTTCCAGCGGCTCCCACAAGAGATAATCTTTTCCTATTCTTATACCGAACTGTTTAAGGGGTGAAAATGTTGTGATTTATAGTATAAAGTCCAAGGATTTCGATTCTGCACACGAATTGACGATATTTCTACCCGTTGAGGTGTTATGAGCAAGAAGAAGAAGAAGTTCCATTGCTGGCGAAATTCTTGTAGCTGGTACGTGAATATATTTGTGATTCCGTTACATGTATTTTATTATGGAAAAATTCTGCATAAGTTTCGTGTAACAAACAACATAATTTAACGGTTGGACCTACATCAGTCATTTTCAGCTTTGCGTCTACTAAAGCAGCTGCAACTTCTATTTAATCAAGTTTAACCCTTGAATATCTTTTATCAAAAATCAACTTGAAACGCACTGAAATTCTTTAACTTTTTAACACCCGTAGTGTTTTTCTTCAAACTGGAATCTAATTTCGAAAACGAAGCTTCTGATGGTCGAAAATTCTTAATGTTTTGGTTTACATTTCGTATTTCTGTTTTGTCTGATAATCTTTGTTCCAATTCTTTAATGTACGACAAAATTGTTTCTTTTTCTTCCTCGGCATTTTCAGTTTTCATTATCAGCAGGATCATTTATATTTTCTTGTTTAATTGTCATTGTCTGTATTATTTCAAATGCAATTCATCAAAATGTAAAGAAAACAAACGACATTTTCTTATTTGTACGTAATTACCTCAATATTTTAATGAGAAAATGTTCCCATATGTTTATAAAGAATTTACCCTGCATTGTTATTACATTTATTTTAAACGTGTAGAGACATCAGTTATAAAATACTTGAACTACAACAGGAATGAGGAAGTAAATTTGTGAATTGTAAAGGTAAATTTACAAATTGTACATCAACGTTTTTCCATATATTTTGCTGTATTTCATGCAATTTAAGATATATTTATTGTAAATTAACCTTTAGAAATCAGTGTCATCTATTATTTGAATAATAGTAACTACATTAAGAATGTGGAAGTAAGTTCTACAGCATATCAACGTATTTTCCATATATTTTATACAAGTAAAGGTGAACTTAATGTAAATAAGATTTATAATACAATGACATCTATGATACAAATTATAATACAAACATTATTTTATAAATTAAGTTGGATTATGTTCATTACTAATCAAATTTAGGTTATGAAATATGGGTATAGAATTTGAAAATAGAACAAATCAGGATCATTTCTTGTATAAAACATATTGCAATAATAATAATAATAATAATAATAATAATAATAATAATAATAATAATAATAATAATAATAATAATAATAATAATAATAATAATAATAATAAATAATAATAATAAATAATAATAAATAATAATAAATAATAATAAATAATAATAAATAATAATAAATAATAATGAATAATAATGAATAATAATAAATAATAATAAATAAAATAAATAATAAATAAAATAAATAATAAATAAAATAAATAAAATAAATAAAATAAATAAAATAAATAAAATAAATAAAATAAATAAAATAAATAAAATAAATAAAATAAATAAAATAAATAAAATAAATAAAATAAATAAAATAAATAAAATAAATAAAATAAATAAAATAAATAAAATAAATAAAATAAATAAAATAAATAAAATAAATTAAATAAATAAATAAAATAAATGAAATAAATGAAATAAATAAAATAAATAAAATAAATAAAATAAATAAAATAAATAAAATAAATAAAATAGATAAAATAGATAAAATAGATAAAATAGATAAAGTAAATAAAGTAAATAAAATAAATAAAATAAATAAAATAAATAATAAATAATAATAGTAATAATAATAATAATAACATCAACCACTAACATAATCACTGTCTCTTTCAACAACATTCTTACTAACTTGACACCATACAACAAATATTCCTCTGTTGACATGTTAAAGTGACCGATTTTTGGTAGCAAAATATCGCAACCGGACCACAGTAATAGTTACGAAACAATCATCCTTCGCCACACATTCCTGTCTAAGCACACTTCTTTCACCTCGGCCACATTCATAATCGCAGTCATACACGCTCTTCTTCTCTTCCCACTCGGAAACTTTCTCTCTTTTAGTACCTTATCAATCACATCCATCCACTTACACACTGGATGGCCACGCAATCGAACACCCTCAATTTCACCAAGATATATACGCTTAACAAGCCGTTCACTCTTCATTCTCTCCACATAACCAAACCATCTCAACTGACTCATTCCTATTCTCTTAACAACATTCTTCATACACCAAATTATTCCTCACGCGATCTCGTCTTACATATCCACCACACACACCACGTAAATACCTCATTTCCACGGCAGTCACTCTCTTTTTATGCTTTCCCGTCCATGCCCAACATTCGCTTCCATACATCAAAGCAGGCACTAAATACAACAGCAAGAATTACAAAAATACAAAAAATATTCGAAACGACCGCCATTTTGTACTAAGCAAAATCCGAGACGATCATCACATTGTTGTCTCACTTTGCTCAGCTGTCGATTTGAAATAAGGCTGCAATCATTTCTCATTGCCGCTTTAAGATCTTCTAAAGTGCGTTGTATTTTGTCATAAATATATATATATATATATATATATATATATATATATATATATATATATATATATATATATATATATATATATATATATATAGGGTGTCCCATAACTTCAGGTACATATTAGAAGGGCATATAGTTCTTAATGTCCTGATTACGGAACAAAAAGATTTTTTTCAAAATTCCTACAATTAAGGGTAGTTCACTTAAGAAGAACATTTTTTGTACCACTGGACACTATAATATTTGGAATAGTGAAATTAGTTATAACTATTACATAAAATAATTTAACAATGAAATTAATTTATGAAATTACGTTAAGCTTTGTCACACCAAGGTTTGGGAGATGTGTATGTAATGAAAAAAAAATAATTTTTTTTTACTTTATTTTTACAAAAACTGTTCAAAATTATTTCCATTAACTAGGGTGACCAGATCTTAGATCACGAAAGGAGGACACAACAGACAAAAAAGGATGATTTTTAGTAGAAAAGGATGACAAAATATTAATAGCAAAAAACAAACATATATTTTATTAAACACTTGAAAAGAAATAAAAATTAACATTTATTTGAACTTAACAACAATTGATGATGCGATATTTTTCACTTATCTAAGATCAATTTTAATTAACAAAAATAAATGCGTTCGACGAATTCAGCACGTGCGAGTGCGGAAAAAAGTTGTGTTCTAGTACTGTGAGGTAAGAACGATTTTTTTCATTATTTCGTGAAAAAGCCGGACGTAAATAAAAGCCGGCCGGACATTCATATTTTTGTTAAAAAGCCGGACAAGTCCGGCTTTTTCCGGACGTCTGGTCACCCTACATTAACGGAACATAACGCAGCACGTTGAATTAAAGAAATTGAACAAACCCGATGAATTTCATTCTCTTGTCTAATTCTTTCAGCACAATTTTCAACTCGTTGCCGTAATTCTTCAAGGGTTTCAGGTGCCTCTTGATTATCATAGACGAGGGATTTAAAATTACCCCACAAATAAAAATCTAACGGATTGAAATCCGGGGATCTAGGGGGCCAAGACGCGGAACCTCCTCGCCCAATCCACCTGTCCTCAAATACTCTGTCAAGATGATGTCTGACATTTCTAGCAAAATGTGGCGGCGCACCGTCATGCATAAACCATGCATTTTGACGTACATTAAGAGGAATATCTTCTAATAATTCCCAGTAACGATCCGTTTACCATCCCAGCCCAAACATTTAGTGAAAATCTGTGCTGAAAATGACTCCTGACAGCAGCATGTGGATTTTCTTCGGCCCAGTAGTGACAGTTATGAATATTATGTATACCATCACGAGTAAATGAATATCGCTTCGTCGGAAAATATTACTTTTAACGTAAAATTGCCATCCTGAGCATGTTGGTTTAGAAGCCATTCACAAAACCTTACTCGAGAGCAATGATCTGGTTCAATTAACGCATGGACCCGTTGAAAATGATAAGGATGTAAATTATTATTCCTTAAAATTCTCCAAATTGTCATTCGTGGTACACCTGGTAGTTGACGAGATATTCTCCTTATGCTGATTGTTGGGTCATTGCGTACCAAATCTAAGACAGCATTTTCAACATTTACTGGTCTCCGACGAGCCCCGCCGTCTCTTCCCCGATTAGGTTGCAAGGAACCAGTGTCGCGAAGGCGTTGAGTAAGGCTTACAAATATGCGAGAATTCGGATGCCGTCGTCCTGGGAAACGTTCAGCGTAATAACGCTGAGCTAATCTACAGTTTTGCCCTGCTTCGCCATACATTAGCAACATATCCACTAACTCACTGTTATTGTAACCATTCATATTTGTAACAATAATCAGAAGAGCAATATCAAAACTATTATAAGAAACACAATTTATGTGGCCGGCTACTAGAAACCTAATGAAATGATTATATTATGCAAACATTTCTTATAAATTAGATATAATACAACGTAATATTTAATATTAAAACTACCTATTCAACCAGTGTCCCAAAACTGTTTCCTTCAAAAACCTCAAAAACTAATGTCACAAATATTATTTTGCGTAAGATTATTTTTATTAAATGTATTATGTTTTGTCTCTAATTAGCTATTTAGGTACGTAACCGATGCTGTTAGATAAGAGCTACATTTAATGATACTGGTATTCACGTATTTTATTTCAGTTTATATCTAGATTTCAGTGTGAGAACATCGATATTATAGTGATTCAGGTGAGAGAGTTAATCTAGCATGTGTATGATTGAGAGTGTGCGTGTGAGCAGTACTGGGTACTTTAGTGGCCGCATCGTGTGAACCCGAGGGTCGCCAGCGTAGCAGCAGGGAAGGCTGTGTGACCCACATCTGGTGTCGCCAACGGTAGCAGCAATTAGGGCTGTAGTGATCTGATCCAGTTGGTTAAGAGGAATGTCTCCGGATCACCACCGAAGCGGCAGTGGTTCCGTAGTGGCCGCTCGTGTGAACCCGACGGTCGCCAGCGTAGCAGCAGAGAAGGCTGTAGTGACCCACATTCTGTGGTCGCCAGCGTAGCAGCAGTTAGGGCTGTAGTGATCTGATCCAGTTGGTTAAGAAGATTGTCTCCGGATCACCACCGAAGCGGCAGAGGGTCCGTAGTAACTAGCGGTACTGCCCGTAGTTGCCAACATGTGTGTACTGTGTGTGAATGCCTGAACCTTTTGTAAATGATTGCCTCCTCACTGAGTATTTCTCATGTGTTAATTCTTTTACAGAAATAATCACGGCGTGAAGGAGGATTCCGAGTGACCGGGTTCGGCCAGGCGACGGTCACCTAGATTTGTTATTATTTTTGTATTAATACTGTATATACCGGTTTGGGTGATAAATGTGTTTTAATATTCTAATTTTCAGCGCTAACATTTAATCGTCATTTATAACATTTCAGAAGTGGGATCAGAACATTTTTAACTTTCAGCTTTTGGGATCACACCAACAAAGCTTTTGGAACAGTGCGGATATTGATTACGTTTATGTTTAGCTGGATTACGAACCTGGAACAACATTACAACATGACTTTACCATAAACAACAGAAAAGAAAGCAGCCAGAACTATTGAATCCAATTGAGAAACTATCAATTCCATTTCACACCATCCGTATGAAGGACCATTCCAAATAAAGAAAGTTCTACTGAACGATAGATTTTCAGTAGAAGATTTGCCTGGTACAAATCGAAGTAGAAGAGGAGAATATAGTAACGTAGTGGCGATTGACAGGATGAAACCATATTTAAGTACACGTGAACTGTCGGAAGACAACAGCGCTTCGGATGTTGATGCTGATGCTGCAGGAATTTGGGATTGATTCCTCGAGGACGAGGAACTCTTCAGGATGGCCGAACTGTCACAAATATTATTTTGCGTAAGATTATTTTTATTAAATGTATTATGTTTTGTCTCTAATTAGCTATTTAGGTACGTAACCGATGCTGTTAGATAAGAGCTACATTTAATGATACTGGTATTCACGTATTTTATTTCAGTTTATTTCTAGATTTCAGAGTGAGAACATCGATATTATAGTGATTCAGGTGAGAGAGTTAATCTAGCATGTGTATGATTGAGAGTGTGCGTGTGAGCAGTACTGGGTACTGTAGTGGCCGCATCGTGTGAACCCGAGGGTCGCCAGCGTAGCAGCAGGGAAGGCTGTAGTGACCCACACCTGGTGTCGCCAACGGTAGCAGCAATTAGGGCTGTAGTGATCTGATCCAGTTGGTTAAGAGGAATGTCTCCGGATCACTACCGAAGCGGCAGTGGTTCCGTAGTGGCCGCTCGTGTGAACCCGAGGGTCGCCAGCGTAGCAGCAGAGAAGGCTGTAGTGACCCACATTCTGTGGTCGCCAGCGTAGCAGCAGTTAGGGCTGTAGTGATCTGATCCAGTTGGTTAAGAGGATTGTCTCCGGATCACCACCGAAGCGGCAGAGGGTCCGCAGTAACTAGCGGTACTGCCCGTAGTTGCCAACATGTGTGTACTGTGTGTGAATGCCTGAACCTTTTGTAAATGATTGCCTCCTCACTGAGTATTTCTCATGTGTTAATTCTTTTACAGAAATAATCACGGCGTGAAGGAGGATTCCGAGTGACCGGGTTCGGCCAGGCGACGGTCATCTAGATTTGTTATTATTTTTGTATTAATACTGTATATACCGGTTTGGGTGATAAATGTGTTTTAATATTCTAATTTTCAGCGCTAACATTTAATCGTCATTTATAACACTAATTTTTGATTTTTGAAAAAATTATTTTTGTTCCGTAATCAGGACATTAAGAACTATATGTCTTTCTAATATGTACCTGAAGTTATGGGACACCCTATATGTCCGTCTATAAGTAAATCAGCAAATAAGGTGCAGTAGAACCAATTGAGCAGTTTTGAAGAGTTATAAAAAAGAAACCAGGGTATACATGAAAAAAATGTATTTATTTTTGAAATCAGTAGAACTTACTCATTAATTTGTAAAAATAATGTCTTTAAGATTACGGCCGTTACCTGCAATACATTTCTGGAGCCGATTTCTGAAGTTTTGAACAGCGCGTTGACACATTTCGCGGAGTATCGCGTTTACTTCTTCAACAATCTGCTCCCTTAGCTCTAGCAGGTTTTGGGGGCGACGTTTAAACACTTTTTCCTTTAGATATCCCCAAAGAAAGAAGTCGCATATGCTTAAATCGGGCGATCTCGCAGGCCACCCCACGTCACCTCTCAAATACACTAGATGTCCAGGAAACATTTCTCTTAAAGCGTTTAGAGAATTTCGGGCTGTGTGGGCTGTAGCCCCATCCTATTGGAACCAAAAGTCCCTTTATCCCTTTTCTTCAACAATAACTTCCAATCGGGGTTGCAGAAAATTTTGCAACATTGGAACATAACGCCCGGAATTCACGGTCACGGTCACGCCTCGCTCTTCAAAAAAGTACGGACCTATAACACCAAATTGTGATACGGCACACCACACCGCTAGTTTCGGAGAATGTAGCGGTCTTTCGTGAACAATTTGGGGGTTGTTTTCAGCCCAGTAGCGAAAATTTTGTTTATTCACAATCCCGCTTAGGTGAAAATGTGCCTCGTCGCTGCTGAAGAATGCTGCCGCGGGAGGGATTGCTGCAAGAATTTCCTCACACAGACTTTGGCGGTTGGCGTAGTCTGCTGGGTTCAATTCCTGAACCATTATTTTGAAGGGATGGAAATTCAAATCTAAATGCAGAATCCTCCTCAAACTGCGGTCTGAAACCCCTAACGCAATAGCATGCCTTCGAGCAGAACATCTTGGCGATTGTTCGACTGCTGCTCTCACTAGCTCCACATTTTCTGGTGTTCTGATGGATCTTCGTCGGCCATGTGTACCTATTCTTAGTGTGCTACCAGTTTCCTCCAATTTTGGAATTCAGGACCAAATTGTGTTCGCGGTAGGAACAGTATTATTTCGCGGAATGTTGAACCGTCGCCGAAAAGCTCTTCGATCTTCGATCACAGATCGGTTGTTTTCATAAAACGTACGCACGGCAAAGCCACGATGTACTTCGATCCAAACCATGTTGGGTACTAAATGGGGATTCCGACAGAACAAAAGGAGACCTAGTGCAGCTGCCTACCCCCGCCACCGCCCGAACACCTGCCCCTCCAAACTGCTCAATTGGTTCTGCCGCACCCTGTACTTTATTATTGCAAAAGAAATATCTACTCCTGGTCATTATCATCTAAATTATTTTTTAATTTTAATAAGTGTAAATTAGTTAAAGTTATTTTGTCAGAAAATTTGTTTACACTGCTCAATATAAAATTGGAGATTATGTTTTTGAAAGAGTTGATAATTTTGAAGATCTAGGTGTTCCATTTGATTCAAAACTAAATTTTAACGAGCACATATGTTCTGTAGTGAAATCTGCACATAAAAACTTGGGTTTCGTAATGCGTTCTTCTCAAACATTTACTAAAATATCTACGATAAAGAAGTTTGTATTTCGCTTACGTACGATCAAAACTGGAATATTGTATTCAAGTTTAGAATCCAATTTATAATAAATATATGGATTTAATTAAATCTATCCAACGTAAATTTGTAAAATATTTATATTTCAAACTTAATAAGCGGTATTCTACTTTTGATTATGATTATAACATCGAACATCTTCTATCTTTAGATACTCGTAGAAAAATTCATTCCTGTATTTATCTATACAAATTAATACACATCATATCTGATCCAGTCACTCTTGCTTCAATTTCTATATCTGTACCCACAATAACTTCTAGAAACACCAGTACATTTTACTGCAGAACATCATGTACAAATTATGAGCAAAATCTCCTATAAAAACTATGTGTTCTACTCTCAATTCTGTATCTAGTACGCTTGACATTTTTGGTGACTGCGTTGCTAAGTTTAAGAGAGGCTTAATTCAACAATTTTTAGTAAAGCAATAAATGGTGTTTTTTGTTTGAGTACCGTTTAGGGCCGGATTGAGCAGATTTATCGGCCCGGGTAAATTCTAGCATGATCAGCCTCATCTCCAATTTTTGAAAAAAATTAATTATGTTGCCACAAAGTAATAAATTAGTTTTGGTGTTGGATAATACGAATTTTTTGCCTACATAGAAATTGAACAGTTATAAAAGATGTTGAAATATAAAAAACGCTCCTAAAAATAGTATTTACAATATAGAACATTCTGTAGTTAAGAAAATAACATTTAGTTTCGTTTAAAAGTTGTAGACAATATTAAATTATTAATAAATGGAGAGTGAGGAAAATTTTGAAGCAAAAAAATTACGTGATCTTGAAAACGAAGAAAATAAAGCATTGAAAGATAACACAACCAAGATTCTACCTGCAGATAATGGAAGTGTTACAATAATATTGGATACCAATTTATATGATCAGAAAATAGAAGAGCTTTTGAATGAAAGAAATTATAAGAAACTTGGAAAACATTCCACTACGTCTATAGAAAACAAAGTGTACCGTGCTCTCAAGAAATATAAATAATTATATTTCGTTTAGAACAAGAACAGATCTCAATCCATATTTTAGCAAGCTTCCAAACCTGTACGGGAGGCTTCCATAAATCCATAAAAAAGAGTTATGCATCTCAGAAACTCATCAAAAGTTCCATAAATTCTCCTACTTACAAACTATCACAATTTCTATTACCAATCATTCAGCTACTTCAAGGAAAAAGAACATCATATGTGAAGAATTCAAAACATTTTGTAGAACTTTTGAGCTAAATATAATTACAACCACAAAATCTCTTGTCATATTTTCAAGAAAGAGATAGATATTTTGTACAAGAAGATGGTTTGCCAATTTATACAAGGAATTTTTTGAAGAATTAACACTAGATACAGCCAATATAAGACCTAAACTTTGGCTTAGATATGTCGATGATATTTTATATTAGGTTCACAATGGAGAAAAAATCTCATGGAGTCCTTGTGTTCTTGGATGATTTAACAGAGAAAACGAACCATGGACTAGTTACATCAGTCTATCTTACCGTAAACCAACACACCAACACCGGACAATACCTTAACTATAATTCCAATCATTAACAATTTACACAGGGGCGTGCCGTCACAGGGTGCGATGTGTGCGTCGCACACAGGCGACACTTGGTCAGGGGCGACCTAAGTTTTTTAATTTAATATGCCCGTTTTTCGAGGCTCACATTGGGATCTCGTAAACTATAAAAGATACGAAGTCAATTAAATTAGAGCAAAGTTGCTCTATTAGTAGACTATTTTAAAGATGTTTTTGTTTTTCCCGAAAAATGCATACAAATGGTTACTGTACAAAACTCCAAATGGCGTGATTTAGTAACTCGTTTAGTACAAGAAACGTCGAAGAGACGTGTCTTAACGTTCGGGACCGTTGTTAAAAATTTAAATCCCGACACGAACGCGGGACCGTTGTTGAATAGCTTACTATGGTTGTTTGTATATTACTCTAAAGAGAACAACAATAACCTCATCTAACTCATACTTGGCCCGCGTTTTCCAAGCCTGAGTTTGGGCGTTAGGTTGGGTAATGTTGGGGTATATTTAGAGAAATTGCAAAAACCATGTCAATTTGAAATCTTAATTTTTACCTTCCGTCACCTTTTGGTCAAAAAATTCGGTGGTGAGTTTTTGATGAATAAGCACGTTTTAGGGTCCCTAGAATACGATTTTACTATTTTTGCGATGTCTGAATGTGTATATATATATATATATATATATATATATATATATATATATATATATATATATATATATGTGTGTGTGTGTGTGTGTGTGTGTGTGTTCGTGTGTGTGTGTGTGTGTGTGTGCGTGTGTGTGTAACAAAATTTTGTGAAGAGCTGATTAGATTTTGGTTAGAATTGGACAACCGGAAGTACCCTCATTTGAAGATTTTAAGAGTTTTTCTTGAAAAAACTATGTTAAATATCATTTTTTCACATTTAATATTATTATAAATATTAAAGAATATTTTATTCTCTATACGATTTGACTGCATTTTATACTTAATATTAAATGGATATAGATTTAAAAAATTATAAAGAAATTAAATTTCACAAAGTAGCCATAGCTATGGAAACAGCTACTATATTAAGAAAATTTTGATTGAAAGATATGAGGCGCCGTTTGGGCCAAAATAAAAGTTTCTGTAATATATATATATATATATATATATATAAAATTTCGTGATATATAATATTTTGCCATGTTGATATATACAATTTTCATTGTGATATATACAATTTTTAGTTCTATGAAATGCCGCAATATAATGAGGGCGCTCACTTATAAAATTTCGTGATATATAATATTTTGCCATGTTGATATATACAATTTTCATTGTGATATATACAATTTTTAATTCTATGAAATGCCGCAATATAATGAGGGCGCTCACTTTTGTGATTTTATCAACATAAATAGATAAAAACACAAAAGTGAGCGCCCTCATTATATTGCGGCATTTCATAGAACTAAAAATTGTATATATCAACATGGCAATATATTATATATCACGAAATTTTATAAGTGAGCGCCCTCATTATATTGCGGCATTTCATAGAACTAAAAATTGTATATACCACAATGAAAATTGTATATATCAGCATGGCAAAATATTATATATCACGAAATTTTATATATATTACAGAAACTTTTATTTTGGCCCAAACGGCCCCTCATAGAAAGATGTCAGTGTCAAGTGAAATTGACATAGCGTGTTTCTCTTATAACTTTACTGGAAATATAGGATCTTTTGCTATAAATTTTCTGTATGGAATTTGCATAAAATACATGCAACTGCCGTAAGGTAAAGTACAAGAAATATAATCTTTAGCAAGGAACTTTCTGTATGGAATTTGTACAAAATACATAGAACTGACGGAAGGTAATGTGCTGGCCACATCAGATTTTTTGAACACGGTCTTGCGTTCGCTACTCTAGCCACTTCCTTTTATATTCACAAATAACTTCCAAATATGAAATTATATGAAATTTTGGTTTGCACGTCTTTAAGAACCCTTTTTTATTTTCCTACAAACGACGATGCTCAGATTTTTTTATGACTATTAGATTTCAAATAATGCGGTCCAATTTGTAATTTGTATAGTAGCAAAATTATTATTTTAGAGGATAAAAACAATTATTGTGGTTTATTTAAAACATATGGTAACTATAAAAAAGTATACAGGCTGTCCAGATTAACGTGCTCACATAATTGTTGCCCCATTAGAAGACCATTTTAGTGGTGTCGTTATTTGAGAAAAAATCCGTAGGTCACTCCGATATAGGCAAAAATGTAAATTTTGCAGTTTTTTTGTGAATACATATTTTGCAAGTGTGAAGTAGTACTAGATTTTAGTTTGCACCTTTTTAGGCCACTTTTTTATGTTTTTTCGAATGGCGATGCTTATTTTTTATAATTGTTGAATTTGGGGGAGGGGCATCAAGATGAACATTGGCACACGGGCGACAAAATGGTACGGCGCGCCCCTGAATTTACAAAGTAGGAAATTATCAAAACCTCATATATTCGACCTCGAACTATATCTGCACCTAGTGATGCACACGAGGCGAGACGAGACGAGAAATATAAAATATCGATCTTGTCTCGTTTTCGGATCTGCAATCTCGCTCTCGTTCTCGCACATTTTTTTGGGTCTCATCTCGGTCTCGCACAAGAGTCTCGCTGTATAAATAAGCGCTTGCGCACTACGTATATACCTCGGTATTTACGTATCAGTTGAACTACAAAAGACATATTTACGCCGACCGTTCCGTCTTCCGTGTATTTGCAGTTATATAACTACAATAAAGAGACGAAACACTAAATTCTAGTCACCAAATTATTTCAATACAAACATTTGTTAATACATTCTACCATGAGTAAAACTAATTAAACATAAAAAAAAATATTTTTTCTAACTAAAAGTTTCTACACTTTATCATTAATTATATGCCACTATTTAAGTAAGATTTACTCATAAAAAAGCGCTAAACTGGGAACCCGCTGGCAACCAATCACTCCGCTTCACTTCGTACTTTTCAGGGACGACAAGAATTTTAGAAATCGTATTTTTAACTGGGATGAATTAGGGGCTGAAATGTTGGAGAAAAACTAGTTCTATTAGATGCAAAACCGTTTAGTCTTTATTTTCCATTTCCTCGCTCTGCGACCGATATCATTCAACTCTAGATAGACTCAAAAAGATATAGTCAATTCATATAATTTTCACGTTCACCTGTTCTATGAACGAATTACCATTGACTCCACTCCCTGTACGGTGCATTTTTCATTGAATTTATGAATCAAAGCCATAAAGTTACAAATACTTTTTATTGCGAGACTCTCGCGAGAATCTCACGAGATTTCTCGCAGTTATATCGATCTCGCCTCGAATTTTAAATTGCAATCTCGCTCTCGTTCTCGTCTCGCATAATGCAACGAGACGAGACGAGATGCGAGGGTACTCTCGCCTCGTTGTGTATCCCTATCTGCAACACCGAAAGAAATTTTGTCAAGAATTAGAAAATATTAAAAACGATCTAAATAAGAATGGTTACTCGGTTAAGATAATTAGATGATGCTACGTACTCAATTTTTAGTTTTTAATCACCGAGCGGCTGCCTCAAAAAGCCGCGGCCTCTCGGGAAATTCCCGATTATCCCGACTGGCCAATCCGACCCTGGTACTGTTTCATTATGTAATTACTGTTTGTGATATGTAACAACATATACTTCTCTGATTTAAGTGTCTATTATGTGTTCATTCTTGCTTGTGACAATTTTTGTTATTATTATGTAAAACCGACCTGTAATTGCGATCTTAGTATCCTGTTGGTCTTGGTTAAAAATAAATAAATACATAACTAAATACAATCGAGAGCCTGTACGGAGGGTATCAGAGGTTCGCACGGCGAGCGACGCCACACACTCATTCACAAACTTCGACTTACAAAAGAAAAAAAAAATCCCAAATCTTTTATTACATACATTAGAATAAATTCTGAAACTTGGAAACAAATTAGAACAAATTCAACAAAACAATTTATAAAGTTATAAAAATATCGGAAGTATGGGTCAGCGGGTCAAACAAACGTGACGGACATTATTGGAATGATCCTACTGGTTCAGCATAAAGGTTACGTTTTGCGTCAGAATATAAATATTTTTAAAATTTGTATTTCGAAAAATAATTTGCAATGAAAGCGGATAAACACATAATTATGAATTCATACATACGTGTTATATTGAATAAACAAACCCCGGATGTTTACTTGAAATCTGTAGTAACAAGGAATGCAATGTAATTTTTTACTTTCCATCAATCCACATACATACAATATATAGATAAGGGAGGCAATCACCCCTATTCTGTCACTCAATCGATAACTTTCATCGATCGATAATAAAATGTAGCCAATACTTATAGTAGACACTGAATAAAAAATCTGATGTGGCCAGCACATAACCTTTCGCCAGATATTTTACCTAGTTGTACGCATAAAACGAAATATATTTTTAAATACAAATACATATATTCATGTCTCACTACAAAATAATTCTCACATATTTGCAAAATCTATGGGATATTTTAATATAAATTATGTACAATACATACATTTTCTTTATATTCAATATCCTGAAATTTTCTTTTTCTACTTTCCTTTTATTTTTCTTTATATTCGTCATTTCTTCGAAAATTCCTTTTGTATTCTTTTTTACGTGTATTCTTTTGCGTTGTTGACTTTTTTTATTTTTATAATCTTCATAATAATGTACCAATATTTTTGACTGAGGCATACACACACAGACGCACATGCACACGCACACAAACTCACACACTCACACACACACTCACACACACACACACACTCACACTCACATAAATTTTGAGATAAGTTATGCTGGTGACTAGGAAAAGATCTTAGTTTAAAGAGAAAGTAAATATCTTTCTCAACTATAAAGTACTACAGCAAACGAATAAAATAAAATATTTAGGAATAATTATTAACAACAAATTCTGCTTTGACGAACATATCAATTATGCGACAGACAAATGCTGCAAACTTATACATATTGTATCAAAGTCTGCAAAAGTTTCATTGGGTCTCCGACAAGAAGCTCATTTACAAAGGAGCCATTATACCAATTTTATCTTACGGCTTACCGGTTTGGAAATCTGCCTTCAAAAAGAAGCAAATAAAAGAAAAATTAAGAGACTACATCGACTAATGATTAATGAATATTAAAATCTTAAAGGGATACAGGACTATTTCTTACGAAGCGTCTTGTGTACTATCAGGCAATACTCCAGTTTTAAAATTAGAAGAAATTTTAAGAATATATGAAAGGGTAAAAGAATATACAAGAAGTAATGGAAGCAATACAGCAGACAGTCTGGTAATGAAAAGATTAGTGGCTAAAGAAGAAAAAGTTGAGAGTGAAAATATGTGGCAGTGCGAATGGACCCAAAGTGTCACAGGTACTACTACTAAAATGTTTTGCCCCTATATAAATAAAAGACTTAAAATGAAGTTACCATATTCACCAAAATTAACTACAATTTTAAGTGGACATGGAAAAATAAGAAGCTATCTATACAAGTTTAAAATAATAGACAATGAAGAGTGTAAGTGCGGTAATAGCAATCAATCAGTGAATCATTTACTTTTAAGTGCGTGTTGTTAAGACGTGAACGTGAACATTTGAAAAACTCAATTTTAAGAACAGGTGGAAGTTGGCCCTGCTCAAATAGAAAATTACTTGAACTTTTTAATGACTTTTGTTAGTAGTATAGATTTCGATAGTTTAGTTGATTAATTTAAATAATGTAATATTAATCAATAATATATTATGTAAATAATTTTTAAAATTATGTCAATCAGTAATAGCACAAATATGTAAAATCAGTACATTTAAAGCATGTAATATTTTGTAAATGGAGCGTGCTGAAATAAAGATTTAATAATAAAAAACACACACACACACACACGGACATCATCGTAAAAATGTTATAATCGGATTCTAGGGACCTTAAAACGTGCTTATTCACTAAAATCTGGATATGCGATTTTTAGCATGAATACAATACCTCTCTTAAGGGAGCGTTTGAATGAAGAGGGTTGCATCATTTGCATATTTCTAATAGCATTTGTGTCAGTTTTACTCATTTTTTCAATTTATTTACTTCAAAAGCATATTAAACCACTTTTTTCGGATTGTGTCAAAGCGAACTGTAACGTAGATAAATAATAAATAGTAATTCTAATAGGATTATTGCTACTGTGATTAATCTTATCATTACCCGCCCGTAGTTCAGGAAAAACCGAAATAAGGATGCCTGAGGTTTATCTTCTTGTGTTACCGAAATACTACAATATCAATACACGACAGATGCCTTGCCTACAGAAATACCACAGTATATGATGCCGCAAGATTTAAAAAAAAATACTAACATATTTTTTATAATCTTGGTTGGTCAGTTTTTCTTCAGAGATAACGCCTA
Source organism: Harpalus rubripes (assembly GCA_963082715.1). NCBI lineage: Eukaryota > Metazoa > Arthropoda > Insecta > Coleoptera > Carabidae > Harpalus > Harpalus rubripes. The sequence goes on from OY720464.1 coordinate 10,778,934, forward strand.
TATTTAAATTTACATCTAGCTGTTATAAATAAAAATGATATATATTTTTTACATAATTATCATTATTTTTTAAAAGAAAAAAATACTCTTATTTGTATATGAATAAAAAGGCATGAAATCAAATAACATATAAAAGTTTTATACCCATATTATGAAATCATACATTAAATGTGAAATGCCACAGTAATGAATAGTTTGCTGTTGCTGCGTCGCTGGTTATAAAACCTTTTATTTGACAGTTATAAAACCCCAGGCTCTGGGTAAAACTTGACCTGAAGAGTCTTATCTTTTTGTTTACTTTCATTCCTTCATCTCAGGCACGATGGCACGAACATTAGTACAGACCAGAACCACCCAATTGCCCTCTGTTGGTTCATTTTATAAGAAAAAATACAATAGTACATAGTCTAGCCGATATTACTTCTGTCGCTTTTTCGAAACCCCCCCTTAATGAGAGGTAAAAATCTGGTGTGGCTAACACAATATCTCCCGCCATTTACAGCCCGAGTTTTAAACCTTATTTTTAGATTAGCGAATTTTACTCCAATTTTGACAGTTTATTTCTTAAAATATAGTCTAATCTAATCCAAGTAACCACCTTTTTTTAAACCCCTCAACAGGATTAAATCCTAATTACAGAGTGGGTTCACATTCACACACATCCAAGCCTTAGTGGGATTCGAACCCAAAGCCCCGAGGACACTCATGAAATGAGGCGTTGCTCTAACCATTGAGCCACCGGAACTATAATAAAATGAAGATTGAATTTTAAATACCGGGATAGAATAGAATTCACTAATCCAAAAATGAGGATTAACTTAAATATTTTTGTGAATCGTTAATTTTAATGGAAGTAGACAAATATATATATATATATATATATATATATATATATATATATATATATATATATATATATATATATATATATATATAAACTACTATTCACGAAAGGTGACTATTCAAGTTTATTTGTGAACTGTCTGATATAATAATACTTGCAGTTAACTTCACTGCATTTCGAATGCATAGGCGTGCAATATGAAATATTTATGGACACATTTTAACTGAAAAATAATAGTAAATCATTTGAAAATTATGTTTCTTTCTAAATAATGCATTTTTAAAAGATTTATGTTCTTCTCTTATGTTTTTGCAATATTCAAAAACATAGGCTTCATTTATAAATTAAGGAATAATAATTTGATTTAAACGTCAACGCCACTGGGCAAATATTAGCACAGAGGTCAGTGTAGTAGATAGGTATCGGTAATTCTACGACATGTCATTATTATTTATTGTATGTTAGAAAGTAATGCCACTATTTACGTATATCTATCACACCACATAAACTAAATAGACATAGGTCAACAAATAATCTTTCTCTTTCTAATACAAAATGTTGCTAAGCTACTGCTAAGTGTATTCTTTCTTCGAACAAATGTACGCACGCATTCATTTAAAGAGTTGTTTCGATTTTGCGTAAAATTGGATAACCGGAAGTGATATTTTACATCAAGCCAATAACAGTTTTTAATGAAAAACTATATTAAAGTATAATCCAAAATTTCAATTTAGTATATACGAGTTTTATATCAAGGGGAACAACATATTAGATTTTGGCTAAAATTAATAAACCAGAAGTGATACTTTACTTGAAGCTCTCAACAGATTTTCGTGAAAAATATATTATGATATATTCCAAAACTTTTCAAATTTGGTATTTAAGATTTTTGTAGTAATAAGAACGACATGTTTAGATTTTTTTTAAAAATTGATGAACTGGAAGTGATACTTTTCTTTAAGTTGTGAACAGATTTTCGTGATATATTCCAAAACTTGTCAAATTTAGTATTTAAAACTTTTACATAAAGGAAATCAACATATTCGATTTTGGCTAAAATTTATAAACCGGAAGTGATACTTTATTGAACAGATTTTCGTGAAAAATAAATTGATACAATCCAAAACTTTTTGAATTTGGTATTTAAGACTTTATTTATTAATGAGAACGACATACTATATGTTTTGCAAAATTGATAAATCGGAAGTAGGTACTACTTTACAGGAAGCTATAAACAGATTTTCTTGAAAAAATATATTAAAACATGATCCAAAACTTCTCAAATTTGGTATTTGGTATAATTTGAAACATTAGATTTTGACTATACCTATATGATAAACCGGAAGTGATACATAATTTGGAGCTCTTAACGGATTTTCGAGGAAAAACAATAAAATATATTCTAAAATTTGGTATTAGAGATTTTTCTATTTATTGAAACAACAAATTAGATTTTGTTTACAAACGATCAACCGGAAGTGATACTTTACTTAAAGCGCATTGCTATTTCAAACATGGAATTGACGGAGGTCATGTTTTGGCCACATCAGATTTTTTATAATTAAAATGGAAAATAATACAAGTGGAAATAACTTTATAAATTGTCACAATATTGAAAAATCTGATGTGGGCACCACACGACTTCTTTGTGCGCAAGACCAATATGAAGTATAGACTCAATTATAAAATTGCACATATTTGACGTAATTTGACATTAACATGTATTTTGTTATTTTTTGTCCTAATACATAGCAAGCTTCATTACAAAAACCAAAAAGTATATGTTTTAAATTTACATATCTCCCTTATACAAAGGGCTAATTTAATAAAACGTAATGTGCTAGACGCAGAATTTAATTCTCTAAAACTCTTATTTGAAGCATTTATTTCTAAAATTAAAATGAAACCATTTTATTCAAGAAAAACTGTTATGTTATGTTATTCCAATTGACATAAAAGTCTTATATACTAAATTTGAAAAGTTTTGGTTTATATTTTAATATAGTTTTTCATTGAAATCTATTATAGGCTTCAAATAAAGTACCATTTCTGGAAATTATGTAATGATCAAAGAGGGAGATGCACAACTAGATGTTATAGCAGTCCTAAATATAAAATTTCAACTTTCTACGGCTTACCGTTTTTGAGTTATGCGAGATACGTACGTACGTACAGACGACACGACGAAATTAGTCAAAATGGATTCAGGGATGGTCAAAATGGATATTTCCATTGAAATCTGAAAACCGAAATTTTTCGCGATTACAATACTTCCTTTACTTTGTACAAGGAAGTAATATATTAAAACATGATTCAAAACTTCTCAAATTTGGTATTTAAAACTCGTGTATAATAAGGGATTACAGCTCAATTGAATTAAGAGAAACTAGTAAAAAATAATAAAAGTAGATGTTTAATAATGAATATTAATAAAGAAATAAAATGATATATTTGAAATACTTCGGAAATAAGAGGGTTGTTGTTTTAGCAGCTCGTCACTCATATGAAATCCATATATATTATTTTGATTAGCGACTCAAAGACCACCTACAAATACATAACGAATACCGAGTTAGGGGGTGGAGTCTACCAACAATGGAAGTAGACAAATTCAAATAGCGGACACGTGGCTACCAGTCCATTACTGCAATTCTCAAACAGTTTTTATTTGAATATAAATTTCTTGCATTAAACTAAATAATTTTGATACACTTGCAATTATAAAGCATGTAGACTTGTACAGTGTTCCAATATTAATTTGTTTTTTATAAGTATAATTTACAAGAACATTTTAGATCCACGAAGAAAACAGTTTTATATAAAAACTTATATTCGTGACGTCACATCCATATTTTCAAACTTCGGGGGACCATAACTTGCTTATTAACAGGAATTTTACAGCGGAATTTCACCAATAGTCTTAGTTTTAATTATACTTTCTGATGAAATTATAAAAAAAAATAGTGGAGTCTCCTATTTAAAACAACATTATATTTTGACTATACCTTTATGATAAACCGGAAGTGGAGCTCTTAACATATTTTCGAGGAAAAACATAATAAAATACAATCTAAAATTTAGTATTACAGACTTTTCTATTTATTGGAACAACAAATTAGATTTTGTTTACAAACGATCAACCGGAAGTGATACTTTATTTAAAGCATATTGCTATTTCAAACATGGAATTGACTGGAAGTCATGTGTTGGCCACATTAGATTTTTTATATTAAAATGGAAAATAATACAAGTGGAAATAACGTTATAAATTGTCTCAATATTAAAAAATATCCAGATTGATAAAACTAAAAACAATCTAGCAAATCAATTTATGTTCATAATATGTAAATCGAAGTACTAATTTTATATCTATGTATACCTATTCAAAACTACAAACATGTTCAGAATTGTGTTTAATATTTAATGTATATTTGTATTATTTATTCTATTCTAATAAATATTGAACAACAATATATTATGTGAATTTAAATTTGTGCTAAGTATATACATTTTTTTCCCTATATTATACGGAAATATACATTTTTCTATTTCAGTAACAAATTTAAATTATAACTTTACATGAATATTAGTTATTATGTAATTTTTATTAATGTAGTTTTTAATAATTAAAATGATATAAAACGGTAAGATAATAATTATTAGCGATATAATATTGTAACGTTTTTAATTTTATTTATTTATTTAGGTGAAGTATAAATATTAGACAATTATTATTAATTAAAATAAGGGTTTATTAAACTACGTTTAAATATTAAAAGCTAATTAAAAATAACTATTTCTGAAATTAAATAATTATAAAAAAACTAATTAAGATTAAAACTATAATTAAGTAGATAACACTAACATTATTTATTTATTTGAACAATTAACACTACTATTTATTTCCACAATATTACTAATTATTTATCTCATTACGCGTTCCAATATTAAACTGCCTGTCTATTGCAGACTCTTGTAGACTGTTTACGCGATATTTATATTATTATATTTATGTCACTGTATACTTATATCACGTTCAACTGTCCGCCTCCCGACATCCACAGTATCTATATACTCAACTGACTCAACAGCGTCTGTATATTCAACTGCTCGGACAGAAGTCACACCTTTCACCTCACTGTCTATCTACTTATGTAACTAACTTTCTCCCATCCACAGCCTCAGTATCACCAAATATCCGTATGCCACTTCTTCAACACCAATGCCGAGTATCCACTGAAGTAGGTCGAATTTTTTCATTTTGAAATTATTCCTAAACTATCAGTAATCGAGAAAAATGTATCAAATAGAAATTTTTTATAATTTTATTGTCTATCCAGTGGTGTACGAAAATAATTTTCCTATCGGCAAATTTTCGAGATATAACACAAAATTACATTTTTTTAAATGGAAGCCATATTTGATTATTACTTTAAGAAAATACTTATTTTTTATTTCTTTCGATTAGTATAAAGTTTATTGTATTTTAAATATGTTTCACCCTTGAAACTATAGATTTTTCGCATTTTTTTTTATAATATTGTACTGCTAAGTCGTATAAAATATTATGGAATAAAATGTTTTTTTGTAGTATGTACTTTCTATCTTTATGTACAACTATTGGCTTACCGTTCCGATATCGGAAAACCCCAATACTCAGATCTGGGCACAATTTTTCTTTCTTTCGTAATATGCTTAACATTGATCTAATATAGTCGAATCAATGAACCGGAAAAAA